>CM012438.1:21720952-22293452 GCA_003999625.1 Oryzias javanicus
TTTTCTGTATGCGGAAGCAAATCGGTTGCACCGCATGCGCGAACCACACGTCACTTCCGCTAAAGCATTTTACGGTCTTCGGACGGTAACAACAATAATAACCTTGTAGGATGTTTATATAGCACTTAAAATGTTTATCATAGTGAAAACATTCACTTACTGTTGAATAAACTAAAGGAAAAAGACACGTTAAGGATAAGGATCTTACGATTTTTCTTCTTCTGCAGTTTTACATGACGGCAGTTTACTCCCTATAAGCTAAGAGGAAACAGCGCCACTTCAAAAGACTTTATTTTAGCCGGTAATCCAAATTTGTTTTTAACGGTAACTCGTGGCTTTTTTTCGCACAGTAATCCAGTCAGGAGAAGCTCTCGGTTGTTGAGAAAAATATAAATTCTTGTGATCAAGGATCTTTACTGTTTGGAAATGACTCTGTCGTATAGTTGGGGAAGAGCGGAAGTGACGTGTGGTTGAGCATGCGGTGTAAGTGGTGCAACCGATTTGCTTCCGCATACAGAAAATGCAGCCACAGCAAACCTACGTTTTCTTTAGGCAATTTTGGTATTTAGCTAATATTTTAGCTGGCTATCAGCTTCACCGTTTTTAGCCATCTATTTCAGAATTTTCAGCTATCAGCACTCGCATCTTCAGTGGCCAAATTCAGCTTTCAGCATTCCCCCTTACATTATCACAGGTAATGCTATATATCTAGTTCATAATTATGTTAAAAGTTACAATTTTAAAGTTTTAAAAATGTAGTTTTAGAGTGTTCCATAAATGTTTACGACTTAAAGTGTGTTTTGGATTTTTGTGTGGTTGAGTTTGACACCCCTGATCCAGAGGAACACAAGTGTTCAGAGAGCAGAGCTCTCCTCCAGCGGTATTTATCTTGTGAGTAGCTAACTTCATCCTAACAGGGCGGTGGAGACTTCCCGCCTGTGAGCGAAAGCTCTGAGTCAACAGACTGTTTGCCGAGGCGATCAGGTCAATAACCTCCTCCTGTCAAGTGGTGTTTAATAATCGCTAACCTGCCGCCGCTCAGCCGGCGTTAAGACCCACACGCGTGGACCTCCGCCGCGAATTTGTCTCTTTAAATATGGAGCATCCGGGCGGGGTCGGCGTCCCGGCTGCTGCCACCTTTTCCAATCGCAGTCGCTCTGCTAACCGCCTCATCTCAGCTCAGGGAGCTTTGAGGAGAAAAAAAAAAAAGATTGAAATGGAGGAAAGATGGAAAGCATAGAGGGGTAGTGGGTATTGAAGTGGGAGAGTGTGTGCAGACCACCCAGGTCTGTAATGAAAGCCAATCAGCTTGGGTGGTGGAGGCGTGCGCCGCAGGAAGAAAGCCAATCCACTGGACCTAATGAAGCAGGATTGGAAATCAGAGAGAGGCAGAGGGGCGGCGGAGGGACGAAGGACGGGAGGAGGACCGAGAGCATCACAGAACGAACCCCGAGAAATCTGAGGGGAGAGATGAGAGAGAGGAGGAAGAGGAGGAGGAGGAGGAGGAGGAAGGTCAGCGCAGGTTAATGCCAGGAAATCAGCGCTTTGGCGCTCACCTGCACACGGGCGGCGAGATTGGAAAGCATTTTATTCACTGACAAATATGGAGTAAACACACACACACACACACACACACCAGACGCTGTGATCTCAGTCGGACGGAAACCCCCGAAGCTTACGAGTTCAGGAGGTCAAACCCCCCCGAGGCTGAGGATAATAGAGGAGCGCTCCGTATCAAAACAAAGAAATGTACTGATAAGAGACGAGTGGGGGGGGGGAGCAGGTCGGCGTGCCCCTCACCTAAGTCCATGCTCTTGGAGGCTCGGTTGTGAAGGAAGTGGTCCCGGTCCGGACGCTTGTTCCTGAGGGGAGCTGGCGGCGTCGGTGACGAATCACTGCGAAAACAACAACAGAGCAGCAGCTTAACCACAACAGGAAAACAACCAGGAAGTCCAGAGAAATGTGTTTTTAAGGACAAAAACTTCAAAAATATGTTTTGCAGGAAACAAAAACCATGTATAATCTTTAATAAAATATATTAAGTGCTTTTTTTTTTTTAAATTGTGATGTTTATGAGTTACAAATCAAGAATTATGCACACACAGATCTAGGTAGTACCATTTTCCCTCCTTATCTCTGATTGGTCAGTTTATACCTTGAACTACAGATAAAAAAAAAAAAAAGTATCAAATTATCAAGAAAGTTTATTCCAACCTATAGAAATCTATGGGATTTTAGCATCTTGGAGCCAGAGGGTACTTCCTGTTTGGAACATCAGTCCAGTTCTCATATACCATCAATGATCCAATCAGTTTGGTCCATAAACGTGGTGCTGAATATTATAAGTTTGTCTGATTTTCTCAGATCTGAATCTTAAACAGATAACTCTTAGTTATAAAGTTTTGCTATTAAAATCAATATTCTTTGTTTCGTATCTGTGTCTAATGTTAAAAACTCATTTATATTCTATCGGTTTATCACAAAAACAGACTTTTAATAGATTTCTGATTCCTAGTTAACCTGTGTTTACTAAGAAATTTATATTCTCAAGTGCTTCTTTTTTAAATATTTTTTTGGGGGGCACTAATTTCTAAGTCTGCTTTGAAAGAACACCTGAATGTTGGTATGACCCGCAGGAACAAACCATCTGAAAATGGGTGAATAAATAACCTCTTATGTGGAGTTAGAACACAGAGTTCTGAAAACTGCATTTATATTTTTTAAAGTATTTTCACTTTTAATAAAGACCTTTAAAAATATATTGGTTTTGGGAAAAAAAGTGGAAGGCCAATATTTATGAATTAAAAACGTTATAAAAAAAGAAAAAATAAACTTTTGCCCCACTTCATTCCTCTGCATGCATCGCATTACATGTGTAGTAAGGCTGCCATGACTAGTCGACTAGTCCATGACTAATCAACTATTAAAGTAGTTGATTACTACTTTAATAGTTTATATTATATGGAGTCAGAGAGTAGTAAAGTGGAAAGTTATAAGGACATTCTGCCAACGTTTTGGACTAGTTTGGCATTTATTAAGGTTTTTTTAGGCTATTTTGGAGTTTACCTAATATTTCAGCTACATGCTAGCTATATTGGCTAATTTTGGCTTATTTTAGTTTTCTAGGCCATTTTGAAGGTTAGCTAATATTTCAGCTACATGCTAGCTATATAGGCTAATTTTGGCTTATTTTTTTTAGGCTATTTTGAAGCTTAGCTAATATTTCAGCTGCATGCTACCCATTCTGGTTAATTTAATTTTTTTTCTGTCTTTTAGGCTATTTTGGAGTTTTGCTAATAGTTTGGCAACATGTTACCTGTTTTGACCAATTTAGGATTTTTTCCATTTTTTTAGGCTAATTTGAAGTTTAATTAACATTTCAGCTACTTGCTTTTTTGTCAGTTTTTAAGGCTATTTTTGCATTTAGCTAATATTTTATTTGGCAATCAGCTTCAGTGTTTTTAACTATCAATGTCCACATCTTCACCGGCCATTTCCTCTTACAGCATTCACACTAGCATTACTGCAGGTAATGTTTTATATCTAGTTTTTAGTTAGTTTAAAACTAATGATGGTTAAGATTTGTGCTTCACACATGAGCCGATTAATCGACTGATCGGAAAAAACGTGTAATGAATTTTCTTTATCTCAAATAAAGAATATGAATGAGGTGTTTATGTTTGTGTTGGTGGGGGTGGGGGGTGTTACCCGTCTTGTGGGGCAGCCAGAGTTAAATCTTTGTTCATTTCTTCCACGGTGCTCGGGGACGGGGGCGGGGGAAGCCACTCTCGTCATCCTCGTTGTCGTAGCTGTCGTTGTTGGAGACTGGATGAAGAAATAGAAATCCCATTTTAAAAAACATTTTAGTGCATTGTTTTGTGTTTTAAACAGAAAAAAACCCAAATATCAAAGGAAACATCCAGTTTAAATCATCAAAAGCTTCCCTCTGACTTCACTGCGTTCTGTGGAGAAATGCAAACCCCGAGAGAGCATCACCGTAAAACCAGAGCTCCAGTGATGGAGAGCTGACAAGCATCTGCAGCTCCCATCATCCCACAGGGACGGGGGAGGAGGAGGAGGGGACGAGGCGGCGAGATAAAGACAGAATTCAAAACTGTTTGTCTTTTTGTTGTTGTTGTTGTTGTTTAAGTGCAGCATAAAATGCAAATCTGGCCCACTTAGGCGGCGTCTCATCTGCGCCGGCGTTCCGAGGTCAGATCTTCTGCACATGAAAAGCCAGCCGCACAAAAACACGCCTAATGACTTTTCCTTCCACGCAGTAGCAGGAGAACAAACGCGTGACCCACAAGAGGAGCGCGGCGTGTTCACGGACGCTCACCGCTTCTCAGAGGAGCGTGGCCGTTCACGGCGGACTCCAGCTTCGGAGCTCTGGAGGGTTTCGGGGACGCGTCGGGGTCCCGGGGCTCCTGCCAACAAAAGAGGAAAACAAAAGTGTGTCACATGAAAAATGGATGAATGTGCCGCTTTCAGAAGATTAAAGTTTGTTCTTTAATCAGTCCAAAGGACTGGAGGAGCTAATGTATATTTAATTATTGTCCTGATTGAGTTCGGACATGAGGGGCTGGAAATACCAGACACTCAGTCCAACAATTTCACCTTAAGGTTCATGATCGTCACCTAAATATGGAGAGAAAACAGTCTCACTCAGTTTCTATGTGCAACTGTTTATTCCTGCATGTAAATTTGGAATTGTGTGTGTACTCTTGATTTTACATTCTGTGTATACATGTTTGTGTGTAACGTTTGAATTGTGTGTGTGTTGATTTGTAACTTGTGTTTGTGTATAACTTTGGATTTGTGTGTGTTTCTTTTGAATTTTGACTTATGCTCGTTTTTGTGTAACTTTAGAATTGTGTACTTCTTCGTTTGTAACTTATCTATTTGTGTTTAACTTTTAAGTGTGTGTGTAACTCTTTATTTGTAACTTCTAGATTTTGTACATAACTGTGTACTAACAATTGTTATCCACATGTACACTTAAGTAAAAAAAACTTAGATACAAACAACAATTTACACACGCACAACTTGAAGTTACAGTAGCTTAAAACTAACCACAAATTCAAAATGCATACGAAAGTTTAAAACCACATTTCCACACAGGTCAGAGTCATATGTGCACGAGGATGGAGCTAAATCGGGATCAATATTATTTGAAACCGAAATAAAATATTTTGAAAAAAATATTAATGTTTGGCCGAAAAAATAGGTTTCCAAAACTCAAAATTTCAATTTCAAAACTATTTTTTCAGTTTCAAATCTTTTTTTTCGTTTACGGACCTCCAAGTTTCAGTTTCAAAACTTTTGGCCCCGTCGTGGTGCGTTGGGGTGGGGCTAACACGAGGACCAATCGAAATCGATGACGATTGTATCCTCAGTTCCGATGCCTTCACTGACTCTGAGAACTGTAACAATTACGATCAGAAAATGGCTGTTCAGTCTGTACTCTTATAGTCTGAAGTTATCCCAAGACGAGTGTAAAAAGCAGAGTTTTATCCCATATAAACCGCATGACCAAAACACCGTTCTACCCCGTTCAAAGCGCCATTTTATTGAGTTAAATACAGGAGAAGAAAACGTTCTTTTGCTGGAATAAAATCTCTCCGTGTTGGGTCGCACTTAATAAGCTTAATAAGAACACTATGTTAACACTGCGTAGAACCAGTTAACATTCTGCATATGGTGCTTTTCCACCGATTACTCCTGACTGCAGTGTGTGTTTTGGGGAGACTGGACTGAGGAGGACCGCCACAGAATCTATCAGCCCCGAGCTCGTCTCCCTTCTCCTGGATGCGGAGCTCCGCGGGAGCTGTGGCCCGCAGTCCCGCGGAGCTCCGCATCCAGGAGAAGGGAGCTGATGGTTGTTCCCATTAGATCAGAGCTCCCTCACATCGGAGCCCAACACCGGCATCGGAACTGAGGATACAATCGTCATCGATTTCGATTGGTCCTCGTGTTAGCCCCACCCCAACGCGCCACAACGGGGCCAAAAGTTTTGAAACTGAAACTTGGAGGTTCGTAAACGAAAAAAAAAGTTTTGAAACTGAAAAAAAGATTTGAAACTGAAAAAATAGTTTTGAAATTGAAATTTTGAGTTTTGGAAACCTATTTTTTCGGCCAAACATTAATATTTTTTTCAAAATATTTTATTTCGGTTTCAAATAATATTGACCCTGATTTAGCTCCATACACGAGGAGTTGTGAAACTCCAGATCTAGATGATGCGTTTAAATGCTGAGTCATCAGAGTTTGATAGTCAGCTGCTTTCAACTTAGATTGTGAATATTATCAGAACTTGACCGTTTCTCCCATAATCCTCCTCTCCACTGAGGGATCCGGTCCGGTCCAGTCCGGTCTGGTATTTTGAGTGTTTCTATTGTAAAATGGACCCGTTAAGCTGGAATCGGGTCACAAAAGCTAATTCATTCGTTCATATTGATTAACGCTGAGGTCAGCGTGATTAAACTCCATCTAGAACAAAACTCTTATTCATGGCATTTATTGGTCATTTCTGGACAAAAGCGATCTTTTGTTTTTAATAAATAAGGAGCTGCAGTACACGTGTCACGAGGGGCGGAGCCAAATGAAGCCATCTTCCTGTTAGAGATCCAACAACAAGGAAACGGACCTTAATGTTTCATAATAATTATGTCTAAAAATGATTCCAGTGGAGCCAACCTGAAATCCAGCTGAGTCAAACTTCTCCCAAAAACAAATTTAATCATTTTTACAAACACAACAGAGAAAAAGCTGAAAAAATGTCAAACAGAAAGCAGTGAGAAATTCTTATTTTCAGGCTGCCTGGTGCGACTTTAGCCTGGATTTTGTTTTATTTTCTTTCAAAACGTGTTGATTCGTTTGTTGTTTTTATAAAATTACAACTAAAACTTTCACTCTGTGTTGTAAAAACAGTTTCTTAAACATTTTTGGGGTTTCCACAGTTAAATGAATCCCATTTTTCCACATGGAAGTTTGTGTTTTTGCATGATTTTATGTCTAAACATAAAATGACAATGAATACAATGATAAATAAAGAAGCAGGTCGTCTTTTAAACTGAACATATATATATATATACAAAAACAGAGTTTTAGGCCCTTAAAGGGTTCAAAATAAACACTCTAAATTTTGTTATTTCATATTAAGATTATTTCTAGATAATAAGTGGCTGGAAGATGTTGTAACTGAACAAACACAAAAAAAATCATGGCGATTAATCGCGATTAATTTTTTCCAGATTTGCAATTAATTAGTTAATTAAAAAAAAAATCGATCTCAGCCTAAATATTTTCATTTCAAGCATGCTACATGTTGAAATAAGTTGAACATTCTTAAGATTAGGGAAAGAACATTTTCTGACCAAGAAGTTTTCTTCTAGGAAAGAAATTCTGGGACACATTTGATCAAACCGAGATTATCATCTTAGTTTAATTTTAGGAAATAATTCTTAAAATGAGGGTTTTTTTTTACTTTAAGATTCAGTTTTTGCATTGTAGAATACATTTTCTGCCAAAAATTAGGAGAAATCAGAAAATAAAGGAATTAACAACAATATCTTTAGGATAATATTTTTGCTGAGATGTAAAGAAGCGAGGACTTCTCCGGAACTCATACGTCAAACTTTGGAGATCCGCCATTTTTTTCCTAAATAAAACAAACTACAACTGCAGATAATCCTGTTTTCTGCAGTTGTCCACCTGTACCTGATGAGTGCTGAGATCACCCCAGTAACCAAAGCGACTGTCATGATTTAGAATCGCAGAGTAAAGAAACAAGCTCAGCTGAATTCACCAGAGAACTCCTTTGAGTGCTAACAGACACATTATCCACCCCACCGCCGCCGCCGCCTCAGAGATGGAGCCGGGGACTCGCCGCTCTGAGGGGGATCGGCGCTCGTGGGAGATGAAAGAAGCCGTCTCTGGTCAAAGCAACAAAGCGCACAAACACACTTGTTTCGACAAAAATAGGACGCAATAATGAAAGGTGTTCCGGCAGTTTCCTGGTATGTGTGCGGGTGGGGGGTGGAGTCCCAGGGGCGTCATTAGTAACCAGCAAACGTCTTAATGCACTGCCGCTGTCAATCATCGGCGTGCAGTCGGAGTCCCGTCTCTGACAGCGGCTCTTTGTGTCCCGTCCCGTCACCAGAACCCTCATGGCTGTGATCAGGAAGAGGAGCCGACAAACCGGCTTTTCCTGAAGATCAAGACTTCATTGATACGATGCCAGAAGCTCTTCTCCCCCAACAGCATCTCGTATAAATTCTTCTAGATGTTCTTCACTGGTTCAGCTTTCACCATCTCACTGATTATTTCAGTGAAGTTTTGCCCATTTCTTCCCAGCACATCGTGTTCTGCGTCCTGATTGGCTGTCGACCTCGTCAATGGACCTCCATACCGTGTCACCAGAACAGAATGGGTTCAATTTGACAAATCGTCTATTGCGACCAGAACTTTGTTTCTATTTTAATACTGTATGTATGTATATGTGTATATATATATTTTTTTTAATTTAGGAATTTAAATGAGATGTTCACGTATGTCTGAGAAAAGTGTAGAAAGTGTGTAGTGAGGAGTTTTCCACACGGCTGAGAGTAGATTTGTTGTTCAGTACTTGAATACAACCTGAATCATTCCAGGAAATGTCATTTTTTCACAGTAAATACTAAACCTCAGCTTCACTAAAACAAATCTAATATTTTCTGTTCACAGTGATTAGACAAGCATGTTCTTTAGGACACGTGTACTGACTCATGTGACCTCCGACCCCCTCACGCTCAAGCTTGACCGCTGACAAGAAATTTTCCAAAGTATAGTTTGCACCAGAGTACTAAGCTACACCAAAATACAAGGCACCTCGAAGTATTTAGTCCCCCCAGAGCACCGAAGTATTAGAACGACCCAGAGGATTTAATTTGTCCCGGAATACTAAGTCACACCAGAGAATTAACTTATCAGAGTATGAAGTCACCAGAGTATTAACCTATCAGAGTATTAAGTCAGAGTATCAACTTATCAGAGTATTAACTTATCAGAGTATTAAGTCGCCAGAGTATTAACTTGTCGGAGTATTACTCACCAGAGTATTAATTTATCAGAGTACTGAGTCCCCTGAAGTACCAGTCACATGGTTGTACAAGTCTCACCACAGTATTATGTCAAGCCAGAGTATTTTGCCACCCAGGAATATTAAGTAACATTGTTGTACAAGTTCCGTCGGAGTATTAGGTCACAGCGGAGTATTAAGTTGGACGGTAGTATTAAGTCATATCAGAGTATAAATTGTACCACAGTATTAAGTCACTGGAGAGAATACTTCACATCGTAGTATTAGTTCAATGGTTGCACAAGTTGCGCCGGAGTATTAAATTACAGTGGAGTATTAGTCAAAGTAGAGTATAAATTGCATCAGAGTATAAAGTCGAAGCAGAGTACCAGGTGGCATTGTTGTACCAGTCCGGAGTATAAGTCACAGGAGCCAAAACATGCATGAAAAAGGCGAAAAAGTTTTTTGTACCACTGGTCAAGCTGTGAAAATAAATGAACCAAATACATCAAAACTGATGGTAATAGTTGCGGTTTGTATCCAGCCGGAGCAAGATTCATTAGATCTGGACCGATTTGACGTTTTGCACACACCCTCTTCTAACTGTAGGTGGCAGACATACGGTAGGAAACAGTTGAAAAGATAAAGCAGAAGAAGCCCCTCCCTGATGGTCCAGTGTGAACCTTATGGGTTAAATATGTGCTCTTGAACGTCCAAAAACCCATTCTGAACGTAGCTTCAGATGGTAGAGGTGTAGATGAGATGGAAACGCATCAGTGGGCGGGTCAACAGCACTCTGCCCTTTCCTGTTTCACCCCCCCAGCACACATCCATTAAGGAGCAGCTGCTCTGAATGCCGCAAGATGCAGCTTCCTGCAGCTTAGATCTTTAGACGAGACAGAAGAAAAAGACCCAAAAACCAGGAAAAACCTGCAGAGAGGAAGAAGACAAGCATGCAGGAGACTGAAGATCAGCTTTATTAGGGGGAGAAACAGGCGGGAAAGAGGAGAAGTTTACATCAGAGACATGAAGATGAATAAACGGGAAGGTCAGTGCCCGACTCCACACCAAGCAGGAAGGAGGAGGTTCGGATACGCAGCATGCGATCCTACAGAAACAGGAGGAGAAGCTTGGAGGAAAACGGAGCGATGGATGATCACGTCATCGAGTTTCACCAAAACATCTGATCAGACGTGCAGCGCCCGGCAGCCGCCGTCCGGCCGGCCGTACATCTGCCCGGCCGTGGCCCGGATGTTCTCCGTGTAGCTGCGCGAGCGCGCCAGCCCGCACGCGGCGTCGGTTTCAAACGCGCGGCTCTGACCCTGTCGGCTCGCCGCCTCGGCGTTTGAGCCAAACTTGTGGCGCCGCTTCTTCAGGTCGCCGTGCGCCGATCTGTCGGTTTGGGCGAATCCGTACGTGAACCTGGTGTGCATCTGCGGCAGGCGCTGCCTGTGGCGCAGCGGCTCAGACGCGCGCCTCCTCAGCGCGGGAAAGAGCGAGGAGGAGTGCGGAGGCGGAGCCGGCTGGGGGGAGGCGCCCCGGCGTACCTGGATGCTGGCGGCTTCCTGAGTGCGGGGCTGCGGGGCGGGGGACGCACTTCCTCCTGAAGTTGGTGGCGAGGTGGCGCTTCCCACCTTGGAGAAAAAAAAAACAAACACAATGAATCTCATTTGGAGGGCTTTTATGCTGAAAAGCTCCATCAGCGCTCGTGTCAACCAACACAAACGCGGCGGAGAAGAAGCCGCTATCTGCACCACGCAACATTCAAACGCCAGTTTTACAACTAACTGACAGACGATGCGGCTTTTGTCGACTTAACACCCGAGCAAATCCCGCGGCGTGACTGTCACCGCCACAAAGCCGGCGTCTTCACTCACTATTTACATCCCAATGCGCTCATATCCAGACAGGCGGCTTCCACAGTTCTTTACGCTCGAGGCAGAAAACAGGTTGATGAAAAGAAAAAGGTGCTTGAATGCAGCTGGAAGAGAGCCAGAACTCAGACTCATGCAGAGCAGCAGCTTCATGTATGAGAAGATACGTCATGGCTTTTATTGTGAAAGTCCTATCACATATAAAGAAAAGAAGGTTTTTAGTTTATTTTGATTAAATATTTGAATTTTTTTATTTTATTTCCAGGACCAATAAATAACAGGTTTTGAAAGTTTTGGCTTTTAAGAGAATTACAACTTAAAATAAAAGTTGTCTTATTGTGAAATCCCATGTCACCAATACCAAAGTGTTTTTTTCCTTTTTTTAATTTGATAAGAGTTTCACTTTCACAGAGGGTGAAAAATTAATGTTTTCTATTTTTTATTATTAAATAACATTTCAATTAAAAAAACAGGGAGGCTTTTATTGTGAAAGTCTATATAGCTTATAAAGGATTTTATTATTTTTTGCATTCATCAAATGTTTTAACTCTTATTTTTAGGCACAATAAATAACAAGTTTGGAAGTTTTGCTTTTTTAATAATTAAAATTTTATTTAAGAAAATGATTAATTTAATTCAAGTTTGATTAGAATAAAATAATATTTGTATATTTTTTTACTTTTTTAAAATGTTCCAATTCTTTTGTTTTCAGGGGTAATAAATAACAGGTTTGCGAATAGTTGTCATTTATTAATAACATTTTAATTGTGAAAATGATCTCTTTTATGGTTTAAGTCTACTTGGAATATTAAAACAAAAAAAACGATTTTTTCCTCTTTTGATCAAATGTTCTAATTCTTTCATTTTCAGGAGCTATAAATAACAATTTTGTACGTTTTAGTTATTATTGAGAACATTTTTATGAAACCAGTGAGAAGTTTGGCTTCATCTTGAGCGTCTTTAACTTAAAACTACAGTTTATGTCTTGTTTTCACTTTAAAAACTTTTTAAAAATACATTTTGTTTTGTAAAAAGTCTACAATGATTTTTTTTTTTTAATAATTTTTGATCAAATGTTGTATTTCTTTCCATTTCCAGAGCTGATGAATAAGTAACTGGTTTGCAATTTTTTGCTAGTTAAATAATTCAATTTTTAAATAAAAACTATGTCTTTTATTGTGAAAGTCTAAATCAATTATAAAGAAAACATTTGTTTTTTTAACTTTTAATTAAATGGTTTAATTTTTCTATTTTCAGGGACAAAAAATAACGAGCTTGCTACTTTGCTATTAGCATTTTAATTCAGTTATTAACTCCATTAAGGTAAATTTATTATTTGATTTTAATAAAAACTGCCGTCAACAAAATTAACAGTATTTGTCACAATGTTTTTAAAAAAAACAAATAATTTTTGGCTGCAAACCCACACAGCTCTTTTTTTTTATTTATTTTTTAACATTTTGACAAGTTAGCAGCGGCTTTCCCCTTTTTTTCAAATGATAAAAGATTATTAAAGAAAAGTTTTTTTTCAGTCCCTGCTGATGTATATTGTCTTGAAACAGTTTAATAAAAATTATAGTTTCTGGGTTAAACTTATTTTAAATAAGAAACAAGTTTCACATAAACTTGTTTATAAAAGCAATAATTTTAAGATAATTTTAAGATGATAATATTTGAAAAACACAAAATCTTTTGTCTGATTGATGAAAAAACAGCTGATCTTAAAGCAGGGGACGTGATGCTGTGAGTTCTATTGGTGAAGTTGAAACTTTGAAAAAAAACATTGAATTAGAAATTGTGGCGTTACCATGGCGAGCTCACAAAAGTGGCGTTCCCTTGTTGTGCATCCATTTTGACCATAACATTGTAAACATCTAACAGATGACTCATAGGGTCAAGCTGAACAAAACGGTATAACACATTAACATATTCTAAATGTGGGCGTGGTAAAAAAAAAAACCCAAAAACTCAGTTGCTATGGAAATAAAATGATTTACTTTTGACGATCCTTCTAAAAACGACGCTGATCTGTTAGTCACCCCCAGGCAAACAAAAAATTTAATGGTTGCTATGGAGATAAAATGTACATAAAAGCCTCCATTTAAAAAAAAAGTTATTTTCCATGAATTTCTCTCGTGCAGCTCTGACCAAGAGGGGAGGGTGAGAGTGGATCAAAATTAATTTCATTCCTTTATTCATTTTATTTTTTATTTTTTTCCCACTCTACATAAGATTTATTTGACCTATTTTATTATTAAACTGCCCAAAAGTAATTTTTTCTAAATCAGAATATGCTAAACCAAAAATATTTATCAGATTTTTTTCTTTTTCCACATTTTCATCTATCAATAAACAAATAAAAATCCCTGTTTTCAGCAACAGGTTTCTGGGATTTCGTCTTTAAGCGGTCGCACCTGTCTGGATGAACGCAGGACCACCAACTGGATGGTGCCGCGGGCGTTTCCCTCCGACGACATGGAGCGCCGGAGCGTTTCCATGGCAGCGTGGTTGGAGCGCCCGATGAGAGTCTCGCCGTTCACCGCTATCAGCTGGTCGTTGATGCTCAGCCGGCCGTCCTGTTGGGAGAATGAGATCATAAATAACAAGAAGATATTTCAAACAGCGACTGATGAAAAGAAATACACAATAGGATTGTTTATTGATTTAAAAAAGGCATTTGATACAGTTAATTTCAAAGTTAAACCTGTTTGGGGTCAGAGGAGTGGTTCTTAACTGGTTAACGACCGATTTGCAAAAAAGGCAACAATAAGTACATTTTACTGGTCATTCTTCAAAATGTATGAATATTGAGTGTGGTGTCCCACAAGGATCAATACTGGGTCCTATTCTTTTTTCTGTTGTATATAAATGATATTTCTGAAGACTCAAATGTATTGAGACTTCTTCTATTTGCTGATGATACAGCCGTGTTTTGTTCAGGAAAAAAATTTAGTCACTTAATAAAAAATATTGAAATTGAAACATAAATATTGGTTTAAGCTTTCACTGAATTTAGAAAAGACAAAGTTTAAGGTTTTTCTAATAAAACTATCAATTGATGGTGTAACAGTTTCTGAGTTTAGATTTCTTGGGTTCTTGGGTTTGGACAAAAAATTGTCTTGGAAGCCGCATATATCATATATTAAAAGTAAAATGTATTTATTTTGATTAACATTAAGTATTACTTATTCTGTCATGTGTTAAGAATGTTACATTGTTCAATTGTACTGCCTTATTTCACTTACTGTGTTGAAGTGTGGGGTAATACATATAAATCTCATTTAACACCATTATATACAGCAGAAAAAAGTTATTTGAATAATTCATAAAGTTGGATCCAGAGAACATACTAATGCTTTCTTTGTGGAGTCAAGATTGTTGAAATTTGAGGACTTCTTCTGATCATCTTCTGATTCATTTTCAAATCATTCCCTGGTGTCTTTGAATTGCAATTTTTTTGTTTTTAGGGAAAAATATGGTGTTAAATTTCTGCCAAAAGTCTTCCACACACGCAATGAATGTTCCTCAGCTACAATTCTGCCTCAAGCGCGCAGGACGTATAATCCGCCACTTTCCTATTGGTCCCGCCCCGTTATCAATGCAAGGGCAATATTGACACCTTAACGCCGGGTTCACACTGGACGCGGAAGCGGAGGAGTCCGCACCACTTCCGCTCCGCGGTTCACACCAGACGCGCATTTTTCCGCGGCGGTCCACAGGCGCTTCTGCTAGAGCTTTTTTTGTTTTTTTTTCCATCATGGTTGATAATTTCATAACCTAAAGACATTAACCCCTATTTATACTAAGATGAGCAGCTCTCTACCTCTCTGTTGTCGTTTTCTTTAACTCCTGAAACCCAGCCCTTCACCCCACGTAGATCTGTGTGTCATGTCTGTTTGTTTTGTGTATCTCTGTGTGTGTGCGTGTTATGATTGTATATTTATTTCCATGTCTACAGTCTGTTTAGACACAAAAACAGGATTACATTAGTCAATCGTTGCGTTTTATTGTAAAAAACTGGTTATATTTTGTTATATTGTTATATTTTGCAAATAAACCGGAATTTTTCATGTATCTTGACGCGGAACACTCACGGCTCACGCACAAAACGCCGAAACGCGGAGGGCCCTCCGCGCCTGGTGTGAAGGACGCCATAGGATAACAACGGCGCCGAATGGAGGCGGACTCCGTTCCGCGGCCAGTGTGAACCCGGCATAATAGGATCGTGTATCGCTCTTTTTTTCAAAGTAAAATAAACAAAAAATATATAAAAATGACTGTATAATACAACTGTCATTCTCTTAACTATTATAGAGAAACAGATGAATAATTTGTGTTCCAATTAAAGAATTACAACAAACAAACTTTTAAATTCTATACTTTAAGAATTCAGGCATCCAAACTACTTCACCAATAATGAACTTTAAAATGGATTTTCTCAGATTTCGTCTTTTTGTGTTTTCATGAGTTGGTTTCACCAGAGCGGAGATGAGATTTCACCAGAGCGGAGATGAACGTATAGAAGAGGTTTCACCAGCGTGCAGGAGTAGCGGACACAGCGTGGAGACTGTCCGCCGCCCGTGGAACGGTCATTGGGTGCAGGAAGTTTGATATAAACTTGTGGAGATTCTGGTGGAAATTTAACCCCTTAAATAATAAAAACTGTTGTGGGCTGGATCATTGGTGTGAGCCTGCCCACACTCCCCATCAACCCCACTGTCGTGGTGTTCTGTACAAAAAAAGGCCTTCACAAACTTTTAATTAAAGGAAGGACAAATGGAGAGAAACCAGGAGAAGAAAAGTGCAGCGATAAACACATCCAGCTGCTGATGGAGCGGCCACAGCGGGCACTAAATCACCTCTAAGTGTTTCAAATAGCAGCTTCTGGCGTGGAGGCGGAGCCGAGTCCTGCCCTGAAGGCACGGAGGGAAGAAAAAGGCTCTAGGAGGCATCCCATCACGGTCAGCGCCGACCTCTGACCCGGCCCCATTACCGAGGCACCGCCTGGGCTGGCATCGGGACCCGCAAACACAGGCGTGCTTGTTCCGCCTGAAGACGCCGCGGCGGGATCAGCGGGCGTCCGTAACATCCCTCATTAATTTCCTCATCGCCTGCACGCTACATGTAATTTTAATTTGTTTTCTTAGCAGACTCTTTGAAATGACGGGATCAGGGTTAAGTCAAAAACGTCTTTTTTCGATATAATTGAAGCCTCGGGCCCAGAAGGCTTTCATGGAAATAGGTTAGATCTCTCCAAGACTCCTCCTGTTTATTATCCAGCCTGTTTTTGTCTGCCACCTCGAGGGACTCCGCTGCATTTTTTCCCTCCATATTTAAGGCGTTCTATCTTCCTCCTTCTAGGACGCCTCCATCCTTCCTCCCGTCTGTCTTTCTTCCTCATCCATCTCGTCCCACAGACCCGTTTTGCAGGCAGTCGGGGATCTTCCAAGGCCATCCTGTCTGCGCGCTATCCGCCCCGGCAGCTGTCGGAAACCCACTTCTGAGGGCACTTCTGGGAGCCGCCGTCTGGCCGTCCTCATCCCCGGCCGGCCATTTATCTACAGCAGCACACTCGGATCGGCGGCAAAGGCCGGCAGAAGTTCTGATGACTGAGGCGGAACAGATAGAGGCCTGAGTGGACGAACCTCTCCAAAGTGCTGAAAAGGCAGCCTGTTTTTTCCCTTTTCTGACAAATTCAGCACTTGAAGTGAGCGCTGACTGATCCAGATAAGGCAGCAGCTCGGGGGTCAATGGGAGTCAAAGATCAAGGGGAGCTGACGGGAGGAGCCGCAGTCGGGGAGAAACGGAGGAAACGAGCCAGAGGAAGCGACAAAGTGTGAACACAAAAAACACAAAAAACCCATCGTAGCATACATTTTAAGGGTGTTGCAGAAATACGTCGACTAGAAGGACATCAGAATGTTTTAGAGCATCCAGGTCAGTAAAGTTCAGCAAAAGAATGTCCTTTATAGAGAGGAGAACCGCCCCTTTGGTTCTTAAGCATTTTTATTTACTTAGAGTGACCTGAGGTGAGACCAGAATGAAAATAAAGTCATATTACTTTGTGTTACTTTTTCTCAACATTTGACTTTTATCAGGAAAGAGTTGTAAACTCTTGATGAGGGTTCAAGTTTTAAAGCATTTGAAAAGTTTTGAACCCCAAACTTCCACTCGAATGACATAAACTAACAGTTTTCCTGTAAAGCTATTTTCAGGTTCATGAACTTGAAACATACATTCTTCAACCTGCATTCATCCCGTGGTGTTCACTCTGGACTGTCGCTATCTGATACCTGCACATCAGTTGGAGGAGGCTTGGTGTGAAATGTCAAGTGGTGCAAATCTGGTGAATCTTGCTCTATGTTTAGCACCAGAAGGTGTCTGGTGCTCATCAGTTAGTA
Organism: Oryzias javanicus; assembly: GCA_003999625.1. Taxonomy (NCBI): domain Eukaryota; kingdom Metazoa; phylum Chordata; class Actinopteri; order Beloniformes; family Adrianichthyidae; genus Oryzias; species Oryzias javanicus. The sequence goes on from CM012438.1 coordinate 21,738,286, forward strand.
TTAGTGTCTGGTGCTCACCAGTTAGTTATAGTGTCTGGTACAAACCAGTTAGTTATAGTGTCTGGTACAAACCAGTTAGTATTAGTGTCTGGTGCTCACCAGTTAATATCAGTATCTGGTGCTCACCAGTTAGTATTAGTATCTGGTGCGCACCAGTTAGTATTACTATCTGGTGCTCGCCAGTTAGTATTAGAGTCTGGTGCTCACCAGTTAGTATTACTATCTGGTGCGCACCAGTTAGTATTAGTATCTGGTGCTCACCGGTTAGTATTAGAGTCTGGTGCGCACCAGTTAGTATTAGAGTCTGGTGCTCACCAGTTAGTATTAGTATCTGGTGCTCACCAGTTAATATCAGTATCTGGTGCTCACCAGTTAGTATTAGTATCTGGTGCGCACCAGTTAGTATTACTACCTGGTGCTCGCCAGTTAGTATTAGAGTCTGGTGCTCACCAGTTAGTATTAGTATCTGGTGCGCACCAGTTAGTATTACTACCTGGTGCTCGCCAGTTAGTATTAGAGTCTGGTGCGCACCAGTTAGTATTAGAGTCTGGTGCTCACCAGTTAGTATTAGTATCTGGTGCTCACCAGTTAATATCAGTATCTAGTGCTCACCAGTTAGTATTAGTATCTGGTGCGCACCAGTTAGTATTACTATCTGGTGCTCGCCAGTTAGTATTAGAGTCTGGTGCTCACCAGTTAGTATTACTATCTGTGCGCACCAGTTAGTATTAGTATCTGGTGCTCACCGTTAGTATTAGTGTCTGATGCTCACCGTTAGTTATAGTGTCTGGTACAAACCAGTTAGTATTAGTATCTGGTGCTCACCAGTTAGTATCTGGTGCTCACCAGTTAGTATTAGAGTCTGGTGCGCACCAGTTAGTATTCGTATCTGGTGCTCACCAGTTAATATTAGTATCTGGTGCTCACCAGTTAATATTAGTATCTGGTGCTCACCAGTTAGTATTCGTATCTGGTGCTCACCAGTTAATATTAGTACCTGGTGCTCACCAGTTAATATTAGTATCTAGTGCTCACCAGTTAGTATTAGTATCTGGTGCTCATCAGTTAGTATTAGTATCTGGTGCGCACCAGTTAGTATTAGTATCTGGTGCTCACCAGTTAGTATTAGTATCTGGTGCTCACCAGTTAGTATTAGTATCTGGTGCTCATCAGTTAGTATTAGTATCTGGTGCGCACCAGTTAGTATTAGAGTCTGATGCTCACCAGTTATTATTAGAGTCTGATGCTCACCAGTTAGTATTAGAGTCTGGTGTGCACCAGTTAGTATTAGAGTCTGGTGCGCACCAGTTAGTATTAATATCTGGTGCTCACCAGTTAGTATTAGAGTCTGGTGCGCACCAGTTAGTATTAGTATCTGGTGCGCACCAGTTAGTATTAGAGTCTGGTGGAAACCAGTTAGTATTAGTATCTGGTGCTCACCAGTTAATATTAGTATCTGGTGCTCACCAGTTAGTATTAGTATCTGGTGCGCACCAGTTAGTATTACTATCTGGTGCTCGCCAGTTAGTATTAGAGTCTGGTGCTCACCAGTTAGTATTACTATCTGGTGCGCACCAGTTAGTATTAGTATCTGGTGCTCACCGGTTAGTATTAGTGTCTGATGCTCACCGGTTAGTTATAGTGTCTGGTACAAACCAGTTAGTATTAGTATCTGGTGCTCACCAGTTAGTATCTGGTGCTCACCAGTTAGTATTAGAGTCTGGTGCGCACCAGTTAGTATTCGTATCTGGTGCTCACCAGTTAATATTAGTATCTGGTGCTCACCAGTTAATATTAGTATCTGGTGCTCACCAGTTAGTATTCGTATCTGGTGCTCACCAGTTAATATTAGTACCTGGTGCTCACCAGTTAATATTAGTATCTAGTGCTCACCAGTTAGTATTAGTATCTGGTGCTCATCAGTTAGTATTAGTATCTGGTGCTCACCAGTTAGTATTAGTATCTGGTGCTCACCAGTTAGTATTAGTATCTGGTGCTCATCAGTTAGTATTAGTATCTGGTGCGCACCAGTTAGTATTAGAGTCTGATGCTCACCAGTTATTATTAGAGTCTGATGCTCACCAGTTAGTATTAGAGTCTGGTGCGCACCAGTTAGTATTAGAGTCTGGTGCGCACCAGTTAGTATTAGTATCTGGTGCGCACCAGTTAGTATTAGAGTCTGGTGGAAACCAGTTAGTATTAGTATCTGGTGCGCACCAGACAGTAACTGGATACAATTTCTTTTCATCACCCCCCGGGCTGGTTAAAACACTGACTGATTTTAGAGTTCAGAAACTTGAAAATTTGAGGTTCTAATCATGTTTATTGAAAATATATGATAATATATGAAGGGATTTAGATTTAAAATGATAGAAAAAGAGCTGAAATCTTAAAGCAATATTCTGTTTTTTTTTAATCAAAAAATATTACTTTCCGAAGAACACAAAAGGGTCCTAAAGTTGTAGACTTCACCTTATGAGCAGCTCCTCCGTGAATGATGGACTTGATGAAGATGCCCAGGTCTTCTCCGGTCTCCCTGGACTTGTTCCCCTTCAAGCTGACTCCCAGGCCGGCCGAGCCCGTTTCGTTGAGGGGGATCTCGTACATCAGCTGCTCCCTGCCGTCCTCCATCACCTGACTGCTCGGCTCCTCGCCTTTCTGAAAGGAAGACGGCAAAAAGCGGACATCAACAGGAAAGGTAGATTTCAAAATAAGACAAAAAGAAGAAGAACGGAGCATGAGATATGTGGGTGTGGCACGGGTTTTTTTTTTTTAATGAAAGGCAAAACAAACTCCTAAAGCATCCTAAATAAACTTATAAAGCTATCAATTTATTAAATTTTTTTTGTGATGAAATGTATGTTTTTAGACTTTTTTTTTTGCAAAAATAACACTTTATTTTGAATTTTGTATAAAATTTAATAAAAGTGCTTTATTGTAGCAATATTCAGAAATATGCAATAAAAGTTTATGAAAGTATAAACTGTTTGTCAAATTAACACAAAATCTAAAACTTAAATATAAAAAGGCTCAAAACCTGTACCAGAACCACTGAAAACAAAAAAAAAAAAAAAAAACTGTTGTTCACTTAAAGTAACAAACTAAACCTTTTAAAGTCATCTTCATTGTTGAACTCACACTCCAGAAAATGACTGTTGTTCTTTAACAAGACCTTAAATAAAATAAAAGATAAGAATGTGCAAAAAGCCTAAACTACATTACCCAGAGTTCTCTGTCGTTACTGTGCAGCTACATTCATCTATGACAGGAGTGTCAAACTCAATCACACAAGGGGCCAAAATCCAAAACACACCTTAGGCTGTGGGCCAAACATGCTAAACATTTATTGAACACTCTAAAAAGAAATTTTTTTAAGTTTAAAAACTTATTTTTTATTTTTTTTTTTTCCTAAACTGCCACAAACACCTTAACAGCCAACAATGGAGAGAGTTCGATTGGAAATGTAAAATCAGATATTTTTATACACCAATGGTTATCTCCAAGTTCACAAAACAATCTGTATTAGCACAATGCTGGAGACAATGTGGCAAAACAGGAGATCAAACACATATATTTTGGGATTGCCCCAAAATCAGAAACTACTGGATAATGGTTAAAGGGGAAATAGAAAAAATACTCAGAGAAGAAATTCCAACAAACACGCTGTTGTTTCTACTGGGCCAGTTACCCAACACTAAATTTAATAAAGAACAAAGACAAATCCTATATATATTACTAGTAATTGCTAGAAAAGTGATAACTCTTAACTGGAAAAATGTTAAACCACCAACAATAGATAACTGGAAAAATAAGGTAAAGCAAGTATATGATAGAGAAAATGACTGCTTCCCTCCAAATGAAAACAGACATATTTAACGAGAAATGGAACAGAGTAAAAGATTATTTAAACGTCTAAATCACGGGTTGTTAGATTTTAGAATATGTACTCAAATGTAAAAATATTTTTGATAGATACAGCTGAATATGAATGCTAAAGGGTGAACTGAAACAACATTTAAATATATAAACTCCACATTTAATTTACTTTTCTTAATTATTATTATTATTTTTTTTTTATTTATTTATTTATTTTTTTCTCTTTATGTCTGGGTGTGTTTGTCTGCCTCTTTTGATATTGTACCTATGGAGAGATGACTATGTATACTATGGGTAGAGTTCCTTTGTTTATCCTGGTTTCTTTGTTTTTTCTGCCTCTTCTGTTTTTTATTTTTTATTCTATGATATATGTTTTGTCCTCTTTGTATATCATTTGTGATAACAAAAAAAATAAAAGTTGCAAAAAAAAAAAACGTATTTTTTTTAACATAATTATGAACTAGATATATAGCATTACCTGTGATAATGCTAGTGTGAATGCTGTTAGCTGAATGTGGCGGCTGAAGATGCTAGTGCTGATAGCTGAAGACACAGATTGACAGCTAAAAAGGCTGAAGCTAATAGCTGAAAATCCTGAAGTTAATAGAGGAAACCTTTGAAGCTAAAATATTAGCTCAATGCCAAATTAGCCTAAAAAACTGAAAAAAGACTTAGGTTAGCCAAAACAGCTAGCATGTAGCTGAAAAAATTAGCCCAATTTCCAAATATCCTAAAAAACTGAAAAAAGCTGAAACAGCTAGCATGTAGCTAAAATATTAGCAAAACTCAGAAAACTCAAAAAACAGCCTTTAAAGGGGCTCTACCATGAAAATTCTACTTTTTGAGGTTTTAAATGCATTATACTGTTCATTATTCACTATAACGAGCCCCAAAGCGGTATTTTTGATCAATTCATGCATTTAACAGTCATCCTCTAAAAACCTGCACAGTCTGAAGAAGCCCCTCCCATACCCACAAAAACGAGCGGTTGGAAATGTGTTGATGTAAGATCGATGCCAACATCTCTCCTCAGGAAGAATCTGTGCTGCAAGCTCCGCCCCCAGTTAACATAACATTCAATTTATCCCCTTTTCCAATGATTTTCATCAAAAAAACTTTCATTTTAGATGCAGAATGGCTAAATCTTCCAGTTGTGTCCTGTCTTCTATATATCCCAGCTCAAACAGGTGTTTGTTACCCTTTACGGCGCTCCTTTCACAATCCCCCCACCCCCCTCCAACTCCCCAGTCGGCACAGAAGCCGAGTGTTTGTGTTGTGAAGCGGTGTAAAGATGGGCGGGGCTACTAAAGGCAGATCAATCATATCTGCATCCATCTTGGATTATTTCCGTGTGAGAAATACAAAGATACTGCCACAAACTCTAGGATGATGTCATGAAGCGGACAGAATGATAGGCCCCTTTAAACAAACAATAAAGGCTAAATTAGCCAAAACAGCTAGCATGTAGCTGAAATATTAAATAAACTTGAAAATAACATAATTATTAATAATAAAAATGGAGGAATATTAATCCAGAATAAATCAACTTAAACCTTAAATAACTTAAAATAATTTACTCTCAACAAAAATGAGTCAAAATTATGCAAGTTAGAAATGAGAGCCAAAATAACATCGGACCATTAAAAACAATAAAATAAAATGGTCTGGGAGGGCCGGATAGAATTAGCCGGAGGGCCGAATCTGGCCCCCGGGCCTCGGCTTTGACACATGAGCCCTATGAGATGACTGATGACTTTTAAACCTGCGGTTCTATCAGCTAAAGGAGCAGCAGGTGAGCTCACCTGAGGTGGAGACGTGAACTCCAGCAGGTTTTGAAGGAAAACCTGGAGACAAACTGACTTCCTGTCCGTTCTCGTGTTTCATCACTTCCTGTTTTACCTGCTGCTTCATGAAGGACAGGAAATGACCAAACAAGAGGTGGAAGGAGCGGAAAACTCAGAGTTTTACCTCCCAGATGAAGGTCAAAGACGCGTGTCTGGAAAGCGTGAGCGCTTAAGGATCTGGGAAGTCGCTGCTGGATTGCTGAAACCTTACATCAGACACCTTCAATCAAGAGAACCATTTCTTTTCTTTTTTTTTTTCGCTCATCGCGGCACCAAGGACTTGCTCATGTCCTCCAGGATCCCTGGTGAAATTCCCGTCTCTCCGAATCGCTGAACTCCTGCTCGGCTCCACGCCGCCTCCCTTTAATTAAAACAACAGCCCGCTAAAGCCCAGAGGCCTGCTGGGATTCTCAGCTCCAAGTGTGAGTCAGAGTCAACTAACTGAGGCTAATGGAGCGGAAGGAGCGCCGCGACACGCATCCAGCGCGCCGCCAGTCAGCGCGGCAGACCGACTTCCTCCGGCAGAGACGGGTCTGTGACTGAATAGAGACTTCATGTGAAGGTTTGGAGACACCAAGTCCTCCAGCTGAGGCAGCAGCAGTGTCCTACACTCCAACTACAATAGTGGATTTAACATGTTCATGAGGCATTTCTCTGATGGAGGACATGTATGAAGAAAACTAAGATGGGAGTGAGACTTCTAAAAGTCAAGACCCATGGAACGCAGCCATAGATCTGTAAACAGAGGAGAGTCATACACTCACTGACCATTGATGGGCACGCCATCGACATCATATTACTATAGGAAAATACTTTATCATCATATACACTGTTGTTGTGCTGTCATTTAACTTGAATAGAAACACAAAATGAACTACATAAACCTGCATGAGCAGATGACGCCTCAGTTCTCCATGTTCTCCATGTTCTCCACTGAGCTGCTGGTGGAAGACCAAGTCTTTGAGGATCTGATCTGGTTTTTCTATCAGTATTGATCTTCTCTGTTTCAGAGGTTCTCTCAGGCGTCTGTAGAAGTTTGTTGGAGGAGGATTTACATGGAATTATTGTCCTGCAGACTCTAAATTCTTCTTTTGTATCATCAATTTCCAGAGTCTCTCTCTGTCTTTCTCTCATACTCGGTTCATGACGGACCGCTGCTCAATTTCTGCTACGATGAACATTTTGACGAATTTGAATCTGGTTTTTATCATTTCTTGAAGAACCGTTACATCCCTATCTTCAAGTGTTTAATATTTTCTTTAAAACTGCTTAGTTTTGTTGAGGTTGTAGATGAATGACGGGATGAGTTGGACTGGATGGCTGTTTGGGTTCATCTAAACCACATGAGTCAAAGTCAAGGCCTGGGAGGTTTGATCCGACCCCCAAGATTATTCTATATAGTTGTTATTATTGGCCAGATGTTATCTTGCACTGGTTAAATGTTGTAACACATTCTTATTCCCAGAAATAAACGTGTCTGATAATGTTCTTGTTGGTTCAGCAGCTGAGGGCCTCGTTCATCAATTTCAGCTGTATTGGTGTTCATGAATTAACAACAGGTGCACTTCAGTGGCAACAATTAGAAAACCCTCCAATCAGGACTGGTGTTCCATGTGGAGGTCATTTCAAGTTTCTCCTCTTGATCTTTTTTTGGCTGGTTTTCCACTCGTGCTGATTTTGTCTTGTGTAATTCTCTCTACTGGCAGTATGAGGAGATTCCTTAACCCTACAGAAGTTGCACAGGTTGTCCAACTTCTCCAGGATGGAACATCCACACGTGCTGCAGCAAGAAGGTTTAATGTGTCTCCCAGCACAATCTCCAGAACATGGAGGAGATTTCAGGAGACTGCTGGTTATTCTGGGAGAGCTGGACAGGGCCGTAGAAGGTCCTCAACCCCTCAGCAGGACCCATACCTGCTCCTTTGTGCAAGGAGGAACAGGCTGAGCACTGCTCGTGTCCTACAGAATGACCTCCAGAGGGCCACTGGTGTGAATGTCTCTACCCAAACAATCAGGAACAGACTTCATGAAGGTGGCCTGAGGGCCCCACGTCCTGTAGTGGGCCCTGTGCTCACTGCCCAGCACCGTGGAGCTCCACTGGCATTTCCTCAAGAACAACAGAAATGGCAAGTCCGCCACTCACCCTGAGCACCTGTGATAGACGTGAAAGAGTCTGGAGAAGACAAGGAGAACCACAATGCCCGGCCTCACGTGGCAAGAGTCTGCAGGCAGTACCTGGAGGATGAAGGAATTGAAACAATTGAATGGCCTTCACCATCCCCTGACTTAAACCCAATAGAACATCTATGGGACATTATGTTTGGGTCCATTAGGCGCCGCCAGGTTGCTCCTCAGACTGTACAACAGCTCAGGGATGCCCTCACACAGATCTGGGAGGAAATGCCACAAGACACCATTCACCATTCGTCGTCTCATTAGGAGCATGCCGCGGCGTTGTCAAGCATGCATACAAGCTCGTGGGGGGCACACAAGATACTGAAAAGCATTTTGAGTTGCAGAAATGAAGTTTTGGAGAAAATGGACTATCCTGTCACATCTTCATTTCACTCTGATTTGATGGTGTCTACACAGTTGAGCCTCTGTAGGCTGAAAACTTTTATTTCCATTAAAAGACTTGGCATCCTTTTGTTCCTGAGACACTGTCCTGTCGTTAATTGTATAGATATCCAACTTCATATTGAGATCTGATGGGTCTGATGTGTTTATTTAAAGTGTTCCTTTTATTTTGGTGAGCACTGTATATACATATACACACAAACACTGAATGCTTATTTTCTACTATGTTAGAACTGTTAAGTAAATTATAACAAGATATGTGGGGTAAAAACACAGAATGTATCACAACCTAAAGCTCTCAGTAAACAGCTTAGCTAAAAAGAAAAAGGGAATTTTTAAAAAGATTTGCTCTACATGCAACAAAGACTTAAGTTCAGCTTCTCCTAAAACCCTAAAAAACACCGTTTGAGGAGAAACAAAAGGTAGAAGTGCTCATAAATTTCAGCTTTCCACGTATTTACACAGCTAAGTGGATCTCAGCGGTGGTCCCAACTCCTTCCAATCAGCACTATCCCCACTAATGCACCTTTCTTCAGGGGGGCAGACTGTCACCGGGGCGGCATGGGACCAATCCAGACCTCCCATTGGCTGTTAGCCCTCAGCTATAGCTTCTTAACAAGCTTTTAGCCAGAGGAGAGACCACCCTCTTCAAATGAGGAGACAAAAAAGAGCCTTTTCTTCCCCTCAGGGTGGGCGTCGGGGAGCGGGTGATACACCGCGATTACACACTCAGCCTTTTGTTTCCTCGCCTTCCTTTCAAAATGGGGAGTGGGGGGGGGGGAGATTAGCGGTAGGAGAGAGAGAGAGACATTCAATTAAGATGGGATCTCGCCGCGCTCGACGGAGCTGCCGATTCATCGCCTTAATGTCTGCAGATTCGCACCTTTGCGGAACAAAACAGACGTGGAGGAAAAGGGAGGGAAAACAAAGGAAAGTGAGGGAAGAGCAGGACAGGAAACACTTTCCTCCTTTTCCTGTGGGCCCACGGCGGGTCACGCATGTGCGGGGTGACCCGCCATCCTGCCCCAAACCGCGCTCCCACTCACAGGACGGGAGGAGGAGAAGTGCTGACGGGAACCAAACTGCGGTTATCACTTTTTAATTACAGAGAATCTGTCTTTTCTTAGCCTCATTAGGAGCATCAACACTTCCTCTATTGAAACTAATCAATCAGCACTTCCTCTTAAACTCACTTTTTAGAGATAAGAAGGAAGTGAAGTGTGAATGTTGTCATTCGGCAGCAGGGCGAGCGGTAACGGCCGCCGCTCAAACCTGCTGCGCAAGCAAGTGTCTGCCCCGCTGAAAGTGTCACTTCGGCGAAACGCTGATCCCCGATCCGCCTCGGGGGAGGGGGGCGGGCCGGCGGAGCGGGTCCCCCCCCCCCGAACCCCGCCGGCTGAGCGGCTTTTGAGATGGAAATCCTGCCCAAAATATCCCCACCATCAATAATTCACGTGAAAATTTGCAAAAACGTTTCTGGCGCGGTCCCGGGAGGATTAGCGGCGGCGTCTTTGGTCATCCCTGATGCAAGGGCTTTTGTGAGACGTGAAATGTCTTAGTAGCTGTTGAATGAGCTGATTGGGATTTTGGAGGGAGGACAAACGTTGGCACAAGTGTCTCCGCAAAGGCAGATTTAGGGTCCAAATGAACAAACAAAACAAGTTATTTGGAAAAGATCGAGAAAGCAGAAACACACAGTGAGACTTACTTTACAATCATCTTGAATTAAAGTACTTAAGCGAAACAATATGTCCCTGAGAGGAGAACGAGACAGTGATCGATGCTCCCAACCAATAATGCCGATCAATTATCCAGAGCAGCGATAGTGAAGTTAGTGAAGGAAATCGTGTCGGTGTGAAGCAGCCATTAATCTCTGCGAGTAAAGCTACAGTAATGAACTCATTTGCATCACACGATTACTTAAACAAATATGAACGCTGGCGATCTAACGAGACGCTCCGTCCTCGCACGCCGACGGGACACGGGCACCACAAGCTGCGCTGTAGAGCTCTGGAGGACATTTATAGAGGAAATGAAGCTTCAATTCTTGTTCAAATAATTGTGAATCAGGTGTAGACGGAAACATGTATGTGACGCTGGGCGGGGCCACAAGCTCTCAGCAACGGGGATAGTCCATAGCCCCGCCCACAACTCATTTCTAATCAACTCCTGCTGCTCTGCTGAAACTATGTCCTAGAAGACAACTGGGGACGCTTTAAAAAAAAACGATCAAAAGAGAAAGTTTTAAAATAAAATTGACTGAATTCATGTACTGCATGTTACGCAACCCCCACAATGAATAAGATGGAACAGTCAAAGGGGCGGAGTTGTTGGGCATCCCAGCACAAACAAAAACCATCAATTTCTCATCCATGAGCGCTTTTCAAAAAGCTGCTACTAGAGGTGTGTGTTGGTAAGAGCCTGGCGATTCAATACGTGTCACGATACACTACGTGTCACGATACAATGCGTGTCACGATACAATACGAGTCACGATACAATACGAGTCACGATACGATACGTGTCACGATACAATACGTATCACGATACAATACGTGTCACGATACAGTACATGTCACGATACAATACATGTCACGATACAATACATATCACGATACAATGCGTATCACTATACAATACGATATGTATCAAGATATATCCCAAGACTGTACCACAACAATCTAATTTTTTTTTTTTTTTTTTTTTTTTAAGAGTGTGACTTAAATTGAATGTTCCTGAATTTTAATGTCTTTCATTGCAATAAAATGGTCAAGTTATAATGTTATTAAGTGACTGTATCTCATATACAAGCTGCTTTTACACAGAAATTCCTGCTGGTTTTCTTTTGGTAAATGACAAAATATTAGTTTTTTTAAGGGAACTGTCGATATTTTGTCTGAATTTCACATCAAAATATTTTTCAGTATAAGAAAAAAATAGAATGAATGGGCCTTAATGCGTTTCTGAAAGTGTGATTTCAAGATTGCTAAATCTAAGCTAATTCAGAAAACGAAAACAGATTCTTTAAAATTTGAAGAGATTCAAGTCATTTCTCACAGATTAGCAGGTCCAGGTCTTCATGCCTTTGAGTCGGCGTGGGGGGGGCAGTGAGAGGCCCCCCAGTGCCCCTGTGTGACCCTCAAGTGTGAGTGTGTTTCAGGGACATGAAAACATCTTTATAGAGGAGGAGGAGCGCGCTGAAGATAAGCTCACATCTCGCGGGGCTCCAGGAGCTCCAGCAGGAGTGAAGCTTCTCCCTCTCACCCCCCTCCCCTCTTTAAGTCTCTCTTGAGCACAAACAGAAGCGAGCGTTCGCCGCCGCCGCCGCGGCAGCAGCTCTTCAAAGTGCACTTGTTATGCCAAGACTGGCGGGCCATTAATGAGGGCAAACTATTTTTGGGGAGCAGAGACTTTGCTGTTTACTGGAGCCGGCGAGTGTTTGAGTTTTTATCAAGGGCCTGTGTGTGCGCCACACTGGAGGTGTGAGTGCGTCTCAGTCACTACAAAGTACTACACATCTTATCAAAGAGCTTTGAAGCCATGTGAGTAACCACAGAGGACGGACTGTGTGTGTGTGTTGGTTAACAGGATGTGTGGGGACGGCGTGTGTTGGTTATCAGGATGTGCGGGGACGGCGAGGGGCCACTCGGCTTCAGGTGCGCCTCCACACGCGTTTGTTGACTGAAACTCCCAAATGGGGTCACAGGCTGGACTTTGACCTCTTTGACCCCCAATATCAACAGGTAAACAGTGGAGGGGGGGGCCACACGAGCGGACACACTTGCCCGTTTCCTGTTGGGCCGCCGCACCTTGCGAGTGCGACTTCCTGTAGCATCCCTGAGTCAACAGAGATGAGAGCGGGAGGAGGGGGCAGGAAGGTCGGAGCGTGTCCCTGAGAGGGGTTGGGTCGGTGGGGGTCCTCTGGGGGCAGCGGTTGAAGTAAAAAAAAAAAAAAACACACACAATATGGAGGGAAGAGGAAGCGAGCAGAGAGATGGATGATGGGTACCAGCTCTCGCGGCAGGAAGCCGTCGTCCGGCCGAGCCACCAGCAGGCGGACGCTCTCGCCCTGCTTGGTGCTGCGCAGCATGGCCACCAGCTCCTCCTGGCTGCGCTCCATCATGTCCACGCCGTTCACCTGCAGGCAGACGGGGAAGCACACGGCGCGTTAGGATGGAGGCGCTTTCGGGGAGTTCAGCTGCTTCTGCTTTGTTCTTCAAGAGCTTCACGCATGAAAGCTCAAGAGAGAACAAGACAAACACAGAGGTAGAGTCAATAAAAATAGATTTTAATTGATTTTATTTACATATTTATATTTATAAAATATGCTAATCTTATTTTTGTTTTTTATCTTTGTTTTTATTTTTTCAATTCAAACGCAAAAATCAACACTTTTCCCGAATCTATATGACTTCAATTTAAGCCTCCATATAAGTATAAATATCACACGACTCACTGAAATCAATGACAAAACATGTCTGTTGGTTTTACACAAAAGGAAAGATTTTACCTTGAAAACTTCTGCTTGTAACTCAGTAAACTCTTCTTTTAGTGTCTTTTATGGTTGACTGCAAGATAAAACTGCTGGATCCTTGCAGAGATTTTTGTTTTCAGACATTCAAGATGTTTTAGCAGGTTTGAAGTCGTTTTAACTTCCACAACTTTCTCTAAAATCAGCGCAGAAAAGTTTATTTTTGTCTCGTTAGGAACTACGATCTAAAACAAAGATTCTCATTAAAATAAGTCAAAATCTTTTTGCTCCAAACTCTTTACAACAAAAAAAATTTGATTTAAGACTAAAAAAAACTTGCAAAAAAGAAAACTTATGCAGGTAAAACTTCCAAATATAAAGATATTAAAAGTGGCGTTCCACAAGGATCACTCTTGGGATCAGTTCTTTCCATTTTGTACATATTTTTACTGAATGTTGTCTTATTTGCAGATGACGTAACTTTTTATGCTCCAGATATAATTTGAAACATTTAACAGAAGAAGCTGAAAAATAAACTTATTGGTTTAAATTGGTTTTAGAAAAATAAGATTTGGTTGAACTTGAAGGTGTAGAAATAGAAAATGTTGTTGAAAACTGTTTTAGAAACTTCATATTTCACATATTAAAACTAAAGTGTCCAAAAATATATTTGTATAGAATAACATTAACTTAATACAACAAAAAACCTTATTAAATATTTTTAAAATGAAAAACTGAGCGATTCCTAAGAGTAAACAAAACGTTTGTAATTTCACTAAAATTAAAAAAAAACCCAGCAGAGTGAGACTGCTGAGGACAAAGAGGGGAAAAAAAACAAAAATAAATAAAAATATATTTTTTTTCAAATTAAGGCTTGCATTTATTTATTTAATTTAGATTTATAAATTGACGGCTGAGGTGTACATAGATGATAAACTATGTATGAATGCACAGATTGCATCGCTAGGTTGTGCATTTTTACTGTCAATGGTTTCCGAATCATAGAAGATTTAGATTTCAGTATTCAGTCACTCGCACTATTTTAGAGCAAATGTGGATTTCTTTTACTTGCATTAAACTTTAGAATAATTTGAATTGTATTCCCTTCCATTAATGGAGTTGTAACATTCATGTTGGATTCAGTCAGTGTATTTTTAAAGATTCATGAAAGAAAAACATTTTACAGTAATTTTTTGTTCAATATTAAAAATATTATTTTGATATTCAATAGATGTTGGATTTTATTGTGGAAACAAACAGATTTATGCTCTAAGAATAAGTTTGAGATTTTTTGAGAATTTATTAAAGTGGGCCAACTTGTACTATTTTGGGTTCCACCCATTACACACATTTTCTGTCACAGTAAAATACATCCATCCTGAATAAAAAACATTTTCTTAGACCCACAAAAAACATATCTATTACAGCACTGTATAATAATTCTTGAATGTTTGTCTGGAACTCCTGCCTTTTAGATTCTAACGTTTTATTATGAAATCTTTTATGAAATAAGACTGGACAGATATATTTGCTGCTTTCTAGTGATGTCTTTCTTTCTGCAGAGCATCAGGTTTGGAGAAATTATATTAAACTTTAACAACTGTTTGAAAACTTTGAGGAATGTTTTTGTCGTATTTTAGATGATTCTGAACCCTCTCCAGGTTTTCTTCTGGTGAGTTCCGTTTTCCGCCAGCAGGGCGGCTCCACGTCCGTCACACGCGTGTACCTCCAGGATGCGGTCTCCGGGCTGCAGGCGGCCGTCTTTGATGGCCGCCCCGCGCGGCAGGATGTTCTTGACCAGGATGGGCCCCGGGCCGTGGACGGAGGAGTCCCTGGTGACCACGGTGAAGCCCAGCCCCTCCGTCCCTGCGGAGCAAACACACGGCGTAGCTGCAGTTCAAGGAGCTCGGGAAGCTGCCGCTCGGGGCCCACTCGGGTCCCGCTCAACCTCCGGCGGCGGCGGCGGGGGGGAGTCCCCCCCCCAGCTCCGGTCGGATTAGAGCGACTGCCTTTAATTTCACGTGTGAGCAGACTGAAAGAGGGGGGGGGCAAAGGAAGACCTGAGACGGTATTTCTCTACACAAACCCCGGTTGGTATTCTTTACCAGTGTGCTCCCGAGGCCCCCCCTCCGCCTTTTTCACGGCCCCGCGAGCCCCAAGCCATGAGTGAAATGTGGCAGCTCCAGGTGGGGGGGCAGTATCCTAAAGGCGCTGAGCGATGCTATCTGGTGTCTGAGCTAAGCCTCTGCCTGCCCTACATTAGCGCACCTAAAACCCCCCCGCCGCCGCCACCGCCGCCGCCTGTCAATCACCGGGAGAAAGAGCCTGTTGCCGAGGGACGGGGGGGTTAGGAAGCCAATAATATCCTCGGCTCTGATCTTGCATCAGGTGAAAGGGAACAAAAAAAAAAAAAAAAAAGAGGGAGACATCAAACAAAGGAAGAGGGAATGAAAAGATGCAGGAACAGAAAAGAAGGGAAGCCTTTCTCTCCTGGACTTTTCCATCCTTTAATCCCACTGTTTGAGTACGATTACATTCAAACTCCAGGATTGGTTGAGGGAAAAGGATCCGTCAGATTACTGAGTTCAGGTTTCTTTGACAAAATTAAAAAATGTTATTTTTTTTAAATTGACTTCCATGGACGAAGAATGGTGACCGACACACCGGAGAGCATCCGGCTAACAGGTTCGGGGGGCGCTTTTGTCACATTTAAAGAAAATTAAGATTAAAATAGCATTTTTGAGCATTAATGTATTCAAATGATTGTGAATTGTGAGAAAAGACTTGATAAATCGATCCATGAACGTCTTGGTTTTCTCGTCTGAGCTCCAACATTGCTAACAGTCTTTGATGCAGCGCTAATGTTAGCGTGGAGGTCGTAAGCTAGCAGGAGAGAGTCTAAACCAGGGGTCTGCAACCTGCGGCTCCAGAGCCACATGTGGCTCTTTTATCTCTCCATGGTGGCTGGAGAAAAATAACATAATAGTAAATTTTACAAAAAATTGGAGATTAGCTATTATTTTAGCAACATATTAACATTTTTGAACAATGTGTTACCTACTGGAGTTTTTAGGCAAATTTAGCTTCTATTTTAGCAACATGCAAACATTTTTCTGAGAAATGTTTTGATAATTTGGAGTTTAGCTAATATTTTAGTAAAATGCTAACATTTTTGACTAAGTTAGTTTTCTGAAGAATTTTAGGCTATTTTGGAGTTCAGCTTGTAATTAAGTAACAAGCTAGCTTTTTTTTTTTTGGCCAGATTTGGCCTCTAATTAGTTTTTTATGCTAATTTGGAGTTTAGCTAATATTTTAGCAATATGCTAACATTTTTAGCTAATTTGTTATATTCTGGGGGTTTTAGGCTAATTTTGAGTTTAGCTTTTATTTCAGCAGCATGCTATAATTTTAGGCTGATTTAATTTACAGAGAAATGTTATGCTAATTTGAAGTTTAGCTAGTACGTAAGCAAAGAGCTAGCTTTTTTGCTACTAAAGTTAAAAATGTAAAAAAAATACCTTTTTTGAGAGATGCTTTTATATATATTTTTTTTGCTTTTGTCCGTGCCAAAAATAGACATTATTCACATTTATTTAAAAAAAACAAAAACAAAAAGAAGGTTATGAAGGCAAATCCAAATTTCTTAAAGGCTAACGTAAGTCAATGCGGCTTCTTCTAGGTTCTGATCAGTAGAAAACGAGCCCAAATGGCTCTTTTACTCTTAAAGGTTGCCGACCTCTAGTCTAAACAGATGGGTGAACCACAGTTCCCGCCCAAAACTCAGAGGTGAATTTCTAACGAACTCCTGCTGCATTGCAAAAATTATGCTCAAGAAAATGACTTTGGAAAAAATAACATGTTGATGATTACTGGAATCACTTCAAATAGATTTAAAAAAAGTGATTAAAGGGTCAAAAAAGAAACAACCTTCTTTTTTAGGAGTATGTCAGTAAAAGAAGATTTTTTTTAAGAATGAAAATCAAAGAAAGAATTTGGTTAAAAAAAGGTGAGGCTCCAAAATCGTACCGTGTGGGACTCCAAATTTAATTAATTAGTCCTACTACTTAGGAAACCTAAAGTAGGTTTTACACGCAGTAAAAGAAAATGCAGAAGGATGGCACTGAAGACTCTTGTTAATGCTGACTCATTCCTAGAGGAATGACTATCGCAATAGACTTTTATTTTGTAGGGTCCAAATGGACACTTGCCAGTTGCGAGTAAATGTTTGTATTTAATTATGCTTATTAACTCTAATAAACTTTTGGCTTCTGTGCAAGAGATAAACAATGAGACGATCTATAAAAATCAGCTTTTTTTAAATAAGTCCGTGCATTTAAAGTTTCATTATGATTATGCAGTTTTTAGTCAAAATAAGAAAAACTTCTGTCTTTTTTAGGACATAGTTTCTGCAGAGCAGCAGGAGGTCATCAGAAATTCACCTTGAATTGTCAACGGGACAGTTAGTGCAGAAGGTAGCCTCCACTGATTTCCCATCAACCCCTTGTTTACACTTTCTCCTGCTAGCTTATACCACCTCACACGCATTAGCTAACATTAGCAAATTAGCAATATCAGAGCTATCAAGCTGTACAGTTTAGATCCATGAAACAAAGACGCTCATGGATCTATTTGGATACAATTGGATGAATTAAAATGGGGCGGAGCAAAAAGCTTTCGTCCCGCCCATTTTCTCGGATCTTTTCAACATTTTTTTTTGTTAATTTGATGAAAGAAATATTCAAAAACAGATTAATTTCCTCCATCAGCAGGAAAAAGCCACAAGAACATTTTAAACACGACAAAAACTGAAACTCTCCATCAGATCAACCAGTCACCTTTCTTCAGGTCGACTCGGATCTTCTTGCCGCCCTTCCGGGTGTTCAGCGTGTTCAGGCCTGGCGCAGTGGGGCTCCTGGGGTCCGGCGGGCTCTGGCTGCGTGTCGGGGAGGGGCTCGGGGGTGTGGGCGACGCCCTCTCTGCGGGCTGCACCTGTGGTTTGCTCTGCAGGTTGGACTCCAAGCTTCTGTTGCGACCGTCTGGGAGCATGGGGTTGGGGTCCTGCTTGGCGCCCGGCTGAGCTCGGCTGGTGGCGGGGCTCCTGGTTTTGGAGGGGCTCTCCTTGCCGTCGTTGAAGAGCTGACCGATCAGGCTCTTCTCGTAGCGAGGCTTGCTGGCGGCAGGAAGGACCTCCAGGCAGACGGAGGGGGACCCCATGGCTTGTCGGAACACTTCCTGGGACCTGTGGGAAACAGAGACCCAATTCTATGAACCGACAACCCCACAGAGGGGAAGAAGGAAGCAGCTGGGGAGGATTTCAAAGTAAAAGCGCTGAGATTTGGGACACCATGGTCACAATCAGACGGAAAACCAGGAAACTACTAATTGGAAATAGAGTGAGACAGGATGGGCGGGAAATAGACGATCAGTGATAGGAAGGGGCGGAGCATTCTCAACAATGATGACGGGTCTTCTTATTGCATATCTAACCTGTTCTTTAAAGAAGCTTTAAGAGTATGAAGTAACTGTCGCTCTCAGTGAGCTTCACAATGTTTGGAGGTTTGATAAAAACTTCCATTATTGGACGTCTGTGTGCTAAAGCAGCTTATTGGTCCCATCGGACTTGGTTACATTTAAGATTTTGTTTCACATACAGATTAGATTCTGGAATACAAAAGGTCATGTGACCACACCTTTTGGCTATTTTCATTCAATCGTTTCCTTTGAAGTTCTTTTACCATCTTTAGTTGTAATTGTTCCCTGGACTCTGTTCACTCTTTTAAAAGCCATCTTAAAACCTTTTATTGTTCTCAGCATTTTAACTGAATCTGTTTTTAATTGGGCTTGTAAGGATTGTTTCGTGTGGCGCTTGCTCTGGTCTTTTCTGTCTCTCAGCTCGTGGGGGTTGATCTTTTAACCTGCAAAGCTTTGTCTTTTATGTTTTTTATCTTTTTAAGTGTTTGTTTTTTATGTTTTCAACTTGTGAAGCATCTTGTGACTTCTGTCTGTGAAAGGTGCTATAGAAATAAAAATTACTTGTTTGACTTTACAGTCAGTACGGTGGCCCTGAAGTGCCAATCATACCAACAATCGGTCAATGCAAATACATTTTAAAATCATCTTTTGATCTAAAATGTTCCAAGTTGACTTTTTATTAGGATTAAGCTGTTTTTAGACAAAATGATAAAAAAATAATGTCTATAACATTGTTTCTGCAGGAGTTCTTCAGAAATTCACCTCTGGGTTGTTGTTATAAATGACTCGATGTTATCTTGTTTTTATTTAACTTTTATAATTTTGACAATATATTTGTTTATGATGAGTAAAATATTGAAAGTTATTTAAGTTGATTTATTCTGGAATAATATTCCTGCATTTTAAATTATTCATAATTATGTTAAAAGTTACAGTTTTAAAGTTTAAAATGGCATTCTGATACATTTTTGGATTATTTTGGCATTTACTGAGATTTTTTAGGACATTTTGGAGTTTAGCTAATATTTCAGCTATATGTTTTGGCTAATTTAGGCTTTTCAGATTTTTTTGGATTTTTTTAAATTTAGCAATTTTTTCAGCTACATGCTAGCTGTTTTGGCTAACCTAAGTTTATTTTTTAGGCTAATTTAGCATTTGGTTAATTTTTTTTGCTGGCTGTAGCTTTAGTGTTTTCAGCTTCAGCATCAACTTCTGCTTACTGTATTCACACTAGCATTATCGCATATCTAGTTCATAATTATGTTTAAAAAATGACAGTTTTAAAGTTTTATAAATGTAGTTTTAGAGCGTTTAATAAATGTTTATCCTGCTCAACCCGGGACCTCAGGTGTGTTTTGACTTTGACCCTCCTGCTCTACTATACGGTCTATGATCTCAGGCAGGACAAATATTCACGCTGGAATTTTTATCCAAATACTCGTTACGGCCCTTTTCTTCTTTTTCTTATTTTTTTTACATTTTATTCTGATTTTAGAAATTACTTTTGTTTTCTGAAATGTTCATGTTTTTTTTTGATTTCTAAAAAGTTTTTTTTTTTGTCATTGTGATCTTTACATTTTTTTGCACCGAGTGATTTGTTGGTGTGATTTTCACTTCAGGGCCACCGTACATCAGAGGATCCCTCCCCTCTCGATTTATTTATCTTTTCTCTTAATCAGTAAAGACTTTGGACCTCCTTTGATCTCGTTTCCTGTGATGAGGTTCATTTTCTCTTACTGTGCGAAGGTTTTGTCCAGCAGAGGCGTGTCGTTGATCTGGACGATGCACTCGTCCTCCTTGAACAGCTTTTCCCGCCTGGATCGACTGTTTTCCTCAATGCCTTTAATGTACAGCCCCAGAGTCCTGTCGGGGGAGAAAACGAAACACGATCAGCAAGATTACGTTGTGTGTAATGGTGTGTGGTGTGTGGGCTGTGTGTGTGTGTGTGCTCACCGTCCACTGAGAGAGGAGCAGTAGGGGACCACGTGGATGCCCAGAGGGCCGCGGTCACCTGGGAACTCGACGGTACGCGTCAAAGAGCTGTCGAGAAAACACACAAGAAATGGCGTAAAACACACAACCCACAGACTCACAACCTTTCTATTTGGAACTTCTTGAAAATCCATTTGCATTCTCCTTTAGGCTGCACAGACAGGGCTACAAACAAGCTTGCGGGTAGTCCTGTCAAAATAATGAGGTTTGTTGGCGACCGGGACTCAGGTGGCTACTCCAACCCTTATCTAGCCGCTTCTTGACTCCCCAATCTGGCGGGTGGACAAAAGGGAAGAGCAGCAGATAAAAGGGGAGCGGGATGGAGGAGCAGATGGAGATGAAACAGAATGAGCTTCTCTAATAATCTGGGCAGAGACCAGAAATGCAGCTTTTAGCAGCAGATGAACAACCACAATATCACAGCGGAGCGACGGGGAGAGGGGCGCTTTGATGCTGGAGACGCAGACATGCAGGGCGGATGATAGATTTCATAGTGCAGGGACATTTAAAGATGCTATCAGTCACTATTTAGGGATTTCTTTAAACTAAAGATCAGGTTTTTTGATTCAACTCACAAGTTCTTCCAGATCTCCTTTATAGTGCGGTTGATCATCAAGTAACCGACTAAAAGGTTTAAAAGATTTTGACCAAACCCTGAGGTCATTTCATACGAGAACCCTCCAATGGAATGGATCAGTTAAACAAGGAAATACTAAGAAAATATTCCTTCAGTCTGGTTTGGTTCACCTTTAGAAGAAGAAATACTCCTATAGCTACTCTTCCTCAAGCTGATGGACCTTCATCAGGATTCATCATTACTCCAAATGTTTTACTACTCAAAATACACAAAAGTTTACATCAGTTCCACTTCCGTCTATGACACAGTTTGAATTCACATGGATCTAAAAGAGCAGCAGAGTCCAGCTGAGCATTAAAAACTGTTTTAGATCAAAGGTCAGCAGAGGAACTTTTTTTTTTTTTTTTTATTTTATTTCATTTTTATTCATTAAAAAACATACAATATAAACTTGAGTTGTAAACTCAAGCATGATAGAAAAGAAAAAAAAATAAAAAGGGGACAAAAAGAAGAAAAACGTATTTTGTCTGCCCCTTTTAACAATCAATAAATCAATCAATCAATGAAAAAAGAAAGATACCGATACACAAGCATTCGGCTGAATCATTACACAATAAGAGAAAATTGGGAAAGAAAAAAAACAAAATCTTATTATTACAACATCAACCAGTGTGAAGGAAAATAATACCTCTGGGATGAGTCATTGTTTATTAAACACACTAAAAATACATTTTGAAAACTTTAAAACCACAACTTTTTAACACAATTATAAACTTTATATATAGCATTACCTGCGAAAATGCTAGTGTGAGTGATGTAAGCTGAATTTGCCTGCTGAAGACGCTAGTGCTGATAGCTGAAGATGCTGAAATGGATAGCTAAAAACACTGAAGCTGATAGCTGAAAACACTGAAGCTAATAGCTAAAAATAGCTAAAGCTCATAGCTGAAATCACTGTAGCTGAAAACGCTGCAGCTGATAGCTGAAAACGCTGAAACTAATAGCTTAAAACAGCTGAAACTCATAGCTGAAATCACTGTAGCTGAAAACGCTGAAGCTGATAGCTGAAAACACTGAAGCTAATAGCTAAAAACAGCTAAAGCTCATAGCTGAAATCACTGAAGCTGATAGCTGAAAACACTGAAGCTAATAGCTAAAAATAGCTAAAGCTCATAGCTGAAATCACTGAAGCTGATCGCCACCTTAGCCATTAGCTAAATGCCAAATATGCTAAATAACTTAAAAAAACCTAAGTCAGTCAAAACGTCTAGCATGTAGCTGTAATATTAGCGCAACTCCAAAATAGCCTAAAAAATCTTAGTAAATAGCAAAATAATCCAAAAATCTATCTGAATGACAATTTTTTAAACTTTAAAATCATAACTTTTTAACATAAGTATTAATAATAAAAAAACAAATATTATTCCAGAATAAATCAAATTAAACTTTCAATATTTTACTCTCCATTAAAAATATATTTTGTCACAATTATACAAGTTAGAAATGAGCGTAAGATAACATCGGTTCAATAATAACAAAATAAAATGATCTGGAGGGCCGGATCGATTAAGTTGTGGGTGGGACTGTTGGTACAAAAGTAAGCTACGACTGATATCCCATCATCTCTTTTGTTTGGACTCTCTCTCACTAGCTTATGGCTTTCTGTGTGATTGGTCGCACCTTTATTTACAAAACGAGTTCAATGGGTGTCCTTTAAAGAAAGGAAGTGGATCTTAGAGAAAAGATGAAACCGACAGGAAGTTCAAACAGAACAAACTCATGAAGAAGAGCGGAGAAATGTCCGACTAAATATGTGACGGAGCAGCAAGAAATCATTCCAGATGTGATTCCTGTACGCAATGAAACTGCTTTTTACACTCGTCTGGGGACAACTTCAGACTATGATAGAACAGACTAAACGGCCATTTTCTGACCATAATTATCACAGTTCTCAGAGTCATTGAACGCACCGGGACTGAAGTTACCCCCCTCATGGGTTTTGTCCTTTATTTTATCCCCGGATGCTGAAAATAATTAAGTTTATTTTATCAAAGCAAAAAGTTTTGGACATCTGACTTTTTTTTTTTTTTGGCCAAACACCAACATTTTTTTTCAAAATGTTTTCTTTGGGTTTCCAGTAATTATGGCCCTGATTTGGCTCCATAGAAGTACCGCTGAAAGCGTCCATCATTCAGGTGCAGGAGAACCTCATCGTACCGCGAGAGTCTCTTGATCATCTCATGAACCCAGACACGGACACGTGAGGTCTACAGCCACGTCCTGATGATGACATTTGACGCACTAATTCTTAGTCGCGTACTCCTGTTTGGGGAGTACGAGTGCTTGGGGCTTTTGTGTTGTGGAGGGTTGTAGAGAGGAGCAATTCCTTTAAGGCTTGTATGCCACCTTGAGGGATGCCATAAAAATGGAACGTACCAATATGGTGTGTGTAGTTAGTGTATTGTGAAGTATTCGTAAAGATGATGGAAACTGACGGTACGGTAACTGTCGTGAGTACTGTCTCCTATCATGCCCACAGCATGTCCACACAAACTACACTGTCTAATTTCCTCAGCATCAACGGGGTCCTCGTCCAGTCTGCAGGATTTGGTACAGCATCCATGAGTGTTTGCTATGACCTGTGGCCCGCAGCATACCCATAGAAAAAATTAGCATCAAAATTGTAATTCCACAGCATCACCGAGCGCTCTTTGACCTTGACATTTCATCCGGCTCCACCTGCAAGGGCAGCTGGGACTAATATTTAAACTGAGAAGAAAAAGAAAGATCTGCAGAGTGGAAGCTGAACTCTGAAGTTCAAGGTTTGTGCTTCTGCAGGAGCGCGAGGACTAGCTGGGATCATTACGACGCGCTCCTCCGTCACTGTCAGCGGCTCTCGTTAACCTCCGCCAGGGTCACACACATACTGTACCCGGACGTGCACACACATCCAATTTGCATTCTTATTGCCACATCTATTGCGCGCTCACAAACACCATCAGTCACATTCCTCTAAATTGAAGAGCGGCAGAAACACACATGCATCGCATTTACATCCATTAGAGCCGCGCTCGCACTGCAAGGAAGACACGACTGCAACAAACTGGATTTTTTTTAACTTCTGCGGTTGTAGGAACACAGAGAATGTGTGATGGCTGCACAAACAAGCTCATCAGGAGCAACGGCAGCTTGTTAGCGCCGCTCGCTAATATCCGGAGCAGCTCTGCTCACGTATTTTAGCATCCCACTGAAAAACAAACAAACACACACATGGGGGGGGCAGCTGGATGAAACGATCAACCACCAGCGAGGCAGATGGCCGACTTCCTCCACATCAGAGGCCGACTGCTGGACGGACAGAGTCCAGGATCCAGAAAAATGCCCCCTCCGTGGCTCACCTTGGGTTTCTTCTGCTGCCAACCATCTGTTACCATGGCGAGGCGTCAGGAAGGAGTCCGGCTGCATTGTATCGCAGGAGGCCTCAGTGAGGTACAACGCTGAGAAATGAGCGTCTGTCACTCCGCTGGAGCCCTGCAGTTACCCTTACATCTATTTATTTATTTATTTATTTCCCTGAGTTCATTCAGCTGCAGAAGATGAAATGATGAGCACCTTTGCCACATGGGTCCAGACCGGTAAAAGGCTGGACTCAAAGGTTGTCATGGTAACACCGTGAGTGACAGCTCAAGAGTGTTAAAACATGCAATTCCCAAAGAGAAAAATAAAGGTTAGCTGCATCACGCTGGGTCTGCAGGAGGTTGACGGTACGAGATCCAGAAAACTAGAGATGTAGACTAGAGACTAGAGAGTGGCACTGATGGAGTCACCTGTCAGATCTAACAACGCGTTGTTGTGGTTATGTGACAGGTATTTTTTGCTGTTGCATCCCAGCAGGTCGGTTTAGAACCATCATTTCAGGTGATGTTTTCCATTTTGTAACGTTTGTCTCCATCTCCTGTGAAGCAGGCCGGAGTCGGTCTAGTCGGGTTAAGGGACCAGAAGACTGAATCTCTGCTCTTTGCAGATGATCCCGTCCTGCTGGCTTCATCGAGCCGGGACCTCCAGCATGTGTCGGAGCGGATTGCAGGCGATGGTCCTCGATCAAAGAAACGAGTTTAAGTATTTTGGGGTCTTGTTTGGAGCGTGAGATCCGTCCGCTGTTATGAGGTCACTGTACCGGTCCATTGTGGTGAAGGGGAATCGTCGTTCCAGTACTCACTCTATGGTCATGACAGAAAAAACCGAGGTCTGAAATGACTCTCCTCAGTCTGAAAGCCTGCATAGCGCACTGGACAGAGGGCCCCAGCCAACATTTTAATGTGGGCCCCATATGGTTTACCTTTGGGCTGAATTGTTGGGTTTGTCAACTGATTCCATGGTGGCCCCATCTGTGTTCGTCTAGATTGGCTTAGGTGGGGACTCAGTGATCTGGTCCCAATACTAACCAGCTACCCGGTTCACAGTGTAGCGACCTAACAAGGAGGCTGGCGGACAGTGTAGCGAGTTAGTGAGCTCCACTGCCCAGTGTTACAGCCCCAGGCCTTTGGGGATGTATTTGTTTGTGTATCTTTGTATGCTTCTCCTTTACAGAGGGGTTTTTCCATCCTGCTACCTGGCTCCACCCCTTTCCAGGAGATTGCAGCTTCCTGGCCTCCACCAATCACCAGGCTTGGAGGGAAGGATAAAAACCCCAGCAGGCCCTGGTCCAGTGGCAGCTGAATTCCTTGAGAGGAATCCGTTTTCTCAGCTCGCCCCTGCTGTCGGTCTTGGCTTTGAAGCCTTTGTGAATGCCTGGTGTTCCTTTCCTTGGTCCTTTGTGCATCTCATATGTTCCTGGTTTTGTGTCCCTCTGGTTTATAGGTTTATTTTGTTTATACTTGTTTTTACCTTTTGGTGGATGTACTTGTTTTCACAATTGCTAAATAGTGCCTGAGGCTTTAAGTTTGTACCCCTTAGTCCGCTTTTTGAGTCATTTGTTCAACTCCCGCAGCTGTTCCCTTAATAAACGGCTGTCTCCCCTCCTCCCGGCTTAAATAATCTTTTTTTAATTTTATGTTACCTATCTTCTCCCTCCCCCTTCAGGTGGGACGTAACACCCAGCAAGCCAGAGTACTGAGTGCCCACACAAGTCAGTGTGGGCAAACCACTATAAAACCCACCTGGGGCCCACCGATTCAGCTTAAAGGTAAACCAAAAATCGGCCCACATTGAGATGTTCGCTGGAGACCAAAGTCACACCGGTGAGACTACGTCTTGGCCAGCGCCAGGAATGTCTCATAGTTCCCCCAAGAGGAGCTCGAGGAAGAGACCAGAGACTGGCTGGTTGGCTGGACTGAATACTTCTGCATCTTCAGTGAGCAGTTTGAGCTCTCAGCATTCACATCTGTGTACCTGATGCTTCAGTCGCTTCTGCGTCTAACGGAGCAATTCAAAAGCCTCAAAACAAATGAGTAATCTGCCTTGTTGTGAAAGAAAATGATGGCGTTCATTACATCATATTAGAGACAAAGTGGGGACAACACAACAATAACACACACACACACACACACCCATGATGCTCTCTAATCCAGTTGGTGCCAGACAAACAAAGACTGGCGAGCTAATCCTGGTCTCACCACTCCGGCGTGATGTTCGCTCCTTTAATGCGGTGGAACAACCACAACACTCACCTGAAGTTGACTTGGTTCATCTTGGCTGGGGGGCTGTCTGTGCGCAGTCTGTCCAGGGCCCCCTTCAGAACCTGGCTGATTTCCTTTAACAAACAAAAACAGATTTCTAGAGTCAGCGAGACGTCAGAAGCTCAGGTGACAAACTCTTCCTCGCCAAGAGAAGCGCCGAGAGGCCCGCCGCCACCGCCGCCGCCAATTAACAGAAACCCCTCATCGCTTTGGCCGGAGCGGAGGCGCGTCTGCCCGCCCGACCGCCCGCTGGACTCTGAGCTTCTACCAAGCATCAGTGTTTACGTCCTGTACCCCCACCCCTCCATACCTCCAACCCCCTCCCGCCACCGCTGCCCTCCGTCACGCAGGACTATTTTAAGTCATCAAAAACAACAACAACCACCCTCGGGGGCGGAACGGCGAAGAAATGTTTTGAAAGAGAAGCAGAGGGAGAGACGAAGACGGAAAAAAAAACAGTGAAGACAAGAAGGGTGCAATTAGGTCTTTCTGCCCCGTCACTTTCATTGTGTCACCAGCACTAATGACCCCCACCCACCAGCAGACTCTCCCCCCCGCCGCCGCTGCCACACCCAACTCCCCATCTGACCTCTTTGCCACAAATGTACATCTGACATCCTGCAGCCACGCTCTTCTCGCAAACGCATCTCCGCTCGGATGCAGAAAGACGTATTTATAGAGGCGAACGCCGCCTGCACAAACGCTGACCCACTTATCCGGGCAGCGTGAGATTACCCCATAAAGGAGAGCTCGGCGCGGGGGCAGGAAGACGAGCCGGAGGCTCTTCTTGTTGCCGTGCATCTTCACGTGACGCCATGTCCAAAATGCAGCCCAGAGAGGCTGGCACAGGATTCGAACCTGCGTCTGACTTCAGGTCCTCATCAGGTGATAAACAAACAAGAACTTCCCTTACAAGATCGACGGTAGCCAATCAGAAAGGAGAGGTTCTTTAACGTTAGGAGGCTGGACAAGTGATTTCTGCATGAAGATGCGTCATTGGCGTGGACAATGGGTTGAGGGGGTGTAGAGGAGGGTTAGAAGACTGAGTCAGAGCATCCTCAACAACAGCAGCCTCCTCGCCGCTGCTGGACGGAGACCTTCAGGAGAGCTTTCACTGATGCTGCCTTCAACTTCTAAGGTTTGGTGGTTTCCAGACCGTTGGCTTTAGGCTCTGAGGAGAACCTTGAGCCAAAATATAGGTCATGGTTTCAAATATCTGAAGCAAATGATGGATTTGGCTCATAATCTCAAAATGTTCATGAACAATAAAACCTCACATACATTCGACTGTTCCAGTGAAGCTGCCAAACTGACATTTCAGACTGAATTACGTAGGCAAATGAGGTTTGAAACTTTTAAATATTGGTTCTTGGCATTAAAGTGTCAAGCACCAACGTCCTGCAATCATTTTCAAAATGGCTACATAGAAATAAGTGTAAGGCCCAACCCCATCTCTTGCTGCCCCACCCCCCCTTACCCACCCTGCTGGCTGAGCAGCTGCTACACGCCCCTCCCTCTCCTCTTCTGCCCCACCACCCTGGTCTAACCAGCATCTAACAAACCAATAAAAAAACTTTTTTCTAATTGACTGCCTTTCTGTTGACTTTATCTCCATAGCAACCATTGTATTTTCTGGTGGCCTGGTGGTGACGAACATGTCTATGTGATTTTTAGAGGAATTGGTAAAAGTAAAATTTTGGATTTCCTTAGCAACAAGTTTTTTTGCAAACCACGTCTACATTCCTAATAGTCATATTGCAAAGCCTGATCCAGGGATTCATGTTTAACATTTTCACAACATTCCAGTAAAAAATGTACGATTATGAAACGACGTTCAAAAACCACAAAACCATTGATAGATTGAAGGACCTTGGAGGAGCTTAAATTTGCATCATTTACTTAAAGTTTTTCTGTTTTTTTTACTTAATCTGGTTAATATGGTGTGCGAAATTCCATGAACAAAAGTGTTCTTTTCCCATATTGTGCTACAATGAGAAAATTGCCAAATTTCTCACTTTGCAAGAAAATGGCTGCCAAGCCATGGGTCCATCCCATAATAATTGTATGTAGTGGGGGTTAAACTTTCACTCACAGGTGCCGTAAGAAAGAAGAATTGTGAAAAGAATCGGCTCCTTCAGTCCAGGCTTGAATTAATAAAGGAAAACTCTTGGGTTTGTCCGTTTCCTCAGAGACGCTCCGGGATGAAAACCGCGGATAAACAGGGAATCCTGTCACGTCGTTGTGTTTCTGAATGTTAGCAGTTGTTGGTTGTCAGGAGCGCGTTCCTGTGCCACGGCGGTGTGTGCCGATGATGTGTTTGTGGGAAAGAGGGAGAGCTTGTTGTCAAACCCATGAGTAATGAAGTGTGTTCTTCTTTCGTCAACCGAAAGTGTTCGTCTGCGGCGGGCGGCGGCTTCGCGCTCCCTACCCCTCATCATGTGCATCACATCAGCCGGCTGCCACCGCGGCCGGATTTCACGAGTGTCGGGAAATAATCACGGATTTGGAGCGGAACTTCAGGCAGGAGAACCCATCATTCTGAAAGGGAGCAGGTAGGACTAAAAATAAATAAAAGATGCACTCGAGTTAGCTTCTTATGGTCGGCGTCAAAGCTCACCCGAACAATAACAGATCAGACCAGGTCTTTGGTCCACTTGCAAGTGAACTCTGGTTCAGTTCACTTCAGTGTGAATGCACAGACTTCACAGACCAAAGAAGGAGGAAAACAAACACAAATCTAAATAAGATGCTAAATTACACCAAAAAAACACGATATTTTTGTCCTGTTCTAAATTCTAAATTCTAGTTGTGTGATTGCTTAGTAAGCATTCAAGTATTCCCAAAATCGTACCCTGTGGGACTCCAAATTCCAATTCAGAACTCCACCAAGCCTTATAGTCCTACGACTCTCTTCAAAGGGAAACCTAAAGCATTTAAGGTACAAAGAAAAAAATATCTTGACTCAGCATTCAGAAAGATAGATCTGAAGACTTGTTAATGCTGACTCATTACTTTGAATGGTTAAAACCCAGACTGAACCATTTCTGTGCAATGCTTTATTGAAATTGTTGTGAATCTGGAGCAAAAAATGAATGAATGAATGAATGAATGAATGAAATGGTTTATTTCAAGCAATTTGGTAATAATAAATGGAATAACATCACATAATAAATCACAAATAGATCGCTTGAAACTGAGTGGAAGGAAACAAACTTATATAATCCCACCTCGGGTCGACCATTTTCTCTACATGAATTAACAATATCTGGTTCAGGACTTATATGAATAGATTTAGATTATTATTAAGGATTATTAATATCATTAATGTAATCAAATTTCAAAACATTCACAGAAAAATCATTTATATTAATCGGTAACAATAATCTAATATTCTCACTAAAAAGACAATTAGTGCAGATTCTTTTTTTATCAAAGAATGATTATTAAAAAAAAAGTAATAAGTAAAAAATCCTCATCATTAGTTAATGGAGAAAAAATCAAACTATTCTCATTCAAAAGAGTACAATTTGTGCAGATTGTGTTCATCAAAGAATGATTATAATAATAATCATATATATATAATATAATATAATAATGCAAACAATCATAAATTGAACAGAAAAAGATCAGGAATTGGAGCAGAATCAGTGCTACATCACAGCATAGGGACAAGTTTAAGACCACGTAAAAGTTATGATTTCGAGTATGGATGTCTCGATCCGATCATGTGATCAGAAATCGGCCCGATCAGGTGGCTGAAGACTCGATCGGAAATTGGGCTCGGATGTCCGATCAGGATCGGATATTTCTTTTATTCTTATTACGATCAGAGCTTTATATTTCAATCTTATTATTCCAGATAAATCCTCCACTAGAAGTCTGCATGTCAAGAACAGATGACAAAATGTTATTCCCGGAAAACGCAGCAGAAACCGGCAACAGTTCAAGCAGAAGACTGATGGAAAGACAGAGTTTTGTTTCTTTTTAATGTTACTCCTATACTCCTTAGGACCCGAGTTGTCCTTTGATATGCCTGTTTTATTTCTCTGAAAGAGAAAGACAGGTGTATCCTTCAGGCGTTTGCGTTGTTTCATCAGAGCTTTCTTGTGTTTTTGATTCACAAACCTGATCAGGATCGCTGGTTTATCCGTGTTCGAGGAAGCGGATGACAGACCTCGACAGTGTTCAGGTCCAAGGAAATTACTTTGGACGACAAGAACACTTGAACTTGATCCTCCACGGTCGCATTAGCATCCATCACAGCTCCGTTAGCATCCATGCTAGCGCTGGTAGCACCAGGCTGCATCCTGGGTTGCAGTTGAAGTCCCGTGAGAATCACATTATTCATCCGTGCTTGTTGATCCATGTCATGCATCCTCCTTTCTATGAGATCTTGGCGATTGTCTCGTTGTTCGTTACGTGCCTTTTCTTGACGGAAATCTTCCACGAGTTGCAGCAGCGGCGATAGTTTAGCATCAAGCTTCAACAGAGTCGTTAGCTTAGCATCTTTGAGATAAGTAGGGGTTAGCCTAGCCTGTATGTCGGCTAGCGCGGTTTTGAGCTGTGCCGAGTCAGCAAAACTTTTCTTCGGTGCCATGTTCAACTCTTCACGTTGCGGTAGCTGTTGCAGCAGCCCGGTGATCAAAGTCGCTTGTGGGAAACTTTAAAAGAATTAAGAAGCCGAAGAGTTGAGGAGAGCTGGAGACAGCTCGTCGTGACCCGGAACCGCAAAAAACTCCCAACAAAAGAATATTAAAAAAAGATCACATTTGTGATGTAGAAAATAGGGTGGGCAGGGCCACAAGCTTCATGCAGATCAGAGGTGTCACACTCAATCGCACAAGGAGTCAAAATCCAAAACACACATAATAGATCATGCGCCAAAAAGAAAAAAAACATTTATTGAACACTCTAAAACTACATTTTCAAATGATAAAAATGCATTTTTTATCATAATTATGAACCAGATATATAGCATTACCTGCAATAATACTAGTGTGAGATGTAAGATGAATTTGGCCTCTGAAGATGTTAGTGATGATAGCTGAAGATGCTGAAATTGATAGCTGAAAAAACTGAAGCTGATGGCTGAAAAGGCTGAAGCCAGCTAAAATATTAGCTTCAAAAACAAAAAAAAATAATAATTTAGATTAGCCAAAATAGAGAACATGTAGTTGAAAAAATAGATAACCTTAAAAAATCCCCAAAAACTGAAAAAAGCCTTAATTAGCCTAAACAGGTAGATTGCAAATATTAGCCTAACTTGAAAACAGTCTAAAAAACATTAAAAAGAAACCCTGTAGTAGCCAAAACAGCTAGCATGTAGCTGAAATATTAGCTAAACTACAAAATAGATTAAAAAATCTTAGTAAATCTTAAATTAGTCCAAAAAGCTAGCATAATGCCAATTTTTAAAACTTTAAAAGCGTAACTTAACATGATTATGAATAATAACAATTCAACTTAAACCTTAAATAACTTTCAATATTTTACTCTCCATAAAAATATATTTAGTCAAAATTATACAAGTTAGAAATAAGAGCAAGATAACATCGGGCCGTTAATAACAATAAAATAAAATGATCTGGAGGGCCGGATAGAATTACCCAGAGGGCCGGATCTGGCCCCCGGGCCTCGACTTCAAAACAAAGTACTATTTAGGCAGTTGATCGTAGAAATAAGCTTTTTTTTTTTTTTACATGCCTTTCTTCAGAATTACACAGTTTGCAGCAGTTGACAGTTCCAGATGACAGCACATTATAGAGAAAGATCTATAAGGACCTTCAATGAGTTTCCATTCTCAGCATATTTCTATTTTTTTCTGCAGCTACTTAACTGCCATCTAATGTTTACATTTGAATAAAACGTGAGAGAAAAGGAAGGAAAGCGTTCGACCGAAGAGGCATTTCTGCTCTTCACTGGTAAAAGCAAGCCTCTAATTTATAGGGTTCAAATGCAGCATCGAGTCTGAGTCAATTAAAACGGCGAGTGCTTGTTTAGCACTCTTCAGCTCTTTCATTAGCCGCTCTGCAGGCCAGACTGAGAAACAACCTGAGCTCTCCCCACACCGATCAATTAAAGGGGCAGCGCGCATATTCATCACTCCATCAGGCTAAATTAGGCTTTATCAGGCCTTCAATACCCCGTCAAGATAAAACTAACTCAAGAGGATGCGTGTGTGCTGCGGTGGCGGTGTGGAGAGAGATGGACGGAGGCTGGTGGAGAGTCTGCAGAGAGGATGAAGTGTCACAGTATCGATCTGTGGACTCCATCAGGCCCAGGACTCGATAAGCCCGGGAGCTGTGACGACCTCCGAGCGAGCTCCGCACGCGCTCAGTCTTTCCCGCTGCCGTGTGTGTGTGGCGCTCGCACATCCGATCACGCCGGTGACTTCACTGGGGAATCGCCGACGGCTGATGAAAGGCTTTAAAACTGTTGAAGTTCTTATCAGCATCTAACTACACTTGGACAAGAACAGGGAAAAGAGGACACATTCACACTGTGCTGCTTGGTCCACACCAGGTTTGGTTCATTGTGTGGTTTTGTCATTGTGGCTTCCAAACCACGTCAAGAAAAAACCTCAGATTTAATCAGCTGGTGATATAAAGTATATTTTCAGTGGTTTTACTTTGAAAACAGGAAGCTTCACAGACACTTTATTTTGAAGATTTGTTTAGTTGCGGTGACAGTAGCTGCTCATTCACCTTTGTTTCACTTCATAGATACAAATCCTATACTTTACTAAATTCATAAAGATTGTGAATCATGGATTTGGACATCGCAAATATTAATACTTGGATTTTTGGGAGCAGATTGCGAGAATCCGAGTAATCGGTTAATTTCTTGTTTTTTGTACTTTGTAGCCATTAACTTAGCATTTTCAGTTATTAACTTCAGCATTTCTAAATATCAATTTCAGCATTTTCAGCTATCAGCTTCAGCGATTTCAGCCATCAGCTTCAGTGATTTCAGCTATCAGCTTCAGCGATTTCAGCTATTAGCTTCAGCATTTTCAGCTATTAGCTTCAGCATTTTCAGCTATCAGCTACAGTGATTTCAGCTATCAGCTACAGTGATTTCAGCTATCAGCTACAGCGATTTCAGCTATTAGCTTCAGGATTTTCAGCTATTAGCTTCAGCATTTTCAGCTATCAGCTTCAGCGATTTCAGCTATCATCTTCAGCGATGTCAGCTATCAGCTTCAGCGATTTCAGCTATCAGCGTCAGCGATTTCAGCTATCAGCGTCAGCGATTTCCGCTATCAGCTTAAGCGATTTCAGCTATCAGCTTCAGCATTTTCAGCTATCAGCTTAAGCGATTTCAGCTATCAGCTTCAGCATTTTCAGCTATCAGCTTCAGTGATTTCAGCTATCAGCTTCAGCATTTTCAGCTATCAGCTTCAGCGATTTCAGCTATTAGCTTCAGCATTTTCAGCTATCAGCTACAGTGATTTCAGCTATCAGCTACAGTGATTTCAGCTATCAGCTACAGTGATTTTCAGCTATTAGCTTCAGGATTTTCAGCTATTAGCTTCAGCATTTTCAGCCATCATCTTCAGCGATGTCAGCTATCAGCTTCAGCGATTTCAGCTATCAGCTTAAGCGATTTCAGCTATCAGCTTCAGTGATTTCAGCTATCAGCTTCAGTGATTTCAGCTATCTGCTTCAATGATTTCAGCTATCAGCGTCATTTCAGCAACAACTTTTTTAACTATCAATTTTACCATCTACAGCTATCAACACTAGCATCTTTAGCAGCCAAATTCAGCTTTATCATAGATAATGATATATATATATAGTTTATAGTTCTGTTAGAAAGTTAAACTTTAAAAAAGTTAGCTTTAGAGTGTTCAATAAATGTTTATCCTGTTTGGGCCGCGACCTCAGGTGTGTTTTGGATTTCCGCTCCTTGTGCGATTGAGTTTGTTGCAGTTAATTATTCAAAAACAAGCTCCTTTTTTTATATAATTTGTTAAAGAAAAAATAAAATCTGTCTGTGTGTTGTTGAAGCATAAATGAAACTTTATGTGTGTACATGTGTTTGTTTTCATGTTGATTTCAGAAATTAGGATTTCAATGTCAGGAAGGGGCGGGGCTAATAAGTGCATTGATGCTCATTGATGTTGTGGCTGCATTTATCCTTATTTTTTGCTAAACTACCTTTAATTATTTAAAAAAATTCAAGATAAAACCCTAAGTTTTAAAGACCTTCTCGTATTCAAATCACACATTTTTTATTTTAAATGTTGCTTTAAAGCTGCTAATTCTATAAAGACTCGGATGCAGGACGGTCCTGATGCTGAGCACTGGATCCACACTGGGACTCAGAATGTAAAGAGGATTTCAATCCCAGCGATTCCTCACAGATGTGAAGCTTCTCAACACGTTCCTGAAGATCTTCTAATGACTTGCAGCTGACTTGTCACTGGCAGATGCAGCTTTCATGAGGGCCTGTTCGGATGCGTCTGACATACGGGCTGAGCGTGTTCTGAGCGTGTTCTGAGCGTGTTCTCTCTGCCAGAACAGTTTGAAGCAGATGAAGTCTATGTTTTCTGACAGGAAATATGTCAGTGTTTACTCGCCGCCCGCTGATGTCTGTGTTCGAGCGCGGCGGGGAGAACGGCTCCACCTGAGTCTCCCTGCAACGTGACCTTCCGCCGCCGAAAAAGAGAGAACGCAGCGGACAAAAAGTTTGCTTAATGGCAGGGAAGGCGGAGGGCAGTCGGAGCTGACCCTTTTAAAGCAGAGCCCGCGGCGCGGCGCCGGATCCGGAGGAGAGATGCTGCGTTTTTCCTCTGATGGAGCAGAGATCTGTTTGTGTTTGTAAAAACTACCCATCAGCCACCGCTGACTCACACGTGAAAAGAAAGGCAGCTGACCCAGAAACAAGAAGAAAAAAAGGAAACAAATGAAAAATGGCGTTTGTTTTAATGACTCACAGCGTCAGGAGGCCTGGAGTCTGGATCAACAGGTGGAGGTGTGGGTATCTTCTCAAAGGGAGGAGCCAAAGCCGAGTCACTGCTGCTCCTCACCATCAGAGGGGTATCTACAACGAAGAAGATGATGACGCACGTCAGAGACAAACGTCCGGAAATCCTTCAACCTTACCTGCTGTTATGGACAACGAACAGACGGAGATCAAAACCTAAACAAAATATGACCAGGTCTAAGAAAAGCTAAATTATTGAGTAAATGTTCAAGGTTAAATAAACAAAAATACCATAAAAACTTGTTTGGTTTTTTAAAAGAAAGCACTTAAAACAGCAAAACGCTAAATAGAAAAAGTGTAATCTAAAAAAAGTCTAAAACCAACAACAAAAATTATAATATATAAACACTTTATAGAATATCAAAATAGAGTTTTAATGAGGGTTTTAGCCTTTTAAAACCTTGAGTGCTGCAAAGGACGGAGAAGATTTGATTACAGACCCACTCATATGAACATTCTTTTCTGATGATTGAGGACATATCTGAAGAAAATAAAACAGGAAGAGGTTTACTCTGCGTCAAATGTCCCGCCCACAACCCAGAGGTGAATTTCTAATGAACCACCTGCCGCTCTGCAGAAACGAAGTCCAAGAAAACCCCAGATTGTTTTTACATTTTTGGCTAAAAACTGCATAATCAGGAAAAAAAAATAAAAGACTATGAAAATAGCTCAAAAGATGATCTTCTCCTTTATTAGGAGCATAGAAATGAAAGAAAATACCATAATTTTTGAAGAAAAAAAAAAACATTTGAAAAAATGTGAGGTCCTAAAATTGCGCCCTGTGGGACTCCAAACTCCATAAATTCTGTCAGTAAAGAGAAACTCAAAACAGTTATGGTAGGGCTGGGCGATAAAACAATGTTTATCGTGATGGAACTTTCTGTCTATGAGTCTATAGATAGACTTTTAATTTGAAGGGTCCAGATACGAGCGTTTTCTCCTCTGTGGCGAGTAAAAGTTAGCGGGGTAGTCACCACATAGTGAGTAAATGCTAGCATCACAGTAGTTATGTTTGTGAGCTCTTCTTTTGGTGAATTGAAAGTTATTTAAGGTTTAGGTTGATTTATTTTGGAATAATTTTCCTGCATTTTTATTATTCATAATTATGATAAAAAGTTAGTTATAATGTTTAAAAAATTGCCATTCTGTTAGCTATTGGGACTATTTTTAAAGAACTACGATATGTTTTAAGCTATTTTGGAGTTAGCTAATATTTTAGCTACATGCTAGCTGTTTTGGCTGATTTAGGCTTTTTACGGTATTTTGGAGTTTGGCTAACATGTCATCCAGAAGCTAGCCATTTTAGCTAATTTAATTTTTTTTGGGGGGGGGTAGTTTGGAGTAAGGCTAATATTAAGGTTATATATTTAGGCTTTTTTTGTTTTTAGACTATTTTGAAGCCATTTTTTCAGCCACATGCTAGCTGTTTTGGCTAATTGGGGCTTTTTTTATTTTTTGTATAATTTAGCATTTAGCTAATATTTTAGCTAGCTATCAGCTGTAGCGTTTTCTAACTATCAATTTCAGCATCTTAAACCAAAATAACAACAAAAAAAGTCTTCTGATTTAACTTCACAAGAGAAGAAAATAATGATGTGGGAGAAGTAAAAGAAAAATACAGTGAGAAACTCTGATGGAGGAAACAGAAAGCAAAGAAAATTCTGCTCTCTTCCTGTAATCAATCTCTCTTTGGAGGTTCAGCCGCGGGGTCCTGGTCCAACGTGGTCAGAATAAAGAGAGCAGGAGTGGAAAACAAATGGCAGAGGTCACTCCGAGTCTGTCCTCACGAAGAAAACAAACCATCTCAGTCAGAACAACAACAACAACAAAAAACCTTCCAGACTCCACGTTTGTGAAGCAATCGTCACTAATGATCAAAAATCAATCCTTCTTCCTTATTTCTATGCTGATCAATGCGAGACATCAAAAATATCCCCCCACTGTCACTAATGAGGACAAATTCAAACGAACACAGAGCTTTCTGTTCCGGCTTTGCTGAGGAATCACCAGCATGTGGCCCAATTAGGTCTAAAAAAGCTCCAAACTGCCTTTTTAACCAGCAAAAACATGGCAAAAACGCCACCAATTTGAAGAAATTCGGAATGATTTGATTCAGAAAAACAAATATCCCCCTGAGACGGAATCAAACGTGGACTTTACTGGAGGTGGTTTCAAGAGAAAACTTCCTTAAATGACTTTAAAACCTCATTAAAACTGTAAACTTTAAAAGAAGTAAATGTTGGTCGGTCACATGCACTCAAACGGGGGTGGGGTCCTGCTAGCTTTAGGCTGCATATCAGGGGGTGTGTCTTGCAGTTTTCTTGAGGTTCATTCAGCCACCTGAAAGGACACTACTAAAATGGAACGTACCATTGTCATGCGTGAGGGGGGGAAGTATGGCTGACTGTTAAGTTGGCTAATTTTGTACCCGCAGATTGCACGGAGATCGGGTTCTTCAACGTGTATGTTCCTGATCGCACTTTTAGCACAAAGTGCTAAAGCGCTACCCCGATGCTAATGCATGTTCTCTGTGTCAA
The DNA here is from genome assembly GCA_003999625.1 of Oryzias javanicus. NCBI lineage: Eukaryota > Metazoa > Chordata > Actinopteri > Beloniformes > Adrianichthyidae > Oryzias > Oryzias javanicus. The sequence goes on from CM012438.1 coordinate 21,776,298, forward strand.
AATGTCAAAGGGGTTTCACATCTGGTGAGTCTCGTTTCATTCTTTTTCTTTCACAGTTTTATTCCGATACATCATGTGTCAAAGTCGTGGCCCAGGGGCCGGATCCGGCCCTCCAAATTATTTAATTTAATGGCCTGATATTATCTTATTTTTAACTCATCTAATTTTGACAAAATATATTTTTACAGAGTAAAATATTGAAAGCCTTTAAGGCTTAAATTGATTTATTCTGGAATAGTATCCCTGCCCTTTTATGGTTAATAATTAGGTTAAAAGTTACGGTTTAAAGGTTTTAACAAATTAACATTATGTTAGCTTTTTGGACTATTTTGACATTTATTAAGGTTTTTTTAGACTATTTTGGAGTTTAGCAAATATTTCAGCTACATACTAGCTGTTTTGGCTAATTAAACTTTTTTTTTTTTTGGCTATTTTGGAGCTAAATTTTCCAAGCTATAGTTGTTTTGGCTAGTTTAGGATTTTTCTTAATTTTTTGTTGTCCATTTTGGAGTTTAGCTATTGTTTTAGCTACATGCTAGCTGTTTTCGCTTTGCAGTTGATTGTGAGTACTTCAGGTACGGGTCGGAATTTTTGTTTTCATGCACTTTGATGTTTAACCTGCTGGTGTACGGTGTAACTTTGGCAAATTTATGGTGTGAAGATTTCAAATGAATGTAATTACTTTTAACTAATTTTAATTTAAAGTAATTCTAAACTAAAAAATGTAGGATTTGATGTATGAACTTAATTAAACATGTAATTTTAAAAAGTACATGAATTCATTGTAAAATAAGGAGGTTGCTAGTTAATTGAAGCACTTAAAATTATATAAAATTAGTATTGATTAAAGTTGTTTATTGCTGTTCTTCAATTGAATTTGAATTCTTAAATATTTGTTGCCATTATTTTGTGTGTTTTAGGGTTTTTACCTACTGACTGCTGACTGACCAAATGGAAAATAAACAAAGATATGGAAAATAATCTCAAGTGTCAGTCTGAATAAATCAGCCTTCAATTTTGGATGTTCAGTCATTTTTAAATGTTGGAAAATGCACAAAAAATAACACTTGACAGAGGCTATAAAACGTTATATTCCTGATCCTTTGAAGGTAGATGGTAGAAATTAAATTATTTAATTTTTGCTCTGTTTCTTACAACAATTCTGCACCTAAAAGTGTCACTGCTGATCATTTTTACTATTGTTAACATTGAATTTGACAGATCAATTCAGTTGGTGTCAATACTTGTCAAAGACATAGTATTACTGATTTCAGCAATGTTGCACGAAAGTCTCTATAATTTGTTGATCAAAATAAGACAAAAGTTGTTCATTATAATTGTGTTTAAGCAAAAAAAAAAAAAAAAAAAAAAAAAAAAAAAGATGTGTTCTTCTGTATGATATTAGTTATTAGAGAGGATTTTTACTAACTATCGCAGTATCGCGATATTATCGATACCGTGAGCCATGTATCGCGTATCGCATCGTAAGGTACCCAGGGATTCTCAGCCCTAACTCAGAAAAGTGTGAATGAATCAACATTCCTCTTTGAGGTTCTTTATAGTGAGGAACCAACAGTATAATATACCTAAAAAAAAAAAAAAATTAAGCAAAAGAGAAAAAAAAGCAGCCTAAATTTGCAGTGACTAAAGTTACAACAATTTGATGTTCATCTCCTTTGTCTGGTGCTTTAAGAGAACTATATTTTTAAATATAAATTGAATTTTAAAAAGCCTGATCTTCCCTATTTTGTCTAAAAAGATTTTTTTTTATTAACTTTTTTAAATTGATGCAGGAAGATGACGACAAAAAAATGATAAAAAAAAAAATAAAAGCCTAATTTACTAACCGTTTCTTTGCACCTAAAACCAGTTTGAACATGACGACTGTTGACCAACAACAAACACAGGAAGTTTGTAAAGCAGCGATGCATCATTATTGATTATTAACCTTTATTGGTGAAACTACGTGTAAACATAAAAAAACTGCGTCAAAAATCTAAAAAAAAAATACTATAAACTTTCTTATTTGTCATCAAGACAATCTCATCTTTAAATTCTAACAATTACAGACATTTTATAACCACAAAATAGCTCTCTTATTTCTGGCTTTAGACAGATTCCATTTAAAAAAGGAAAGCAGAACATCGTGAAGCGGCGCAGCCTCCAAAAAGCTGGTGACCTTTCCCGACGATAACCTGCTGCTTCATCGTTCTGAGAGGTTCGGAGAGTCAGAGGGATTCAAACAGCCAACCTCACATCTGCCTCTGATCTGATGTTCCTGGACCAGATTTGGTCCACGCTGACATCAAAGGCATAAAAGTTTAAGATGAAACAGAAAAGTTTGGTTTTGATGGATTTTCAAGGGACACCCGATAGATAAGGCGGGAGAGTTTTATTTAAAGTGTTTCGACTGGAAATCTGTTCAACCAAACGAAGGATCTTTGCTTCGTCTTGTTCCGTCCACACACAAGAGTAGTTCCTCCTGGAAAAGCCTGAGACTCGGAGGTGACCGCGGCGGACGGCTCCGCAGCCACAGTCAGGGTCCATTAGCCAGCGGTCGGCCTCATAAATCCTCCTCCATTTGTCCAAACGGCCTCCATCAATCCACCCACCACTTATAGAGCCCCCCAGCCCTGTGAAGGAACCTGAAGGTCGCTCTTGTTAACCTCTGACCTGCGCCAACCCGAGAGGGCGAAACAGTTACGCTGAAAGGATATTGATGAGTGGCGCGTGACTCTTTCAGGTCAGACACATTTCGGTAGATCGTGACGTAGATTATGACCACCAAATCAATGAAAAAGAAGGACCATTTTCACAGAGACTAATAGAAAACTTTTATGACGATTGTCTGACAAAATCAAGGAGAAACTCAAACCAGCTTTAATGGTTCAACCCAAGAGAGTTTTCAAAGTAAAACTCCACAAAACTAGTGAAGCTCTACGGCTTTTTGTCTGAACATAAAAGGAGAGATCCTGTTGTGAAGCGGAACACTTGAGTTGTAGAAGCAAGAAAAGCAAAAGAAATGAAACACGTGAGCCGAGAACACAAAAACACCAACAAATCCAAGGAAGAACAAAGAAAAAGTCCAAATGATTCTCAATGGGTATTGAAGTTTTCTTGTCTTGGATTGAATTACACTGATCTGGGACCGGGTCTCCTGGGCAGCAGTCGAAGAAAGGTACCAGGACTTGGTACCCGACCAAGAGAATCTGAATTCTTCAAATACAGCTTCTCCATACCCCTTGAATTTTAAGGACACTTGGATGGGAGGGGTTGTGTGAAACCATTTTTTAAAGGGGTAACCCTTGTGGCGGAAGAGACACTCTTAGCATGACCAAAGAAGAGGAGCGCTGACGTCATTTATGAGACACTTTTAGCGGGGCAGGATGTGAAAATGAAAAAGCAGTCTTTATCGTCTTTATCACTTTAATTATGTCACAGTGAGCTGTGTTAAAGAAGAAAATGGAAAAAGCCATTTGTAGAATTACTTTTATATAATGCAGTTGTTTGTGAAAATGAAAAAGCATTTCCAGTATTCCAGTAAGGCTTCCATATTGGGAGAAGCATGTCCAGCATGTCCTGGGTCATCCTCAGGGGGACGTGCCCGGAACACCTCCCCAAGGAGGGGTCAAGGAGGCCCCGGACTGGATGCTCAAGCCACCTCAACTGGATTACCCTTCATCAGTTCTTCATCTATTCTCTAGATCTAGTTACGTGCCCCTCTCTGGAGCCAGGACTGCAGTTGGGGCTCACAGGAAAGTTCCTGGTGGCTTGGGCTCAGCCCATGGGCCCTAGTAGGTCCATTCATTTGGAATATTCCTTCATGGCCCCACCACCAGCTGGAGAGCTCAAAAGGGGCGGGGCCAATAGGATTTTGGTGGCAATTGAAGGCGTGTGTCTCTGAGGTCCAAACCAGGTCATGGAATTTGGCTTTCTGGACTTACTGATGTGACGCAATCAGTCAGATTTCAAAACAAAGAACAGGTGCTGGCTCCAAAAGGATCAAAAGTGTTTGATGATCAACATGACAGCGAATATGCATGAAAACATTGAAGACCATGTGCTTAAAACAGGTAAGAAGTCTAGTTTGGAGCTCCTTGAAAGCAGGAATCTCCCTCTTAACTCCTTAGAAAACAATTCTGTCAGTAATCAGAAATGTAAACATGTTTTGTTCTTTTAGCAGAAGGGAAGTGATGTAAATGAGAAACAAGAGTCCAGGCTCATGCTAGCTAACCATTAAACATCTGTAATCCAAACCAGTTCTGTTCTCTTCAGAGTCCCAATCAAGTCCAGGAAACACAAACACGTTCAAACAAACCTCTATTCTGCTCTTCTATTATCTTTCAGTTCCCTTCTGTGCAGCAGGAGAACACGTCTGGAGGAGTTGTAAACACTTCTGATTGTGTTTACACGTCTCCAACTGCAGCTGCTAGCACAATTCTGGGAAGACTTTTATTTTGAAAATGACATAACCCCACAGCTTAGCTTTGGTTCAGTGTCAGGCCGTGATAATACGGACGTGACCGACTGTGTCAGCAGACTCTCATTTGCATGTCCAAGCAAGCGTGTGATGCATGCGTGTTGACTCCAAACACAAACAGCCGTGTGTTTGTGGGGGGGGGGGCGGGGCGGGCGCACCTTCCTGCCAACTGATGGAGCGGCCCGACTCGTGGGATGAGGCGATAAGGACTCTCCTCCTGGCGGCGCGCTGGCGTGTGCCGCAGCAGATCAATGCGGCTGTAATCACCCCGGCAGGGCACGTGTGGCGTCCGACCGTCCCCGTTCAAACCCCGCACACAAACACTCGGACGCTCTGCTGCTTCTTGGCCTCGGCCGCCGTCGGATTTCTTTTTTTTTCTGAATCATCAAAGCGAGGCGAGCGTGAAATAAAGCCCTCGAATGTTTCTGCGGTTCTCCAACGGTCTCCACTTAACATGATTTATTGCTAAACGCCACAAAATCAGCTGCTGTACGTCCAGAGCGCCAGGCTCCATACATCATTGACGCCGGCGCTACACTGAGACTTACACTAAACTTTAACCGGTTTATAAGGCTTCCTCATAGCAACAGCCTGTGTTCTGTTTAACTCCTTTAAAACTGCGTTTGCTTTACAGCTCAGGACGCCATAAAGATGGAGAGATTTTAGGAGTTTAAGACTAAACGATAATAATAAAGGGAGAGAGACTCAAAAATAATGAAGAATTAGAGCACTAAATATTTCCACAAAACAATAATAGATGGAGCTAGAAAGGTTAAATTGAGCTTTAACATTTATTTTAAAAATATGAGCAATGTAAAGGATAAAAGTTTTAACTAAAACAACAAAATATTATAAAATAATAATGGAAAAATTCATGAATATTTTTATATTCATCAGTTTACAGCAAAGTATTAGGGCCACCGCTAGAAGAAGTAAAATAAACAAAAACTGGAAGTTTTGACAAGAAAGTTTCAATTTGACAAGAAAAAATACATAGATTTAAAAAAAAAATCAAAATTATTAGAAAAAGTAGAATTTAAGAGAAAAAGTTGCACAATTATCAAAAAATAAAAAAAAAAAAATCTGAGAATAAATGTTTGCTTCACTAGGTGGTAATTAAAAAAGAAAGGAAAAAATTTTTACAAAATTAAAATGCTACATTTATTCTTTTGAATGTTTCAACTAAGGAAACAGAACATTTGACATTTGATTAATGATGATAATTCAGTAAACTTTATCTTCATTAATTTATCTTCAGTCATAACGTTTTCCTAGTAAAAAATGAACTTTTTAAATAAGAAGTGAAAAAATCTTGTGTGACTTAATTTGTGTAAAATTTGCTCCTAATTGTGTTACTTTATTCTTTTAAGATGTTGTCTTTAGTTTTAAAAATGTACAGATTCATTTTCATAAAATTTGAACTATTTTCTCAAATGTTTTGAACTTTATTTGGGTAATAGTTTTTTACTTTGATTTTTTTTTAAAACAATTATATATATTTTAAATAACTTTTCACAATTGTACAACTTTATTCTTGAAACAGCTGTTTTTTCTTAAAATGTAAAAAGTTTATTCTTATACATTTTTGACATTTTCATAACTTTTTTCATAAATTTTTTTTGTAATTTTACAGGTTTTTTTTGTAAAACGTTCACCTTTTTCTCATATTTTTACAACTTTTATTGTCATAAAAGTTTGACCATTTTATTTTCCAACTGTATTCTTTCAAGTTTTGTAAAACTTTATTTTTTGGAATATTTTGATTTTTTTTTTAATTCTTCTTAATTCTTAGACATTATTATCATAATTTTATCATTTTATTCTCAATGCTCCCTTTCTTATATAATATTACACATATTTCTTGTGAAATGTTTATAACCTTAAAACTCATAACATTTGGACTCTTTACTCTCTCACATTTTTGTTCTTTAAAGGCGTTTCTAATAATCTGTTTTGCTCTTTTTCATTTCCTCAGAATAACAAACATCACATATATATATCTGAATGTATGTTGAACCAAACATGTTGAAAATCCATACTTTTAATCTAATTTTTAAACTCATCTTCCCATGAGACAAAGCGACTCTCCAGCTGGGATTTGTAGTCTTTATCTTTTCAAGAATCTCTAAAACTCCGTTTGAAGGAGACGTTTGTTTTCACGGGAAGAAGCAACAGCTGAGTAAAACCGAACGAGTCGTGGGCGGTTCTGGTCCAGTCCGCCCGAGGCCTTCGTCCAGCCCCTGCGTGTGGTTGGCCGCGGGCCTCGTGCGCACCCGTGCACGTCCAGACCACAAACCGGCTCTTTTATTGCGCCGCTCTGGCTTTATTTGAGGGGCGTCACAGGGTCACCCCGTAACCAAGTTAGTCAAGCTTCAATGGGGATGCAGAGGTTAAATGGGGCGGCGCGGCCATGTGCGAGTGGGCGGAGCCTAGAATTAGTCCATTCACAGTCGGCTGGACTTTGCTAACAGGCTGCAGTGATAATCCAGTTAGGAGGGAAAGACAGACGAGGAGGAGGAGGAGGATGAAGATGTGGGGGCCGCAGAGGTTTCCTGGGGGGTCGACGATGAGGATTCTGGGTTTGGAACCTGACAGCAGCTGGTTGAAGCTGAATTTTAGACAGAAAGGACAGACGGCAGACGGCTGACACTTCTCTAACCTTCAATTAGGAATTAGGCCGATTTGACTAAATATTCTCTTCTTCTCTATTGTCTTCTTCTGTGAATAAAAGGTCAGAGTGGAGCATCGTCTCAAAGAGTTCAGCTCCTTTTTTTTTGAGGATGGGGGTAGAACTCATTTGTTTGATAAATACTTTATTTCGAAATAAATTTTAATAATTAAAAAAAAATATTATGACTTTAAAAAATCATTTCATGACCCAAACCAAAACCAGAACCTAAAAACTAATAATTAAGGAATATTTTTTACATGTATTATGAATAAATGACCTGTAGAAAAAAATGTTGCTGTTTTACTGATCTGACTTAATTTTTATTAAAAAGTTGATTTCTAAACCATCAAAACAGAAATATATTTTATAATTGTTTATATGTAAAAAATAATTTGATTATTTATAAAGTTTTATATTCAGATATAATTAATAAACTGAGAAAACCAAAAGAATTTGTCTTTTAGTAAACAAAATGCCAACATTATACTAACATTTGAATTAAAAAAACATTTTATCAAAGGAAGATGATTCTAAAATTACATTTAAGCTTTTTTTTGTTTTTTTTCCTTATACCAAATTTTTTCAGTAAATCTAAATTATTTTGTAGTTTTTTGGTGGTTTTGGCTCGTTTTTATTGGTATCTTCCTTAGATAAAGAATGAAATGTCTCAAACTGTTAAAGTAACGGTAAAAATGTTGCGTCAGAAGACTGAGTTTCTCTTCATCTCCAGCTGGAATCCACCAGAAGCTGAACAGCTCCAACGTTCTCCCACTGCAGGAGAAGCTGGAACGAACGCTAAACTGCAACAAACCATCAATCCCGCTTCCACGTGCCGGCGAATCTTAGCGTTCCCGAACCCGCAGGACTCAGTGTACATTTAACAAAAGACAGATCAAGACTCTGGGCTCGCGGAGAAGCAGCGCGCTGAGAAATCAGAGCAAAAGTCGAGCATTAAACTCAAATTTCCTCTGCAGATCCGAGTCTCTGCGGATCAGAGGAGCAGCAAATCTCAACATATGTGCATAAAATGTGAAAGAAAAGGGAGATATTGCTGCTCTTGTGGTGGATATTAAAAAGAGATGAATGATCCCGAGCAGCAGAATGAACAGCGAGCTTCTCGCTGCTTGAAAATCAAGTTGTATAAACCCACAAGTCTTCCAGCTGACGTCTCTCTCAGTGGGGAAGCCTCAGCTTGGATATATATTCAGACGGTGAGAACAAAGAACCAGAAACTACTGGACAGGCAGGCACAAGTTTATCTGCCTGAAGAGTTATCCTCAGAAGGCTCTGACCTCCAAAAATAAAGACTGAAGTGGGCGGAGCCTGTTCAGTGGGTTGACTTCAACCTACTTTCAAAAATGGATGATTATCCAACACCAATAAAAAACATTTACTGACTCAAATAACCAAATATATGATCTACAGCATCAAAACAATGAAGGAGGCGTGTCAAACTCAATCGCACAGAGGGTCCAAATCTTACACGTGCAGCGAGTTTTTACGACCTTTTCGGACTCGATGTATGCAACAGATCTTACAAGTTGAACTTCGGCCAATCAGGGACTTGGATTTGGTAGTGACTTAAAGAGTAGATGGTAAGCCGCCACTCAAGCTTAGTGAGCCGCGACTCGGACCTCCCGATCCGCGACTCGGACCTCCCGATCCGCGACTCGGACCTCCCGATCCGCGACTCGAATCTCCCGATCTGCGACTCGGACCTCCTGATCTGCGACTCGGACCTCCCGATCCGCGACTCGAATCTCCCGATCTGCGACTCGGACCTCCTGATCTGCGACTCGGACCTCCCGATCCGCGACTCGAATCTCCCGATCTGCGACTCGGACCTCCTGATCCGCGACCCAAATCTCCTGATCCACAACTCGAACTTCCTGAGCCACGACTCACTCAAGCTCAAGTCTCAGTAGTTTCAACTCAAGTCTCGCTATTCGAGACTCAAGTCTTGTTAGTTGACTCTCGTGTCTCCTTAGTTCTGACTTTTGTCTCTTCGTCGCGACTCGAGTTTCATTAGCCGGTACTCAAGTCTCTTGAGCTGGAACTCACGATTTTACACCAAGTCTTTTTCTGCAGACGGTGGTGAACGTACGCTAGTAAACATGAGAAACAGATCAAAGACCGCTCGTCCGACATGAACACCAGAATCAAAGCGCGTCCACGCTCGATGTGCTCGTAGCTTTACAGCATCGACTGCAGCAGAAGTGAAGCTTTCCCAGCAGCTTCCAATGACTGAGTGTTGGAGCTGCTCCAGACAGCATGGTTGGACTAAAATTGAGTTGTACGATATAAACAGAACACTGCTTCACCTTTTGACTTCGCTTGCACTAATTTTGGCTCTGTTTCGTAAACGACTTGTAGACTTGTATTTGCCAATCATGGGAAGGTGAGAACTCTAACTTACCCCTAAAGTTGTTAGTGGTTTTAAACAGTATGTAGATGATGTGGTCTAATTTCATGTATTTGATTAATTTTAATAATTTAATTTGACTGTTCTGTTGAAAGATGAATTTCAGTTCATTGCACAGACAATAAAGTCTCCCCGTCTATCTATCTGGTATAGCAATGAAGAGACAAAGGCATAAACACACGATAAAGAGGACATTAAAGCGTCCTGCATCCATCATAATCATCAAACAATCAATGGAGAAGTGCAGCGTTTCTCTGGCTCAGCTATAAGTGGAAGATGGAGCGCTGCTCCAGCTGTCTGGATGGTAAATGAACTTGTTTGTCCACTTGGAGGAGGTTGGAGGCAGAAATGCTCTCTCGTTCTATTCCTACAGTCCAACGATCACACACTTCTGTGTCACGTCATCGTGTTGATTGAGCGTCGGCCCTCGATCCGCTCTGCATGTGCGTTTTCCCAGCAGTGGGATCGAGCCGAGCTTCAGAGCGCTCTCACGCCTCCGACTTACTGGATTTGAGGAGGGTGTCCTCGTTGACCTCGATCTCTCCTCGACTGGGATCTTCGTACTCCAAGTGGCCGTAGTACGGCAAAGGATCTGGACTCGGGGCGGGGCTGGAGAAACCGTTGGACGTGGCTTCGGCTTCCTGGGGACTCTCGGTCCCTGGACGGGGCTCATCTTGAAATATGGCAACCAGCTGGAAGACATGAGGTTGAGAATGTTAATCTGATAGTGAAAGAAAAGAAACCACGAAATAAAGTTTTTAGGAACCAGCATTACTCCGGATAGCTCTAGTACAAGTAGTCCTGCCACAAACAATTATTTTAATAGTCAACTAATCACAGATTATTTTTTCTGATTAGTCAACTAATCGGGTCATCCGCAAACTTGATGTAATGCACACATCTTAAATATTAGATTTTAACAATATAAAAACTAGATATATAGCATTAACTGTGATAATGCTAGTGTGAATGCTGTAAGATGAATTTAGACGCTGAAGATGGTAGTGCTGATAGCTGAAGAGACTGAAGTTGATGGCAGAAAATGCTGACGCTAATAGCTGAAAACACTGAAATTGATAGCTGAAAACACTGAAACTGATAGCTGAAAGCGCGGAAGTTGATAGCTGAAAATGCTGAAATTGATAAGTGAAAAAGCTGAAGTTGATGGCTAAAAACAGTGAAATTGATATCTGAAATAGCTGAAGTTGATATCAGAAAATGCTGAAGTTGAAAGCTGAAAACGCTGAATTTAATATATGAAAACACGTAAATTGATAGCTGAAAATGATGAAGCTGATAACTAAAAACACTGAATTTGATAGCTGAAAACGCTGAAGTTGACGACTGAAAACGCTGAAGTTGATGAGTGAGAATTCTGAAGCATTATTGCAGGTAATGCAACATTCCTAGTTTTATTTGTCAGAATAATCCTTCCTGTTCTGGTATATTCTTCCTAGCATGTTCCTTCTAATTAAGATTTTTATAATTAATCTTAATTTTTTAAAGACATATTTTTTCTTTATTGCTAGTTATTTAAGTTAAAACTGACCAATCGGATGCATCAGTAAAAGTGTGCGACAGTCACTGGCCCCGCCTCCAATGTTTGATTAACAGATTATCCCTATCCGCTGTCATTGGAAGGGGTGTGGACTTTAAACAAGCTCACTCATGATTGGTGACAACAGTTCCTCTAAAAACGTAACTCAGAGCGACTCGGACAAATCGCTGTCGAGGGGTTTTAATATGGCGGTAGACGTATCAGGAAGTGACTGCGAAGGCTCCGGCCTTCCAGTTATGTCCAGTTCCAACTTATACAGTCAATGCTGTAAGCTAGCAGAGCAGGAGAGAGTGTAAACTGACACCATCCCACACTACAAGGTGAATTTCTAATGAGGTCCTGCCACTCTGCAGAAACTACGTCCTAGAAATCGACTTATTTTTAAAATTATTTTGGCTAAAAACAGCCAAAATCCTAATGAACAGACTTTGACAGTAGAAGGACTTTAAAGTTTGACAAACCCGATCAAGTTTGTACAGATCTACTGGATCTCAGGAACTTTGACCTGTGAATTCCCCAAAGGCCGGTTCCAGTCGGATCAACGCGACGCGCGGCGAGGTGCGTATGTGTGAAATTAGCAGTCAAATGAGATCTGACAAGGGAATGAGAAGCTGTCAAACACAATGACACGGCTGCCACAATGAGACAGCAGGAAGAGAAGGAGCTGCCAAACGGCGAGGGGATGGAGGGCAGGGGGACGACAAACAATCCTAATTGAGACAGGGACACGATGGCAGGTTGAGGACGGGAGGGAAGAGCGCGTTTGCGGACGCGCCGTTTGATAAATGAGCGCGCGGCGGCGTGACGCTCTCATTAGACGAGGCCGGCGGCGGAAATGACCACTTAATTAAAAGCAATAACTGCGGTGGAACGAGGGATGAGAGCGAAACAACAGAAGACGGGAAAGTTGATGCAAACAATGAGCACCGAGGAGGTGGAGAGATACGCATCATCCATCACGTCCCGACACCCCCAATCCCTCCCGATTCAATATCTCGGTGACACCTGGCCGTCGGCGGGCGGCGAGGATCCGTCAGCTGCGCGGATCCGAGCGTCGCGAGGAAGAGGAGGCATTGAAGGACGAGCAGATGCAAAACAGAGAGAAGAAAAGACGCGGCGCCAGGCAAACAATCTGATTGTGCCAGCTGATGGATGCCTCTCCAACTCTTTATCTGCTCCCCGCACCCCCCCTCCTCCAAACTCGCTGACAGCATCAATCAAAGTCTGCGCGCACGGCGAGACGCGCACACGCGTGCACACACCTGAGCTTATTGTAACGTCTGAACGGGCGATGAGCTGAAGTTTGTGTGATTGGAGGAGACGGATGGCGTCCATCATGCTTCAAAACATCTGGGAAACTGACCTGCTCCACTGATAAATACACACTTTAATGTAACGACCTTTACAACAAAATCTAACTCAAAGTACACGGAGAATTTTGGACTTACAAGTGTCCACAACAATGACGCGGGACAAAAACCTCTAAAGGGGCTCAAAATATGTATAAAATCCACTAACAAAAGAAAGTTTGCTCAGCGATCTTCATAAAACTTCACACACGTCACCAGGTTACTACAAACAGAACTGAAGCTTCGTTGACCTTTGACCTCCAAAAGAGACCGCCATCTTTAACTTTAGAGGAAAGAAAAAAAAAAAATCCCCTTTAGTAACAAACTCCCTTTAGATCGGGGGGGGTCAAACTCAATCACACAAGGGGCCAAAAACCCAAACACACCTTGGGTCGCGGGACGAACAGGATAAACATCACAAACTGTAACATGAAACCGTAACTTTTTAATATAATTACTTGTGATAATCCTGGTGTGAATGCTGTAAACTGGATTTGGCCGCTAACGATGCTGAAGCTGATGGGCAGCTACAATATCAGCTAAATGCCAAATTAGTCTTAAAAACTAAAACGAGGTTATCCAAAACAGCTAGCATGTAGCTAAAAAGATAGCTAAACTTCAAAGTATCCTTAAAAAAACAACTGAAAAAGGCTCAAATTAGCCAAAACAGCTAGCATGTAAATATTAGCCTTACTCCAAAACAGCCAAAAAAATGAAAAGACAATCCTGAATTAAACAGCTAGCAGCTGTAGCTGAAATATAAGCTAAATTCCAACAAGTCTAAGCGATAAATTCCGTATGACACACTCAACTCACACTGAGGCGCTGACGTGGTCGCCGGATGTTGGTCATGTGACTCGTTATGTAAAATAAATCCATCCAAAAACTTTTTAATCCTTGTTAAGTTTTTGTGTTTCCATTCAGCAAATGTATTATTGCAAATCCAATAAGTGCAAATCGATAGTCGATGGATTTGCAGTTATATCGCCAACTTTATTTACTTTTTCTAGAAAAACAAACAAACAAGAATTCCTAAGGAGGATAAAGGTAAATGAGGAAACTTCTTAGGACAAATCAATAAAACAGATATAAAAAAACTCTGCTTTAACTTAAAAGAGCTACAGCTGAGGGCTGTAACGAGTATCCAGGTGCTCGGGTATTCGCGATCTGCTCCCTAAATTTCGAGTACAAATATTTGCAACGTCAAAGATCGCTGATTTGCGATCTTTATAAATGTAGTAAATTGTAGTGAAATATGATCCAAATATTATCTGGGAAAGATGTATTTTTGCTCTGAAATACAGATTCATGTTGTATTTTAAGTTTACGAACTAAAACAAAGGCGAAAGAGCCGCGGTACCGCCACAGGAAGTAAATATCTTCGTGACAGTGAACTTCCGGTTTTCAAAGTAAAACTAGCAAGAGCTTTTTTTCGTTCAGAAACTGAGACTAAAGTTCTGCTCACTGACATAACTTCTGAAAAATATAATTAGCTTTAACACTGGAGCTTTATCTCCAGTGTTTACATCCTTTTGGTTATGTTATCTCTTTAACAGTTGATGTAATTAACGAAACTCCATCTTATTCTGAAGAAACGCAGCCTCACGCTGCTGAAAGGAGGATGTAATCAACGTGAATCAGATGATTCTGCTGCGGAAAAAAATACTTTTTCATACGGGCTCTGCACCAATATGTAAAGCTTAGAATGTAAAATGTTGAAGAACTTTGTGGATAGAAAACTGTGGAGAGAGTTCTCAGGTTTTGCTTTTAAAACAGAGGTGTTTTTTTTATGTTACTGTGAACTTAAACAGAAGATCATCAAAAGAAAAAAAAAGTTTTAAATGACAAACAGCATTTCTTTCTATCTGAATCTTTGTGTTTTTTAATCAGTTTTGTTGATTCTGATCTCCTGTTTTAAATAAAGGTATAAATAATGATTAAATATGAATAAAATCAATTTTCCTCCATCCAGTACGTAGACATACAAATAGCAATAAACATTATATTAGAAAGTAAGAATCGTGGTTCTATTCGTGAATCGGATCAGATCGCCACCTGAGCATCGATCCACAGCCCTACTACAGCTGCTGGTCAATACTTTAAGAAGTGGGAGGAGCTTATAGCCAAACTACTACACTGATAACATCAAACACTGGATTAATTAACAAAAGCGCATTAATTTGTTACATTTAAAATAGTTTTCATCCAGTTAAAATTAGGAGCTGATGGTTTAAACATTTGATTGTAACAAATGACTGAGTTTTGGTTAATTGATTGAATATTTCACTTTTTACCGTTTTCTTTGGTTGTGGATGAAAACGCAGATTCATCATCTTACAGGGATAATTACATTACAACGTACGCATGTTCCAACAGAATCTTTTCTGTCAGCAAAGCAGTTTCACCAAAGGAAACCACAGAATTAAAGATATAGGACTTTATTTTTAAACAAAACAATCATTTTATTAAACTAAAATCAAAATGTGAATTGGAGTACATTTCCAAAAATTAGAGATTTAAAAAAAATTCTAACACTTGAATGAAAATAAAAGAAAAAAATCACCAGAAATATCAAAAACTGTGTTATTAGACATAAAAAAAACCTCCTGAGATCATATTTCTGACATTTAACCTGTGATAAAATCCACACCTAAAACAAAGAAGAAAAGAAAATATTAAAAAAATCTCTTTCAAATGGAAGTGGTTAGTATTTGAGTCTGGTTTTGTCTGGAGTGTTTTCCTGGAACACACTGGCCTCTCTGCGTCCTTCCTCGCTGTGATTAGAACTCAAGGAAACAAATTGCCTTATTTTTCCCACCGCGTCAGCGCGGGATATTGATATGGACCTGAGGAGGGAGCGTGTCAACCGCTGCTGAATAATGTGACCCCCCGTCTCATTTCCATAACACACACACACACACACACACACAGTGGAGCAAACAAACAACCGAGCTCGCCTTCATCCTCTGGTGTTATGATCCTCTTTTGACAAAAGGGGACTTCCAACACGACGGAGCCAAAGCTGCTGTTAAAACAAAGAGCTGAAGGCAAACGGTGACAGACGTAAACTGGAAATCGCTTAAGTATTTGAAAATCTATGTTAGTATTTGGTACAGTAGCCTTACTTTGTGATTCCACAGGTCAAACATTTGACGTTTCAAATACTTGTTTTCATCCTTTAATCCAGGGGTGGGCAAACTACGGCCCGGGGGCCACATGCGGCCCCTTAGGCTACTTTATCTGGCCCTCCAAATTAAAATACATTTAATCAAAATCTTAATTATTGTTTTCTTTTCATTGTATTTCTGGTTTCTTCTCATGAATGGTGTTGTTTCTCTGGCGTTCGTGTGTTTTTTTCTGAGTCAGAAGGTGATTTTTCAGATTTCTTTGAGTTCGCATTTTCCTCTGAAGAACATCAACCCATTGGATCACCAAAAATCTAAATTTAGAAATTGAAATTCCCAAATTTTCTGTTTTTAAATGAATACATGTGAATTTTAATCCAAATGCAAGCATGTTTTTCTCTAAATTCCATAATATATTTTTAGTTTATGAGGTTCATTACCAAATCACTCCTTGTCCGGACCTTATGCCAAATTTTAGAACCCTTTCTGGCCCACAAATCAAAAAGTTTGCCCACCCCTGCTTTAATCAGAAGCCGCACTCTAAATATCCATCTAAAGTCGTCTGTCAACAGTGTCGATAAAGTTTTAAACATCCAAATCCATCAAGTCTGTCTGGATTCCCTCAGGACTCCCTTCCTAAAGTCCTATTCAGGGCAGGCATGTCCAAAGTGTGTTTCAGCAGACTCCATTCAGACACTCAATAATATGCAGCCCCCAGTACTTTCCTAAAACTGGATATGATTTTTGGATCATCTTCGGGTAGATTACGTTGTAAGCTGTTGTAACTCTCGTGTGAGCCTTTTAGCTCATTTCTAAAATGTCAAGAATAAATATTAAGAAAAGTTGATGGTGACGGGGGAACCGCTTCCAAGACGGCTGGGAATCAGTCGAGCTTAGCTGATTAAAATCAAATAATCGATTGGAATCGATTTAAGAGTAATAGATCAATAACTGATTTAGAAAAACACAATTTAGCACATAAAGCTAATGTCCGCTAGCTTGATGCTAACATTTAATGGAACTGCTAATGCTAACGCTCGGTCCACCTAAACAAACATTGCTGACTGAATAAACATCTTTATGAATTTAAGGAAATGTTTTTAAAGTAACCATTTGTGGTCTAAAACATTGTTTTTGCATATTCTTTCTTCTTCTGCTGGAATAAAGTATACTGCTATAATCGCAATCGCCACCTAGTGGCCAAACGTAAACGTCCTCCAGGAGAAGCAGAAGTTAGAACTTCTCCTTTAGAGAATCCATGTAACTCTGGATGATATTAAAAATCTCATTAGTGAATCAGATTAATATAAATATATTCAAAACACATAGATTATTAATGTATTTCTTAGCAAATGTGTATAAATGTGTAAACTGAAAATTGAATTGAAACTAAAAAAAATTTGAATCGAATCGCTCCAGGCTTTTGTGAAAAAAGTTGTTTCTGGAAATTATTATCGATATCCTAAAAATTAGCATATTTTCTCGATGAAACATGAAACAAAGTGCGTCAGCCTAATATGCCAACGATGACGTACCAAAAATACAACTGCGACATGCTAACTATGATACATCAACAACGACAAGCCAACTGCGACACGTTAACTGTGATTTGCTAATGCTAACTCGGATACTTGGGCGGGCAACACGGAACTCAAACCTGCAATCTTCCAATCAGGAGTTGACCGCTCTACCACTGCGCCACGGCTGCCCTATGCTAACTACAACATGCTAACTGGGAAAGAACGGTGAAGAAAAAAAACAATTTGATAGCTATTTTGGTCAAGCGCTACAGAAAAACTGTCGTGAAAAAAACGAGGATTAGCATAAGCGTGTTTAAAGAAGAAATTATTATGGGATAGAGCAAGAATGGTCATTCCGACTTATAGAAAAGGATCTGGATTTCTTGGAACCAGCTGATACTTCCTGTTTGGAACAACAGGGGGAGGAGTCACTTTGGCCAATTTACCAAAGAAACTTCCATGTATTTTTCATAACTTGTTGATTTTATCTCATTTTTCTCTACCTCGGTGTTCATTTATTTTGAACTGTAGCTCAGTAAAACTAGAAATTACTTTGGTATTTTTGTTCAAATTATTAAAATAAAACCATTTTCCTCAACAAAAGTTGGTCTGTTTGCCGAGAACACCAGCCTAAAGTTGAGTCCCAGCATGCCCTCCCCTACCGAAATAAGATAAAGATGATCAAATAGTCCTGAAAACATAAATAAATAGACATTATCGGTGGCGTCTCTGAAGAAACTACTAATGGAATCAGTTTAGATTGCAGTAATACAAAGAGACAGCTTGATACTCTGATGCTTGATTTCAGTGAGAGGCCACAACAAATCACAACCCCACACACAGCTCAGAGAAGGAACACTGCCCCCTTGCTTCAACCGGACGCCACTGCAGCCTCTAACCTTCTGCACGTGCACGTTTCACATGCGTGCACGACTTAATAAATCTTTAAGGGTTACTCTGTTTATTCTCTGAACCACAAGTGAGAAAAAAAAAACTCTTTTCAAAACATTTTTTTTTATTTTGAAAGGAACTAAATGACAGGAAGTGAGAGTTTCTCAGAGGAAATGCTCTCATCAATATTTCATCGTTGGAAAAACAAACCATCACCAACTTTCTGTGTTTACTTGAGCATCTGGAGTCCTGAGACAAAACTGAGAAGAGCTGAAGTTTGTCCTCAGCCTGTGTGCTGCTCTGACTCCAGTTTTCCCATTTGGCCTGATGATGATGATGAATATTGACAGAGCACATCCACACGGGGGGGTGGGGTGTGGAGGGGGGAGACCTCAACTGAGGCGACATTCAGCTCTGCATATCAATGACATGGTGTTGGAAATGGCAACAAATACAAAAACAAGGTGCAGGAATTTATTTGCACTTATTCAGCTGCTGTAGGAGTCAGAACAAAGGCATTGTGGGTAAAAATCCGCCTGATTCTCTTGTGCGAAACCAAAGACAATCAAACAATCTGTGCTTATGAAACATCCCCATGTTTTTCTGTTTTAAACTCATTTTTCGCTAAAAATAAACAAAAAGAAAAGTGAAATTCCACCTGAATCCTTCCAGATGTGAGGATTAGTGCTGCCACAAACGATTATTTTAGTGGTCGACTAATTACCGATTATTTTTAACGATTAGTCGTCTGATCGGCTCATGCACAAAGGTGGATGTAAAACACACATTTTAACCATCTTTAGCTTTAAACAGGCTAAAAATGAGATATAATCAAAGTAACTTGTAAGCTGAATTTGGCCGCTGAAGATGCTGAACCTGATAACCAGCTAAAATGAAAGGTAAATACCAAATTAGCTTAAAAAATAAAAAATTCCTACGTTAGCCAAAACAGTTAGCATGCAGCTGAAATATTAGCTAAACTCCAAATTAGCCAAGAAACTGTAAAAATCCAGAATTAAAAAAATAGCTAGCATGCAGCTAAAAAAATATTAGCTAAACTCTAAATTAGCCTAAAAACTAAAAATCTAAAATAAGCCAAAATAGCTAGCATGCAGCTAAAATATTAGCTAAACTCCAAATTAGTCTAAAATTAAAAAAATCTAATATTAGCTGAAATAGCTAGCATGTCGCTAAAATATTAGCTAAACTCTAAAATATCCTGTATTATCCAAAATATCTAGCACGCTACTAACATATGAGCTAAACTCCCTAACAGCTTAAAAAGTAAAAAAAAAAGTTTAAGTTAGCCAAAACAGCTAGCATGTAACTGAAATATTAGCTAAACTCCAAAATAACGTAAAAAAAGGGCCTAAATTAGCCAAACAGCTAGTATGCAGTTGAAATATTAGCCAAATTCCAACATAGCCAAAAAAAAAACAAAACAAAAAAAACGTTCTTAATGCCAAAATAGTTCAAAAAGTTAGCAGAATGCCAGTTTAACTATCAACTTTCCTACACTCCAACTCCACGTAATATAAAGTGACAACTAATTGTGGCAGCCCTAATATGGTTAGTGCTCAACGTGTGGATCTGCACTCATAAAAACTGAAAGTGTCGAAACGAGGATAAATAATAATCTAGGAGTTCATAAGCTCTTGTTTCAGGTTTTTTTTGTTTTGTTTTTGTCAGCACGTCTGATTTCAGGAACCTCTCCTGGAAGTTTCAGGTTAGCTAAACCAAAAACGTCACAAAAGAATCCTTCCTTCTGAGCTGCAGCCGCCAGTGAGGAAGTGACATTCTTCTATGTGATTTGATATGGTCGCTGTCCTGAAACATTCACACATCGTCCAATCAGAGCTGCCTCTGACCTGTGGTTGGCATCATCGACTCGACTTCAACGGCGCGACCTCGAAACGTGCGCGGGCGCCCACTGACCAATGTCAGCTTTTAGAGAAACTTAAAAAGTAATGATCCCGCACAGGACTTCCACTTAAACTGCCGCTTCAAATGAAGGGGGAGGGGCTAAGGCAGAGGTCCGCAACCTGCGGCTCCAGAGCCACATGCAGCTTTTTTATCCGTCCATGGTGACTCCATGGTCAAACATGAAATAAGTCTGACAGACTGCTGACTCAGACAAACAAAACTCCCCAAAGAAAACAAATAAACAAAGCCCAAAAACTAAGACCACCAAGGTCCAACCCCAAAGTAAAATAACAAAACCCAGCAGTTGTAAGACTGCTGAGGACAAAGAGGGGAAAAGAACAAATTAATAAAGTTTTTTTTTCTTAAAGTAAGGATTACTTAATAAAGTATTTATTTAATTTAAATTAATTCAATTTATAAATAGATGTCTGAGGTTCACATATATGATAAACTTTGTAGGTTTTTCCATCCCTGTTGACCTGAAGACGTCTTGTTTGTTCAACTCCAGAATGAACAGATTTGATATGCTAAGCTAAACTTTGGTAAAAAGTTTGATGTTTTACGAGTTAAAAACACAACATTGGTTACTAGCTGCACTGAGGTGATCCCGTTTGGCACAGAGACGCTTTTATTTTGAAAATAAGTTATTTGAGCTTCTGTCAAACTAAAAAAACAAAAACATTTTTGAGAGATACTAGGTTCTTTTTATAAGTTTGCTTTTGTTTGTGCCAAAAAATAGACATGATTCATTTTAATTATAATAAAAAAAGGCAGAAGTTCAGTCAAACAATCAGGAGCTTCACTAAAAGATCATTAACTTGATTGAAAATCTATTCTGCAGACGTCTCAGAGCTGACGGAACCTCAACAGAAAGACTCCAGAGCAGCTGTGTTGGTGCATGTATGAAATGCAGCTGGAATAAAGTCGGAATAAACTAATGGATCACAACAAAATGTTCCATATAACCAACACTGAAAACCCTGTGGAGGAACAATAAAAGTCTGTTAGACACACAACGCTCTCAGCTGCCGGATCCGTCAGAAACCAGCCCGGTTCTGCGCAGGAGTCCAATTATCCGAGCGCGCCCGTCTGACGAGGACGTTCCCCGTCGGCAGCTCCTAACGAGTTACATAATCAATTACTTCCTTAATGTTTGACAAACGCCGAGTCATGCCAGGAGCGATGAGTAATCGTCGGCACGCTCGAGCGTTGCGGGTGAGAGTCTCCGCGGCGTTCTTGAACAAACAAACGTGAGAACAAACAAACGTGAGAACAGCTGAAATTAAAACGACGACTCTGGCAGAGGTTTGGACTTCAAAATAAAAGGAGGGACACGAGGAATCGTTCAAAATGTCCATCAAAATTTGATTTACTATGTGGTCAAAAGGAAAACAACAAATCAAAATACACATCTCACAATAATCAAAGTTTTAAGATTATTATGGGATGACCACCTACTTTTTGGCGGCAATTTTTTTTTTGGTGATTTTTACATTTTCCCACAGTTTTGGGAAAAAAAAAACATTTGTTTGAGCAATTTTTACAAAATTCAAGTTAAGTCTAAAACCACAACCGAAGATTTTTTTAACTAACGGCCATCTTTAATTTTTCATTTTATCGTTTTAAATCATCGTTAGTACCAGCTACTAATTTAAACTCCACTTCCTAACTCCTGCAGCATCATTCAGAAGTTACTTGGGAGGAAAAATGTCGAAATTAGAAATTGTAGATTCTGAACGCTGTTAGCGTGTTGAGCTAGCAAAGGTGGCGTTTCCCTGTTGCTCCCAAATTTTTAACTGGAATATCGTAAAAAATGAATATATTATTCCTTCGCTCAAGCTAAATGGAACGATATGAAATGCGAAGTGAACATGTTAGTAATGTGGGCATGGTTAACAAAAAAACCTTGGTTGCTAGGGAAAATTCAAACATTTACTTTTGCAGATTCTTCTAAAAATGACATTTATCCGTCCGTCACCCCCAGACAACCAAAAAATAAAATGGTTGCTATGGAGATAAAACATAAAGAAAAGCAGCCATTGTCAAAAATGTATTGTGGGAGGCAGGTGCAGTCGGGGGAGGGGTGAGTAGCAGGCAATTTTACAAATTTTTTAACTACTTATTTGTACTTTGAAAGTTCAAAAACCTTTAGTTAACATGCCGAACTGTAATACTGAATGTAGCTTTTGTGATATTTATGAATTTATTATGTTCCAGTTCAATTTAAACATTTTTGAAAATGATAAACTTCATGACTTTAAAAAATGTTTTCACCTTTTTGCGAAAGTTTCCAGTTTCCAACAGTTTGTGCATGAAAACAGCACACGTGAATTTCCATCCTCTGATACATTTTCTAATCATTAAATGTTTCCAAAAGATTGTTTTCATAGATACCAACAAACAAAAAAACCTTGAGTGACTTAAATGCCACTAAAAATGAGTCGAAGTTGTTCAAACAATCAACACTTTTAAGATTATTCTGACTAATGAACGCATAAACCCGAGTGACCTTTTAACCGCATGACAACAACAAACAAATGTGACCAAAAAGTGGGCGGAACTAGAATTCTAGCCCTCGTTTTAGTGATGTTTTCTCTAATTAGGAGCCTGAACGTGTGAAGCATGATGGCAGTCTAAGTCTGCTTTGAAACTCTTCTGCTTTCTTTGTCATTTCACACATGGAAGTTTTTAATGATGCATTTTATTTTTGGAGTTCTTTCATTAAACTTTATTGTTCTGGTACTGGTCTGTTTTTTGTCCGATATTTGGGCACATAAAGAATAGAATTTCAAAAACATTGCAGGTTTTCTGTCCCGCCTTCATCAGACGTCAACATGGTTTATTTCAATTTTGTTCATTTATTTGGTATCTGTTTGTCTGAAGTCATCTACAGAAATGACAAAATTCTCAGAACTAACGAAATCCATGCATCTTTTTCTGCTCATCCTGGACCCGGTTGACCTTGAACCCGCATTTTCCCCGTGATGTCACGCGGGACTATCAGCCATCCATACGTCACTGCCAAATCTGGGCAAGTTTAACGGAATCAATGGCCGCATTTCTTAAACATAGAGCCCAAAAATGGTCGTAGAGATTTCAGTAATGACGTATGAATGTGAGAATTTAGATCCCGGCAGCTTGTTCCTTCAGTCACGACCCAGAGCTCATGACCACGAGTGAGTATTGGAACAAAGTTCAACCAGTAAATTGAGAGCTTCGCTTTCTGACTCCGCCTCCTCTTCATTGATTGGCACAGAAACCGCGTGACAGCGGACGCTTCACAAATTCCCCTGTCAATCGCAAACTCTGATGTTTCCTCACTCATTAATTCAGTATGTTAAAAAGGTACTTTTTAAAAGTTTAAAAGCCCACAACCCAAGGGGTGTTTTGGATTTTGGCTCCCTGTGCGATCGAGTTTGCTCTAAACTACTTTAGTCTCTTTTTTTCTCAGATTTCCATACAAAAAGCAACAGGCAACACAAGATGAAGAAGAATCTTCCGTAGCCTAATAGAATCCAGAAATTGTAGTATTTTTTCTATATTTATTTTGATGCATTAACACATGTGATTAACAAGTTAATATTGATTAACGCAATTTAATCGCACCTGTCGCAGCAGAAGTCTCTCTCTTTCCCCACAGCGTGCATTTAAACACTTCATTTGTTGGTTCTACACTCATACCATGGTTATTTACAAAAGAAACACATCTGTTTTTAGTACTTTAATCTTGTTTTTTTCTCGTTTTGATAACTTCTTCACAAATAACAAACTATTTGTTCTTTTGTCCGGCGCGTTTTCATGTCACATCATTTTCATTTAGTGATTATTCGCAAATAAGTGGTCACCAAATACTGTAAATAAAAAATTAATAGCAAAAATTAATTTTGCAGCAGGTTTGCGATTAATTAGTTAATTTTTTTTTTAATCGAATGTAAAGTAGCACCCTAATTTGGGATGAATCCATTAAAGTTTTTCATCAAAATCCTTGTCTTGAAAAGCTATTTTTCATGTTGATCTGAAGCCTCTGTTTGCATGGTCTCCTCTGAGGGGGCGTGGCTTAACACAGAAATGCAAAAACAAAATGATTTCTTATTCCATGTGTCTCTTTCATAAGAAAAACGCCACACATTCATGTTGAAGACTCAAAAACATGATTTTCATCAGATTACAACAAAAGGACAAGAACACGACTTTATTACTTTTATTTTAGCAATAAAACTGCAAAACGATCTCAAAACGCTCTGAAAACGTCTCGTCTTCCTGTTTGCTCCAGGAGGCAGAAACCCCCAGCAGCACGCAGCCACAGCAGCTGAGGTGCAGCGGTCCGGGCCGTCACTTTATTATTTATGCACACTCATAAAAGGGAAGGGGCCAACTCTTCATAAATCAAACGTCCCCGAAAGGCGGAGACGGCGGGAGAGCGAGGGATGACGGGAACAAGAGAAGCAAGCAAAAAAATAATAATAATAATGTGTGTGACAGGGGGGGGAGCTCCAGCGCTCATATTTCTCAGCTCAGCGGCACAAATATCAAACCGGCTCGTTCATCATCCCTGCAGAGCAAACACGCCATCCTGGACACCTCAAACACGGCGGCAGCGCCGCTCTCCGAGGATCCCCGAGAAACCAAACACACCTGGAGCTCCTCCCCTTCTGTCCGTTTCCTCCTCTTCTCCTTCCTTTGCATAAATCAAACCATTTTATTTCTGATCGCTCCTCCTGGCTGACATTTGCTTCTGGCGGTTGCCGTGGAGACCCAAATTTCAGCCAGACGCTCAAGGTGTTCACGTTTTTAACCGCCACCCCCTGACCAGTTTACATCCATCAGCGCGTGTTCTTCCCAGCAAGCCTGATTAGATAGTTATTGATTTAACATTAAAGCCTGCAGGCAAAAAGAGTCAAACGCGTGCTGCCGTGATGGTTTCATCCATCATGGAGAGGATGGAAGGAGGCGGCGAGAAAACAACCACAAAAACACACTTTCACAGCGTCAGAACGACTGTTCTAGTGACTTTGTAAAGACATGACACACAAGTGACGCTCTAAATAAAGCTTTCAGGGTTCAAAATCATGCTAAATGTAGAAGTTCTAACAATAAAAACACATTTTTACTCATTTTTGTCATCAAATGTCAAACAAAAGAACAACAAACCCCTGCACCCAGGTTAGAAAAAGTTTTTTAGGGTTTTTTAAGAGTTGAAATCTAATTTGGTCCAGGAAAACTTTCCCACAATGCAGTTCTTTCACAACATCTTTAAAAACTGAATTATCCAAAACATTAAGATCTAAGAAAAACATTTTAGCTTTAACTTCTACGAAATAAAAACTTAGAAAAATAATGATAAAATGAGCTCTCAGATAAATGTGTTGATAGTAGAAAGTCATGTGACTCCCTGTCGTCAGGCGGCCATTTTGGCAGGAATATGAACACAGAAACGCACAAGTATTCATCTCACTTTAATTCACGCGACATTGAGCTTCATTTAAAAAAAAGATTAAATATTACCAACAAGTATAATTTGTGGATTCCTCCGGTCCCAAACCCCAGAAAATAAGGGGGTAATATCATACCTTTCTTTAAACCACGTCTATTTATTAACCGCGGGTTAGCCTCCTTCACCGCGATTCGATTCCTCGAGGGGGAATCGTCCCCTTGAGGGGGACGACCCCGTGTGACATCATCTCCTGGAGCTCTGTTAATAGAACATTTTGGTAAAAAAAAAAAAAAAAAAAATCCTGCTAGTTTAGTTTTGCTGTAACTGTTTAACATCAGAAACGTCGCAGGCGACGCCTTAATAAAACACTCTGACACACCAAAAGTCTTTGACTGTTTACGCCATCCATGATTGATGTGAATCAGAGGATTCTGAAACAACTTTCTTTTCACATCAACTTTGCAGTCGTGCAACACGACGGTAATTGCGTTTGACAAGTTACGGCAATAGAAGGTTCAGATGTCGTCACTAAAACTGCAATGAGACCCATCAATACTTTTCACTACCAAAACCTGGTCAGTACCTCACATTCATACATCTTATGTCACTTCTTCCCGTTGCGGCAGTTAAGCAACTTGAATTAGACGAACCCGCCGTGGCGTTTCTCGACAGTTCTGCCTCCTTTACGGCGGCAAGAGTCCTTCAACCAAAGGACACGTCTGTGTTCACGCAAATTTTTTGAGTAAAATGGTAAATGGTAAATGGCGTATACTTGTATAGCGCTTTCTACCCTCCTTCGAGGGCCCAAAGCGCTTCACAGTCACAGACCCATTCACACACACATTCATACACTGGTGGTGGCTCCGCTGCCAAACACTGGCGCCAACCTCCCACCAGAGGCAATTTAGGGTTCAGTGTCTTGCCCAAGGACACTTCGACACATGGGCGGGCAGGGAATCGAACCCACTATCTTCCAATCGTGAGACGACTGCCCTACCACTGCACCACTGCCGCCCAGAGTAGTACAAGCCTCGATTCCATTGTGTGGTACGATTCGGTATTCTCAGTGTCTCCATCGTATAACGGACCCATTGACAGTACCGACCCGTACCTCTTGGGGAGTCCCATCTGCTGAAGGTCCATTGAAAAATGGATGGGAACGGCTGAGGCGGAGCCACTGTAGCCACGTGATGACGACATTGAGAAGTACCAATATAGCGCTTCTTTAAGCTAACGTTTGTAAGCGTTCGGGTTTTTGCGGTTGTTCTCTTTTGGTCACAGGTCTATATTGAAATTGTAAACAACAGCAGAGGCTGGTCGGTGGTGGAACTGCCAACGTTCCTCGCCATCCTTGGCGAAGACACAATACAGGGTAAGATGGCGGTCCACACCAAGAATGCGGCGTGAAAACAAACCGCTCAATGGAAGTGAAGCTGAACTGAGTGGAAATGCTCGTCAGAATTAACTGGACCGTACGGTACTGCTCCTTACTGGACCGGACCGCTCAGTGGAAACAAGGCTTTAGAGAACCGGACTCTCTGATGAAAATGGTGTTGTAGCATTTTCCTCAAGATTGAGGACCTTTATAAAAGAAAATGATGCTGAAAGTTCTGAATATTTCAAGATTCAAACCGTGAATCAGGAATAAATTCATTTGTTTACGTAGAAAAAGAAAACGCTGGTCAGTCCACAGCTCCGTTTCATCCTGATACATCCACTTACAGACAAATAGATTAATGAACATTTCTGTTTTCCTTGTCCGAGCTGGAATCTGGATCTGAGCCACGTGTCAAAGTCAAGGCCCGCGGGCCGGATCCGGCCCTTCGGGTAATTCTATCAGGCCCTGGAGGTCATCTTGTTTTATTAACGGGCCGATGTTATCTTGTGCTTATTTCTAACTTGTATAATTTTGACAAAATATATTTTATGGAGAGTAAAATATTAAAAGTTATTTAAGGTTTAAGTTGATTTATTCTGAAATAATATTTCATTATTCATAAATTATCTCAAAAAGTTGGTTTTAAAGATTTAAAAATTGGCATTTCGTTAGCCTTTTTGATTATTTGAGTATTTACTTAGAATTTTCAGGCTATTTTTGAGTTTAGCTAATATGTCAGCTACATGCTAGCTGTTTTGGCTAACCTAAGTTTTGGTTTTTTTTAAGCTAATTTGGCATTTAGCTAATATTTTACTTGGCTATCACCTTTAGCATTTTCAGCTATTAGTACTAGCATCTTCATCATTCACAATAGCATTAAAGCAGGTAATGCTATTTATCTAGTTTATAATTATGTTAAAAAGTAACAGTTTTAATGTTTTAAAAATGTAGTTTTAGTTTGCTCCTGTTTGCCCCGCGACCTAAGGTGTATTTTGGATTTTGGCCCCTTGTGCGATTAAGTTCGACACCCCTGATCTAAACTGTACGACTGGATAGCTCTAAAATTGCTCGCCATTTTTGTTGCACCGCTAATGTCAGCTTGAGGTTTTAAAGAGCTGTAAGCTAGTGGGAGGATGCATAAACGGAGAGCTCTCTGCATGTGGGAGGAGGGCATGTTCCGTACCAACAGTCCCGCCCACAACTTGGAGGTGAATTTCTAATAAACTCCTGCCGCTCTGCAGAAACTACATCCTAGAAAACGACACGGCTTGGATGATTTAGGAGTAAAAACAGCATGAAGAAAATGAAAAGACCACTGGGGAAAACTTTGAAAACAGATCAAAAGATAATGCAATTGGAACTTCTAATGGGATTTTTCTTGGACTTAACAGTCAGGAAAACTATAAAATGAAAATATTTATTAAAAGAAATTAATAAAAATGGGCAAATTGAAAGTGAAAATCATAAAAAGATCTGAAAATGTTTGATCTGCCAAAAGCAGCGGTTAAAGTATATTAAATGGTCCACCCTCGACGGTGCAGTGTGAAAGCAAACCAAACAAACAGCAGCTGAAAGCCTGAGACAATAGCAAAGCAAACAAAAAGTCAACATGCATTAGGGTTTGTTGTGAGTCTGCAGCTTTGTCTGTCAGTGGATTCGTGGCCCAGCAGCCTGCAGAAGGAGTCAGTGGCATCAAGCTAATGATCTATTATATATCAACTTGTTTACAGCAAAGCTGCTCTCTGACCTTACCAGCCTCCTGCCATCTGTTTTCCTACATGGCAGGCGCCCAGAGCAGTCCATACAGGCCTGTTGGTGCTGTGTGTGCGTTTGTGTGTGTGTGTTTTCCCTCTGCACACTCCAACTGGTAATAACTCAAATCAGCAAAATGTCACACAGCAGGACTCGTGTTTGTGTGTGAGAGTGTGGCTCTCCAGCAGCCAGAGGATGAATGAACTGAAGGACTGAATCCAGCTCATTTAGGTTAAATATTTAATGACTCCTGCCGCATCTGCGGCGGCCGGCGAGCCGCGCTCGCCAAAATAAAGGAAGATGCGCGGTTAACGACAGCCGTCATCTTTCAATTTCCCTCTGCCTCTCAGCCTCATCAAACTGCCTGATTGGCCTAATGAATGGAGCTCTGCGAATGAGCCCGAGCACGCCACCGACGGGCGCGTGGAAACGGAGGGGAAGCAGCTATTTTAATCACACGTGGAGCGTTTGAAGTGTTGATTCTTAAATAAGATCGTTTGTGACAGGAAACATGGAAATGTGGCTGGAGACGAAGAGTCCCTCAGCTCACCTGGTTTCACAGAGAGGAGAAAAAGAAAAATAAACATCAGTGTTAAGATTTTACCTATCCCTCAAGACTCGCTCCGACCATCTTTTGATCCATTTTCAAATAGGGCTGTCACTAACCGTTACTTCAGTAATCGATGAGTCACGATTATTTTTACCGATTAGTCGACCAATCGGGTCGTGTGCAAAGTGGCTATGAAGCAAACATCTTAACCATCATTAGGTTTAAACTGACTAAAAATAAAAACAATGAAGATGATGGTTTATTAAACCTATAATGAATCGTACAGCCTCTGTACTCAATAGTTTCTGGTATTAAGAAAATATTATAGTAGCATCGCCTGTGATAATGCTCATGTGAATGTTTTTTACTGAAAGTCACTAAGGATGCTGAAGGGATCTGCTGAAAATGAAAAAGCTATTTGCAAAATGTTACATTTGCTAAAATACTGGAAATTTTGTTAAAGTTGACCTAAATTTCTTGACATTTTGTAGTAAAATTGTTTAGATATCCCTAATACACGCCAGTTTTGCAAAATGATTTAGAGTATTGTTTAAATATTAGCTAAACTCCAAATTAGCAAAAAAAAAAAAAGCTAACTGGCTGATTAAGTACTAGCTAAACTCTAAAATGGCCTTTTGTAAATGTTCGTTTTCATTTTTGTTATTTGTATTTGTTTATTGTTTACTGTCTGTAATTTGTAAATT
Organism: Oryzias javanicus; assembly: GCA_003999625.1. Lineage (NCBI taxonomy): Eukaryota > Metazoa > Chordata > Actinopteri > Beloniformes > Adrianichthyidae > Oryzias > Oryzias javanicus. The sequence goes on from CM012438.1 coordinate 21,806,055, forward strand.
GTTAAATGTGTCTCTCTGCCTTAGGACAACGGATGAAATTTAGCTTTTGAGCTAATTCCGGCATATCTATGTTTATGCAGATGCTAACATTGATTAATATGCACTGTCCGAATTTAAACAAACGAGAATAAATAAATAAATAAAAATTCCTTAGTAAACTAAATTACTAAAAAATTCTAGTCTGCTGCTAACATATAGGCTAAACTTTAAATTAACCCATAAAAACCCAGTGTATAGCCAAAAAGGTTAGCATATTGGTGAAATAGAAGCTACACTCTAAATTATCTTAGAAGAAACCTCAGTAGATAACCAATTAGCCAAAAACGTTAGCTTGTTGCTAAAAAATTAGCCAAACTCCAAATTAGTAAGTAAAACTTCAATAGATGCCACATTAGCCGGAAAGCTAGCAAATTGTTTAAAGGCTAGCTAAACTCCAAAATAACATGCAATTCCTCAGTAAACTAAATTAGTCAAAAGTGTTAGCTTGTTGCTAAAATAGAAGCTAAACTCTAAATCAGACTAAAAAACCTCAGTAAATAACAGCCAAAAAACTTTAGCATGTTGCTAAAATAGAAGCTAAACTCTAAATCAGACTAAAAAACCTCAATAAGTAACAAATTAGCCAAAAAACGTTAGCATGTTGCTAAAATAGGAGCTAAACTCTAAATCAGACTACATAACAATAGTAGAAAACAAATTAGCCAAAAACACTGGCATGTTGCTAAAAAATTAGCCAAACTCCAAATTAGTAATGAAAACTTCAGTAGATTCCACATTAGCCAGCAAGCTAGCACATTGTTTAAAGGCTAGCTAAACTCCAAAATAACCTACAATTCTGAAGTAAACTAAATTAGTCAAAAGTGTTAGTTTGTTGCTAAAATAGAAGCTAAACTCTAAATCAGACTAAAAAACCTCAGTGGATAACAAATCAGCCAAAAACGTTAGCATGTTGCTAAAATAGAGGCTAAACTCCTAATTATCAATTTAAAAAATTGGTTTAAACCAGCCTTTAGGTGGAAGTAAAATGAACTTTCCTCTCTTTCTACGGAGTCACACCAGGATTCACTTGCAACCAAACCAAGAGCTTTATTTTCAGACAGATTACAGTTGCTATGGCGTTCTGATCAGACGTCTCACCTGCCTGAGAGAGGAGACTATAAAAAAGCCCCATGTGTGATAGCAGTGGATGTGTTTCCAGTCAACTCAGCAGTCGCACAGGATTTCACACGTTTCCTGTGACTCAAAGCTCAAAACACTCCTGATCCAAACCTCCACCCTCGGGCTCCCACTGCCAGACCGCCGCGTGCCCACAAGGTCATGTCAGATCCTGACCGTCTCGCTCCGTCAGACGCCGACGCGTGAACGCGGTGTTGACGCGGCGCATCTGTGTTTTACAGCAGGCGGGACGGCGGGCTCCGTCCGCCACACAAATGTGCGCAGGGAGAACCGGTAAGTGGCCTCATCCCGACCGAACGCCGCTCTTTTGCTTCACTGAACTGACAAATCACTTTGGAGAGCTGCCATTACTCAAAGTCAAAAGGTAGAGCGAAGAAATTAAAACTCAAGACCAGAGATTTTATTGAGAAAAATCAACAACCGCATGATTGAACGACCAAAAAAAGAGAAAAACCTTCATGGGAAAAATCACTTTCTGAAGCCTCTATTGAGCTCTCTCAACATAATTACAGCATGGGGGGGGGTTACTAATCCAATATCATCATATCAGAGCTGTAGTGCTGGAGATGATCAGAAAAACCTGATATAATCTGTTCATCTGCACATTGTTCTGTGGACATCAGAACCGGGCCCAAGTCTCTGCCAAAATGAAGAACCAACTTCCATTCATAAGTTCCTGTAAATCGACTCATCAGGTTCCAGATCCGGCCCTCCGGGTGATTCAATCCGGCCCCCCAGATCAATTTTAGTTTAATCTCATCAATGGCTCCATGTTAACTTGCGCTTATTTCTAACTTGTATAACTTTTAAAATAATGTTTAATGTAAATCATGATGTGGGCTTTATAAATAAAGTTACATTTGAAAAAGTGGAGGTTTTATTAATAAAATATGAAACAAACAGTTTTTCTTACTTAAAAAATACATTAAAAAACAACTTTAAAAGGAAGAGATTCAATGTAGTCTTTTATCAAATTAAGTTTTAACCAGAACAATTAAAAAAAAGCATCATAATGAAATTTATTTATCGGCAGTGACGTGTACAAGGAATTTAGTTCCTGTGCCTTGTGCTTTTGTGTGCAAAAAATAAATACATAAATAAAGAATATATATATATATATATATATATATATATATATATATATATATATATATGTTTGAAATGCTCCTATAATAGGTGCATTTCCATAAACTAAATGCTTTTGACCAAAATTATGGGAATAGATATTTTCAAAAATCTTGCTCACTTTCCCGCCTTTTTCTCCTCATTTCTATAGGAGATTCCGCCACAATAAGAGTTTATCCATCCGCCACAAACTCGTTGCTACGACTGACTGAGGAATTCTGACAATATGTCACAATAAGGCAAGTTACAACCATGTTTGTCCACAGTTTATAGATATATTTTTTAAATAAAAAGGAAAATAAAAGAAAAAATATTTGAGATTACACAATGAGTTCTCGTTAGCGTTCAGTGCGGCGGTGTCGTCCACGTTTTCCAGGTAAAGATGGAAAAATCAGGATGAGCCGTCACCTCTGATTAGTCTCCTTTAGCGTCCTCTCTGCGTTCATCACTGCCATTCACACGGGAGTTGTGGAACTCTTCAGACGCCCGTCAAAAGCTGCCCGTCATCGAGGTGCAGGGGGGGTGAGGGGGGGTCGAAATTCAAAGGCTAATCAACCGATCTGCACCTCGCAATCACGTCCTATTCACTAAAGTTTTTTCTTTTGTGAGTTTGCACGTTTTAAGAGCGGCTGATTGTCTTTTCTGGAATAAAAAAAAGCTTTCATTGCAGCTTCCTCTGAACTGGAGAAATCGAGAATTTAACTTCTGCTCAGTCGCTGTCGGCCTTTGTGGTTAACACTTTGACAAATGTACACATTTAGATACAGTCTGAAAGCCCGCCCACATGGAGGCGGGACTCCAGCATTTGGCTGATGGTAGATGGTAGTTGGCTAAAGAATGAATGAATACAAACTGAAAACATGTAGAACTTTGTGAATCATTCCTTCAAAAACGTGGCCTGAAGTGAGACGGTCACGCCCACCTGCTACTCAAAAGCCACGCCCCCAAATATTCCACAAATTTAAGCTCAATGTTTACAACCAGTTTAAAAATAACTCCACCCAAACACAGTTTATATGAATAGGAAACTGAATGATGTTCCTCTAATGGAGTCTCGAAAACATTTGCGTCCAATTTGTGAATGTGTCCAACGCAACCAGCCCCTAGTGGTCTTTAGAGGAACTGCAACATTTGGTACTACACCTGGTTTTTGTCACATTCAGGACACTGCATTAAAATGTGTAGAATAATAGGCGGAATGACGCTTTAGGGGAGATGCGGCTCACTTTGACAAGCAGAGATGGATGATGGGAAATGAGTCTGGCAATCAAACAGTTGACATTTTCAGATGGAGATCAGCTGGGACGTGATCCCTCGCATTTGCGCTGCGGCATCCACGGCGCCGGAGGTTCATGAATGTCGGTGATTAAAGGGATAATTAAGGAGAAAACACTCAACCTTTTTTTATTATTATTTTCCATTAAATTTTCCATGAAATTAGATTTTTTTTTAATGCTTTTCTCCTTTGGGGGAAAAAAAAAAATTGGTCAGAATAAATGTGTGCGCACACGTGGAACGAAGAGTGACACTTCGCTTATGAGAAGATGTCATGGTCTCCAAATGTGATCGTCCTCTGAGGAGATGAGGCCAGGAGGCTCTCATGTGTACAGAAAGGAAAAAAAAAGTAAACAATCAAAACACTTAAAATAAAATAAAATGTTGCTCCGCCAGCGAAGATTCCCAAACATATTTTTATGCATTTATTAAGCATTAACTTTAAATTCTTAAGTACTTTTTTGGTCTTTGTTGTAAAACTTAAAGTCTCAGTTTTGGGGATTATTTTAATGAAAAAAAAAACAGCTACATTTACTGCTTGGAATCATATTTGTGTACAGTTTCGGCTAATGAAAATTTTTGTAATAAAAAAAAAAAAAGCAGAAGTTGTACTGAAAAGATAGATATCAAGTATTACCACGAAAAAAAACTGTTTTATTAGTAGAAACGCAGTAAAATGTACAGAGCTGGGTACTGGCAATCATTTCCAAATTTGATTGGATTCAGATTTTTTTTAGATTTTTTTGATTAAGTCAATTCAGTTTTACACATTTAGACACATTTGTTTAGAAATACAATCTATATATATATATGTTTTAAAATATTTAAATTAATCTGATACAGTTCACATATTGTAAAATGCATTATTGAAAAAAATAAGATTGTTAATATCACACAGTGTTCTTAAACATAGAAGCTCTAACAATATCAGTTTGGCCACTAGGTGGCGATCGCGACAAAGCCTTACACCTTGTTCTAGAAAAAGAATGCGCGTTTATTCGCGGTTTCGCATGTTCATTCATTCATATATATATATATATATATATATTTTTTTTTTTTTTTTTTTTTTTAAGTCACGTGACTCCTCTGATTCGTCACAAAGACGTAGACGAGTAAAGACTGTTATAGGAAACTTTTGCATCTGAAGGAAGCGTTGCGCTGCTGAGGTGTATCCTCTTGGAGCGCGAACACCGCTTCCCTGCCCCTCTGCGAGAGGAGCGCATCCTCCTCTCTCCGGCTTATGTACAATTTTGTATTCCAAATTTAGAAAGGAAAAGAAAAAAAAACCTCTTAACGCTGAGCTATACTCCAATGTTCTTTAATAAGTGTTTCACAAAGCATGATCAGAAGTGTTTTAGATGAGTATGGATCGGTAACAGACATCCTTTGGCTGCGGGTGTGGGTGGTTCTCTTTATTTCCGAATAAGGGTGAATTTACTTTAAAAAAAAAAAAACTTCCTTAAAAGAGTTTGGAAAATTCCTGCCTGTGAGTTTATAAAGCTGTTCATTTAGTCAGCAATGTCTGCTTAGGTCAACAGAGTGTTAGCATTAGCCATTCTTCAGGAAATCTCTCTAAACGTTAGCATCAAGCTAGCAGACTTTAGCATTTTCCGTTAGATTGATTTCTAATTTTATGGATCAATTATTGGTCTATTACATTTAAATATATAAATCAATTATTAATTGACCCATCTGTGAAAGTTTAAAATATGGAAAAAGGGCAATGTTAGTAAATGAAAACATGATAAGAAAAACATTTTTAGGTTTTCATCTCACTTTATGGAACAACGATCTTTAATGCTACATAAATCACACTTCATGTGTTTTTTTAATGCACATAAATACATTATTAAAGCTTTTAGCTAAAAGTATTGAACTGTCAAATGTTAATGTTCGGTTGTTCAAAATAAAGTTTTATAATTAATGTTTTAACAGGGTGGAATAGATTTTAAATCCCGAAATTTGGGTTTAAATTCGATTAAACAGTTTCAAAATCAAAGCAAAAATTTCCATTTCAAAGATTTTTGACAAATTTCCATTCAAAAATGTTGGTAAATCTGGATCTTAAATATAAAAATATTAAACCTCAAGGCGAAATCAGATTATAGACTGGATATTAGTTCAAAAACCTCCCGTTGGGATGGGGTCAAAGGCTGAAACTACCCCGTGAGCCCTGCGGGGCAAATAGACCCAGACGAAGCCTCAGCTGGACATCAGAGGACGGGAGCCTCGCCGTGACCCGGAGCGCTTCCTTCCTAATGCGATCTGCTCTACGCACGAGTGCTGGCACTTAAACCAACAACCTTTTACACATTCATCAGACGACCATTAATATTCATGAGCAGGCTGGTGGCCCGCGTCTCAGGGCGGGGGGCTAACGAAGGCAGCGTGGGCGCCCGCAGATGCAGGAGGCAGAGCTGTAATCAAATCACAGACGCCCCCTCATCTCCGCCCTCATCAACCACCAGTGGCGCTCCTCCAAACGGCGCCTGAATGGACCGGCGGCTAGGCTAAGCCACGGAGCGTGCGGCGGTGGGCCATTATCGCTCATTAGCATCTGTGGCTAACACCGGGCCCCCGCTGAGCCGTGGAGGGCCCTCTCGACGGGACCCCGTCCAGCAATGACTGATGGCCGAACAGCGCCGGCCACAATAACAAAACAAAAGCGGCGAGGACAGACTCCGCCCGCCGACAAACAAAAAGAAGTCAGACTAATCAGGAATGCCAGGCGCAGCTCATTAATCTGCGCTGGAAACCCGCAGATAACCGCCGTAAGTGACGTGCGCGCTCGCCACGTTCAGCCGGCTATCTATTCATCAGCAGCAAAAAACAAAAGCCCCAAATGAGAAGAGGGATGAAAGGGCCGCGTGGAGAGCCGGGTGAAGGGCCGGCGGAGCGAGGAATCAAAGGTAAAAGGACAGTTCTGCTGAATGACTTGCTCAGCGGAGCCGAACGCAGAATAAAAAGCGGCGGCGAGATTGGATTTCTGATACTTCCTTGTCGCTTCAAGTTGGCGGCGGTCATTAAAGCCCGTCTGATGCACGAATGAGGAGCAGATCTCATGATTAGGATTCAGTCGCTGCATAAATTGAAGCATCTGTGACTGTAAAAACACTTCCTCTATTATTTAGCTCTGGCCCCCTTTTTCTGTTTTCTTCACCAAAACTGCGGTCCTGCAGGAAAATTTACCCAGAATTCTGTTCTCCGCGGCTGCCCCTGCCCTGGTCTTATTTGTCCTCTTTGCTGACTCATAGTTTGGAACTAGCGGGTCATCTGGAGCTTATGAATATGGACGAGCGGCGGTTTGTTGGCGTATTTCAGAAATCAATTCCTGCAAATGAGCAGAGAAGTGGAGCGCGGTCGCAGGACTTCCTCCTGCAGCTGCTGCCGCCGCCGATGATGATGATGATGATGATGATGGATTCAAGTACGTCTGGACGTTTTACGACAAAACAAAACTAATGGAACTCCAAATCTGAGGAGGAAAAACTTCTAGAAAGTCTGTAAAAAGGTTTTGTACTTGTTAAGCCTCTTTCATCACATCTCTAGTTAGTTTTTTGTTTTTAACCCCTTCAACTGAAGAGGCGCTGGATGCTTTAGTGGTGTCTGAAGCTGTTGTTTTTTTAAGGGGTAGGAGTGAGGACTTGTGTGTCCCTTCCCCCGGCAGGGTTCCGCTGAAATGCGAAGGAGGATCGTTTTTCTTCAGGTGTTCGCGCTCTGAAGCACAGACGTTTACATTTAAAGGCAAGTAATGAATTTTTGTTTTAGAGTGACTTTTTAAAGTTATAAAACCGATGTTATGGAATTTTATGAGCGCTATCAGCTATGTGCTAACATAGCTGATCGCCGAATAATGATGTCATCAAGGGGAAGTCTGACGCTGTTTTTCCATAAAGAGGTAAATGTAGAGGAAGAATTCAGTTTCAGCTTTATATCTGTGAAACTGAATAAAGAACAAAGTCTATGTCTGTCGTACAGAAACATTGATTTATTTTTTTTTTATTATTGTTGATTATATTTTCTTGGTAAACAGACTTCTGCTTCATAACTTTAACACTTTAATCTTAAAGACTCACATCTAATGTTATTACCGAAAAATTTAGACCAAATTTCATGAATATAGTCACGTTAAATTACCAAATTTTTTGGTCATATTTTTACGATTTTATTCCTCTCTCTCTAATTTTCCTTAACTTCCTCTCTGCTGAAGCCAAGCTGGCTGTTTGGAGATCCCGGAAAAACCGGATCCAGGGAAACGTGTCAGACGATGTTTGGTTTCTTTTCAGGAGGCGTTTGGTGGTACGGTCGGGGGTGGAGCTCAGTTTTTACAAACTTACTAATTCTGTTGATTTTTTAAAAATTTGGGCCGTTTAAAAATGTTTTGTGTTCTATTAGTGGAGATTCTTTATTCGTTGTTCGTGTAATTTTTAATTCGTAAAAGACTTCTCGATTATTAAAGGTGTTTTACAACTCAGATCTCTCTATTTTAAGATTTTTTTTTTACGGATGGATATTTTTACGATTTTTTTTTTTTTTCCTAAAGCTGCACACATTTCCTATTATAGGTACAAATCCTGTTAAAGACGGGTCATTTTTTTGGTATGAAATCTTTCCACAGACAGACGATCTCTATTCTGTAGATACAAAACATTTTTACAGACACACAAATCTCCTGTTACAGCTATGAAACCTTTTAATGGACGTACAATCCTTTTGCAACAAATCGAACTTCATAAACCTCCAACAAATAAACATTTACACCAAGACTCGTCTTCGTCCCGTCAGTCTGGACATTTTCTGAAGGAGAAGGAGCCGTCTGGGCTGTGAATGACAGACTCTCATTACAACAGCTGTTCTGGTAACACTCGGCTGAGGAGGATCTGCTGTCAATCACATGTCAACGGGATGTGCAAAGACTGGATAAGAACAACAGAAACATCTGCCAGAGCGCAACATTCCCGCTTCAGGACGCCTTCCTCACCTTGTCTCTGTCTTCCACTAGATCAACCAGCAGGTCGTCCATGTCCAGGATTCCTCCTTCTGCGTACTCCAAGTGATGGACCTTCATCTCGGCGTCTCCATGCTGAAACCACACAACCCAAAGTTTTATTTAACAAGTTCAACACTTGTTATCAGTTTCACATAAAGTGTAGTTAAACAATGTAAATACTGTGGGAATTAACTACTTAAAGCCATCAAGATAAAAACGTCGACATTTAAGGAAGTTGTTGGTGAAACGTGAACCCTGCACTTTTATCTTAGGGCCCTGCGATTCATCGAAAGAGATCCTGACTTTGACCTTTTCTCATCAAACTCCCATGTTGGTGCAACAACTCAGAATGCGGGCCGAGCGTCAGCCGCAACAAAGCAGCCGACGCGGAGGTTCCCGCCCAGAGTATGTCACGTGGACGAGATAAAAACAGACATGAGATGCTTGAGGTGGGAGGGGCATCTCAGCGACTTTCAGAAATAGGTAAATAAAATTATTTCCTTTCCATTGTTAATTATTTGTGGGATCCCCCAAGGATATGTACTTGGCCCACTCATGGCTCCTATGAATCAGAAAGACACGCCCCCAAAAAATTTAAGTTTAATCAATTATAACCACCAAACCATGTAAGGGGCTCAAAAAGTATTTAATGGTGCATTCACACCGGACACGGCAGGCGCGTCACATTCCACGTGTCAAATATACTTCTTTTAGCCCAGCTGCTGTGGAGCAACCGCCAAAGTTTTTCTGGACTTCATTCGTTGCCATGCCATGGAAAACATGGATGATGTTGAGCGAGTAGCATTGGTCTCTCTGTTTTTGGGAGTTCAGCAGAGCCTCTTGACCAGAGCGAGCACATCACCGTGTCTGGGTTGACCAGATCTTTCAGAGTCTCTCCGGGTGCGGTGTGCTTCACTCGTGCAGCGATTGAATATTGACTGACCATTTAAAAATGTTACTTCAGTCTGTCTGTGGCTCAATTTGAGCATTAACTAAAAATTAGACTGGAGGAACTTTTTATTATTCGCTAATAAGCTCTCCGGGCTGCTGAGTGGTAGTGCTGCCACAAGCGATTATTTTACTCGTCGACTAACAACTAATCATTTATTCAGATTAGTCGACTAATAATTCGCAAACTGGATGTAACGCACACATCTTAACCACCATTAGCTTTAAAGTAACTAAAAACTAGATATATAGCATATCTGCAATAATGCTAGTGTGAATGCTGTAAGCTGAATTTGGCCGCTGAAGATGCTAATGCTGGTAATTGAAGATGCTGAAGGAATCTAGCAGGATTTTGTGCAAAAATGTGATTTTTTAGTCAGAAACTTGAAACTGTTTTGCACTTTAAGAATATTTTTAATAAAAGTGTGTTTTTTTTTTACTAGTTCAGTTTTTAAACAAATGTGAAGGCTATTGTATTTCAGCCACATTTGTTCTCATTTGATTTACTTACTGCACTAAAATGTTTGTTTCTCAATCGTGACCATTCGGTTATCTGGAACTTGAAATAGTCCGAAAAGTAAACTATGACATGTTTTTAGACAATAACTGACAGTACACTTTATTTTATAGCGCTACTGTGATAAAAAATAATTTGTTTTTGGGCGATGTTTCCATATCGCCCAGCAATATCACTCTTTAAATTCACATTTAAATTTCCTTACTAAGTAAATCTTAATGTGAACTTTTAAGTTCTTTTATTTAAAAAAATGATTTATAAACACCTCTCAAACAACAGAAAATGAACGCTCACTCCTCAGAAGGTGACGCCTTCCAGCCAATGAGAATGAAGAACGAGATTTGGACATTTGAGGAAACGGTCCAATCAGACAAAGACGCAACAAATAGTTCCAGCCAGGATCCATAAATCTAAAAATAAGTTTCAAACTTCAGCAATTAAAGTCAGATCAGTCGTCTGCACCAAAGTCTTCACCGCAGCACTTTAGACGTCTCCGTTTCTGACGTACGGTGAAAAATGAAAGCAGCTTCGCCGATTGAGCAGAAGGTCAAAGTGAAGACGTCAGAGTCTTCGAGGACGAGAACAACGAGCTCCGAAACCTGAGACCTGTGTTCTCTTTACACAGCGGGATCAACAGAGATGTTCAGGAACAAAGCGGCGGCCCGAGTACACACTAAAGGTCAAGAGGCTGAGAGGGAACTGTCTAAATCTTATTTATTGAAGCTAAAGGAGACGAAGCCGGATCGTTCGATTCCACCTGCTGAGCTAAAAACATGTCATCCAATAAACATAAACTCCCCTTAGTAACAGTTTAACTAGGAGGTTTGGAGCTGTTGTAAAGATTAGAGTTTTTTGTATATTATTCAACCATTTTTGCTTGAAAATTAACTCAATTAGGTTCCTTTGTGGGCTTGACTCGTTAATTCTCCAAATTGACCTTTAAAACGCAACTTTTACAGACAAAAAAAGATGAGGACTGGCTTCTTCTTCTTCTTGTTTTGTGTCAGAGTCAGAAAACCACGTTTACGAAGCAACAAGTTTAGCGGCGCACAAGAAAAGCCAGTTGGGCCTGACCGGCCGCCTGCATTCTTCTGCTTCCTACGACCGAGCGAGAGCAACACCACCCGAGACTTGTCGGTGTTTTTATGGATCGGGCAGACAGACACACCTCACTGAGGAACGAAGGCGGTTTGACTGAAGGAAGATCGCTGGACTGAAGCACTGAAATATCTTCTATCAGCATCATCTCTGCAGGAAAAATACCAAAAAATGATCAGAAATGAACAAAGCTGAAGGTTTGTCCACCGGGGACTGGAATTAGCCTGACAGGAGAGTCGATTCACTGCAAACTAGACCCCTACGTCCCCCCTCGTTTAAAGCGATATCTCTCCTTTTCACACTGCAGGATGGTGAAGCATTAGTGGAGCTGAAGGTGGGACTGATGCGTCTCACTGTGATCCTCAGGAGAATATGTCGTTAGGAAGCTGCGAGAGCGTGGCGTTAAGCCGTGACAGAGGCGGCTTTTAATGAAAGCGCTGATGAGAAACTGTCGTGAAGAAAGACGGCGGTGAGGAAAGCAGAAATACACTTACAAAAGCTGGACGTTTTTATAGCAGCGAAAACCATCTTAAGGTTTGCTGATTACACACAAAAAAAATCATGGGATCAAAATATTTAAAGAATATCTTTCAAAGTTTTGTTGCCAATTTTTGATGGGATCCCCCATGGGTCTGTTCTTGGCCCACCACAGTTTTCTCTTTTTTTTTTTTGTTTTAAATCTTTTTTCCAGTGAGATTTCTCTTTTTTAAAGCATTTTCAAACATCTTGAGGTTAAAAATCAAACAATAAATTAAAAATCTTTTTCTAGTAACGTTTTAATGGGATTCCCCAAGGTCCTGTACTTGGGTCCATCACAGTTTTCTTTCGTTTTTATTCTTTTGAAGTTTATCTTACAAAAAAAATGCATTGCAAGATGTTCAGGTATTAAGGCATGTTTAGCATATTCAACTATCTTAAGGTTAGATAATCATGCTATTAAAAAAATCATGGGATATAATATTTAAAATGATATCAACCACAACTTTCATAGTTTTGTTATCAAAGTTTTTGTTGCAAATTTGTGACGAGAATCCCCAAGGGTCTGTTAATAGTCCGCCATAGACTATTTTTTCTTTCTGTTCATCTTCCTCTGAGGTTTACATTTTTTTTTTTTTTTTAACATGTTGAGGTTCATAATAAAAGGAAAAAAAGAAACAGGTTTCTAGTGTTCATTTATCTGGGATTCCCTGAGGTTCTGTGCTTGGTCCATGATAGTATATTGGCTTTTTTTTTTTTTTTTTTTTAAGCAATGGAAGAGGTCCAGATATTTAAGCATTTTTAGCATCTACAACCATCTTAACTTTAAAAAAAAAATTTTCTAGTGTAATTTTTTATGGGATTCCCCAAAGTCTGTACTTGGCCAGACACATTTTGTTATTACTGCTTCCTCTGCTCGTTGCATTTTAAAATAAATCCAATGAAGGAAGCTCTAATGTTTTTTTTTTTGTTTTTGGCATTTTCAAACATTGTAAACTTTGCAATTTAAGTTGAAAAAAATTCAGTAGATATCAATTTGTAAAATAAAAACACTTTCAAAGTTTTGGTAAAAGCTTGTTATCCAAAATTGAATTCTTTAAAAAAAAAAATTGAAATCAGATTCGCCACAATTTGATTTGCATCATTTATTTAGTGCATCATCCTCTAAAATGCATCTTTTTTATTTAAAAAAGCATCTTCAAACATCTTGAGATTTAAAATAAATAAATTACCTTTTTCAATTCTCCATTTTTTATGGGGTTCCCCAAAGATCTGTACTTGGCCCATCACAGATTTCTTTATTTTTGCATCCCTTGAAGTTTTTTTCTTCAAGAAATGCAATGGAAGAACCCCAGGTATTTCAGCATTTTCAACAATCTTAAGGTTAAAGAAAACTTTCTGGTGTAATTTTTTCATAGGATTCCCCAAAAGTCTGTACTCGTCCGCCAGTTTTCTTTATTTTTTGCTTCATCTATGATTTTCCTTCAATAAAAATGGCATTTTTAACAATCTCAAGGGTAAAAAGAAAATGTAAAAATAAATGAAACTGGATTCCAGTGTTATCCTCTTACGTAATTTCCTTGTACCGGGTTTGTCACATAGTTTTCTTTGTTTTTTGCTTCCTCTGATGTTTATCTTTTAAAAGAAAAATCTAATGAAGGAAGTTGGATTTTTTTTGGGCATAATCATATATCTTAAGGTTTGTAAATTATGCTGAGAAAAGATTACTAGATAATGTCTAAAATAAATACCACACATTTTTAAAAATTTTAGTAAAAGTTTCTGATCCAAAGTTAAGCATTTTCAAAATAAATGGTCATCCATTCCCGTTTTTAACGGGATACCCCAAGGCTCTGTGCTCGTACCACCATAGTTTCTTTTGTTTTTGCTTTCTCAGCAGGCAGGAATTTTGTAGCATCTTCAACCATTATTGGGTTTGCAAATTGTGCTTAAAACTTCACTAAACATTTATTTTCTTAATTTTATCTGTGGCATTTCCAAAGTTTGATTAAAAAGTTTCTTACCCGATATTACATTTTTTTTTTTTTATGTTTTATTTATTTCAGCTTTTTATGAGATTCTCTGAGAGTCTGTACACATTTTGTGTACTGCTTCTTCTGAGATGTCTTTTTTTGTAAAAAAAAAATGATTTGAATTTTGACATTATTATTATGCAGATGACATGCAAGTATATATTGCTAAAGATGTACCTGATTTCTTGACCAAGTTTTGAGGATTTTACCACTTTTTGTTTGTCACGTTCATTTAACTATTTATTCTATGTTTAAAAATAAAAAGGAAATAATTAATCAATTAAATTGAATATGGAACGAAAGGATTGGTTGGGAAGTCAACTACAATTTAAATGACCAAAGAATTTCTGCCTTTTGGTTCCTTAAAAGTTGGAGCCCATCAGGAAATTGTCAACACTGTGTTAGTAAACAAAATTAGTTGGTGGTTTTAGAGAACAAATTTGTTTATGTACGTCTCTTCTGGTTGCAGTCAATTTTTTGTTGGTGTTCCTCTTACGTCTTCAGAACATTCAAAACTCAGAATGCTTCAACCCATTTCTGAGACCATTTCCAAACTGTGTGTGTGTAGAGCAGTTTACACAAGTCGTCATTTGTTAGATTTTTACAAACATTTCAAAGAAACTGCGGGCGGTTCCTGCGCCGTGCTCCAACACGCAAAAACTCGCGGCTTTCCTCGATTGTTTAAATCTAATACTGCCAAGAAAGAAAAACTATTTGCCTCGGGACAGAAACCGAAACAGTAAACTCTTGAAATCCCAGTGACCTACAACAACACCGTTCATCCTGTACAAGAGGATCATGGGAGAAGAATAACAAGAGGTGGTTTTTAAAAGTCACTTCTTTCGTTTTTACAAGACTTCATGAAATCACCCTCAGATCCAGAAACAGACCACATCCTTGATGGTCGGCACACGGATGGAGCTCTGTCAGAGCTGCAGGGCCGGAGCGGCCTGCTGAGTCAGGGAATCGAACCTCCCTCAGGGGATCCTGGAGCGACGGGAGCTTGTTTGGCAGCGAGGGGGAAGCCATCCGTCGCGCCAATCGCCGCCTCCATCCAAGCTTTCAAAGCAAAGACAGCTCCAGCAACCAACCGACCGATAAGCACAGCAGCTATCACCAACCCTAATCCCCCATCACTCACAGGACAAAGCCTCCCGTCCGCCCCGACCGCAGCCGCGCCGAGAACATCCAGCGCTGAACTTCCACCTGCCCGCCGAGATACCGGCGCTCAAACGGCCGGCTTTTGTGCAGGCGGACAGCCGCCGGTGCCACTTCCTGCCTGGCAGCCGGCGCTATCAGGCCGAGACAGCACGCGCATCAGCCGCAGATTAATAAAAAGGTCAGCTCTGCAGGATGATTAATGTTCCAGTGATTACAACGAGAGACAATGGGGAGGCCAGGGCGCGCATTTGGAAAAAACAAGCCGGAATGCTGCCATGGAATAACAACGCTCCGCTGGTGGAAAACTGTTGGATTCCCTCTGAAACAGGACACACTGGCTCATAGGGTTTAAAAGATACTTTTATTATTTTGTTAAATGACTTGAAATCACACATGTCTAAGTCAAGGCCCGGGGGCCGGATCCGGCCCTCCAGATCCTTTTATTGTATTGTTATTAATTGGCCCGATGTTATCTTGTGCGTGTTTCTAATATGTGTCATTTTGACTAAATATATACTTTTATGGAGAGCAAAACATAGAAATATATTTAAGGCTTAAATTGATTTATCCTGGAATAATATTCCTGACTTTTTATTTTTCATATTCATGTTAAAAGTTACTGTTTAAGGTTCTAAAAATGGGCATTCTGCTAGCTTTTTGGACTATTTTACATTTACTAAGATTTTTTTAAGGCTAGCATACTATGGAGTTCAGCTACATGCTAGCTGTTTTGGCTAATTTAGACTTTTCTTACAAATAAATAAATAAAAAAAACAGCCCATCAAAACAGCCTAAAAAAACTTTTTAAAAGTGTTTTAGGCTGTTTTGGAGTTAGGCTAATATCAACATGCTGGCTGTTTTTACCAATTCAGCCTTTTTTTCGTCTTTTAGGCTGTTTTGGAGTTTAGCTAATTTTCAGCTAAGTGCTAGCTGTTTTGGCTAATTTTGACTTTTTTAAAGCTTTTTAGGCTACTTATGAGTTTAGCTAATATTTAAGCTACATGCTAGTTGTTTTGGCTAATTTAGGCTTTTATTTAGTTTTTGAGGTTGTTTTAGAATTTAGCTAATATTTATTCTGTAGCTGTTTTGGCTAATTTAGGCTTTTTTTTTTATTTTGTTACTCTTTGAAATTTTGATGTTTTTTCATCTAGATCAGGGGTCTCAAACTCGCGGCCCGCGGGCAATCTGCGGCCCGCGAGATGATAATTTGCGGCCCCCGTCTTCATATGAAAGATTACTGTTAGTGCGGCCCGCAAGCCTGATATGAATGACAGTTGTTGTATGCTGAGCTGAACGAACCAATCACAGTAAGGTATATGGTTCTGGAGGGCGGGACATCGGCGGGCTGTCCAGAGCCTCCTCACTCTTTAATTCATTCCTCCAATCAGATGGGCGGAGGAGGAGCCATGAAGCTGCTGGAAGTGCTTTCTCACTGAACGTGATTCGCGGGCCCCGCTCCTCTTTCGCCACGTGACAATACGTGAACACAGCCTGCCGCTTGTCAAAAAGCGTGTTCCTGACGCCGCGCGACAATTCGCGCACGCATCAAATATTCCGTGCGGACAAATCTGACCCTCGCGAGCGCTTTTTCCTCCTCCACGATCAGAAAAAGTCCTCGCGAGAGAGACTGACTACTTCCGCGTGCGTGAGTGATGCCCGCGAGCGAGCTCCACACCGGCCGCATGTCTGCGCGGGTTTATGAACGCACACTCAGCAGGTGATATCGAGCAGCGCGGAGCAGCAGAGAGGAGATTCTTCTTTTATGGTGTTTTTGTTTTTACCGTTCATTAGCGCTGCTGCGACTGTGCGTGGAAATATTGAACCGGGTTGAAGACTCAGCGCGCGCTCAGAGCGTGCCCGATTTGTGCGTAGAGCTTGAGACCAGATTTAAAAACTTGCGTAGCAACGCGCGCTCCAACCTATGAGTGAGCGCGCTGCTCTCAGCTCAGAAATGAAGGAGGTTCTGTAAATACAGACATACAAACTGAATAAAAATAGTTTTCTCTTGTCCAGTGTTTGTCAGGTATTTTCTCTTAGACACCCCCCCTTTCAGCTGAAAACATCATCAGTATCAGTTAATTTGCTCAAGTTAAACGTAAACACTGTAATCACTGTAAACAGCGACTCTTTCTGCTACCAAATAGATTTTTAGGTTGTTTTTGCTATATTTAATTGATCATCAACTACTATGTAGGATCATGCACAATATTCATCACTAATATAAACATGTTTTTATCCACATTCCCCCCAGGGGAATCCGAATAAAACCACCACATTTGAGAAACACTGCTATAGTCGGTCAATATGTGGTTTCGACAGTCGTCTGTGTCTGCTGTATGGTCATTGTTATTATTTTAATTATTAATGATTGATTTTCTGATTCATTTTTTTAAACTAATTCATTCATTCATTCATTATTTTGTGTTAAAAATAAAGATATCTGAGAACATTGGAATGTTTTATCAGCGATTTTCTTGTGGAAATCCTGATGCGGCCCGGCCTCACCCAGACTCCGCCTCCAGCGGCCCCCGGCTGAATTGAGTTTGAGACCCCTGATCTAGATGCTTGCTGTTTTGGTGAACCTCGTTTTTTATTTTTAAGTTTTTTAGGTTAATTTGGCCAATATTTCAGCTGGCTATCAGCTTTAGCGTTCTCAGTAATTAGCTTCAGTGATTTCAGCCGTTATATTCAGCGGCCAAATTCAGCTTACAGCATTCACAGAAGAGTTACCGCAGGTAATGCTATATATCTAGTTCATAATTATGTTAAAAAGTTACAGTTGTAAAGTTTTATAAATGTAGTTTTAGATTGTTTAGAATGTTTATCTTGTTCGGCCCGGGACCTACAGTGTGTTTAGGATTTTGGCCGGTTGTGAGTTTGACACCTCTGATCTAAATGATTACTTGTGCGTTCAAAAAACCTGCAGCCAAAAAAGTTCCTCCCCTTTACTGAGTTTGTATTCACACCAAACTAGTCACATACCTCGACTTTGAGAGGAATGTTGCCTGTCCTGAAAGAAAATACCAGGGATTTTCACAATAAAAGAGTATAGGTCGGTTAGTATAGGTCAGTATAGTATTGTATAGTATTTTTATAGTATTGTATAGTATATTTATTGTAGATAGGTGTTCATATTTATGTTCATAGGAATGTGTTTTGCAATTGTTTAGATATATGGGTGCAATGACAGATAAATTTATCCCTTGGGGATATGAATAAAGTTCAATTCAATTCAAAACCTCAAATATTACCGAAAACTAAAAAAGGGAGTAAATCTATTTTTTTAAATCAATATAAGAAATACAACTGTCTTATAAATAAAATAATTAAATGTATTCTGTAACACACTGGTGATCTGTCCATGGTGTACCTGTCTTCACCCAATAGTATGTGACAGGCTCCAGCAACCTTGTGACCCCAAAAGAGGAAAAAAAAAAAAAGAATAGATGACTTAATGACTAGATTTTTGACAAATAAAAAACCTGCACTTAGAAAAAATAAATAAATTAAAGTTAATTTAACCAAATTATTTAAAAAAAATGTCAACTTATGGCGTTATTTAGGAAAAATGTTTTTTTAATTAATAGGAAATTATTTTTTTTAACTAAAACAGGAAAGATTATTACTAATTTTAGAAGTATTGGTTTATTAAAGTACCTTCATACTTATCCCTTTTTAAGCTATTTTTAATCAATTTTATTTGTTATAATTTCCTGTAATATCGATTTAAAGTTTATTTTTGTGAAACCCAAACTTCAACCATCATTCAAACCAGCAGACGCCGTGACGTTACGTAACATCCACCGCGTCACGTGACCCCACCTGGTCAAGGTGAGTCACCAGGTGAGGTGCGAGTGGAAACCAAGCGGTTTGCGGAAGTTTGTTATGAACACAGAGTTCTCGTGAACCCAACTGAGCTCACCTGCTCCACAATCCGCCGGTACCTCCGGGCGGCCTGTTCCGTCAGGTCCCGAACCGTCCATGCGTCCTTGCAGGGAACCACCACCGCCGTGCCCGCGAAACCCACCGTCACCTTCATCCCTCACGTCAGGATTCCCCCGCGAACAGTAATCCAGGTGATTCGGGACACCTGCGCGCCGGAACTGGAGCAACAGGTGCCTCCGGTCGGGATGGACTCTCTCTCTCTCTCTCTCTCTCTCTCTCTCGAGCGCGCGCCCAGAACTTCTTCTGCTTCCAAATGGATTTGACGGTTCGAGCGCATGTCACCGCGCGCGCAGGTCTGAGGAGCGGACTCCCGCCATCTGTGTCTGCGGAACCGAGCAAAGTGAACCCGGAAGAGCGCCGCGCGCCTCACCTGACACTCCCACCTGCTCACAGCGCCTCACCTGAGCGCGCGCGCGCTGCTGATCGCACTTCTCTGTCCAGACTTCCCTCTTTTGTTTGTTTGTAGCATTGTGAGGATTTTTTAAAAATATATTTAAGAATAGTTTCAGTTAGAACCTGAAATTCAATGGATCCATCAAATTTAAAATGACAGGGAACCTAAAAATAAACAGGATTGTGCACTTATGCTAACAAATTTACAACGTTTTTTCTTCTTGATGCTGACTTTAAATTATTCATCAGCACTTAAATGGAAGTTTATCCAAGAAAAATGAATAAATCATGTAAAAAAATAAAATTTTCAGGGAAAAATCGTTTCTTACCACTGAAGATGGTTAATCAATCACAAACAATTCCAACCTTTACCTATAGGGGGCACAAGAATAAATATTTCCCACTATTTGCTTTTATCTGTGGTTACTACAGGCCCCTCCCTCTGTCACACTGGTCAGAGCTGCATACAAGTCAAAAAACACATTCTTTTCAAAATGGCGGCTTCTGAGTTGGCCTAATCTCCATAGCAACCATTTAATTTTTTTGTCCTCTCAGGGTGACGAACAGATCTATGTCATTTTTAGAAGAATCTGCAAAAGTAAATTTTTGGATTTCCTTAGCAACGGAGGTTTTTTGTGAACTACGCCCACATTCTATATTTGTTTGTATCGTATGTTATATTGTTACGGTTAGCTTGAACAAAGGAGGCGTGTATTCAATTTTTACAATACTCTGGTAAAAAATGTGGGAGGAACAGAGAAAAGCCACATTTGCGAGCTCGCCACGCTAACACCAACGACTTCTAATTCCAACATTTTTCCCAAAGAATCTTCCCAAAGATGCTCAAGGAGTTAGGAGATCACAATCCCATGGAGGATTTTTTTTACAAAATTCAAGATGGCAACCGCTTCCTAAGGTCAAAGGTCAACCAAACGTCGGTGGCGTGTGTGAAATTTCGTGAAGACCACTCAAACAAAAGTTTCTTTTTTTTTCATATTGTGGAAAAATGGGAAAATTTCTTTTTTGCCAAAAGAAGGTCGCCAAGGCATTGATGGAGTGGCCATCCCATAATAATATCAAAACTCCCTTTGAATATCCCTGTTTTGTTGGTGGAATTTAACTTTTTGTTAGCCCCGTAAGAGATGTTGATCTTTTTTTTTTTTTTTTATTGCTCCCACTGTGATGTCATCGATTTTTGGGCGGGGTCATTTATTATACCTAAAATTCATTTATTACCAAGTAGGTTTTTGAGGTCAAATTTTGGCACAGAATTGTTAAAAAAAAAAAGGGGGCGGCGGCCTATTTATGCCTCCCGTTTGATCTCATCCAGAGCAAACGGGGCGGATACGAGTGGATGAAAGCAGACGAGAAGAAAAGAAAGCAGAGATCTCTAATTAGTGAATCCAACGATCCCCTCCTCTCTTGTCCGTAATCCCCGAGTGTAACTTTAAGAAGACATAATGATAGCTGAGATGACACTCCTCCAGCTGGAAACTCCCATCATCCACTTTTGTCACAAAAAGTGTGACGGAAGGAGTCCCTCCTCCATCGCAACCCTCACACCTCCTGTTTAATTGATGTAAACATGTCCGCAGAAGCTGGAACAGACATGTCAGAAAAATAAAGCCCGCCTTTAAATCTTAACGTCTCATTACTCTTTCATTGGACGAGGCTGAAAACAGAAGCAGCTTTTGTTGTTGCAGGAAAACATGCATTTGCCATCAGCTGGGTTTCCTTGGCGAGTCAGCCGAGCGTGAACGCGGGGTTTATTTTTGTTCCAACTGAAACCACCTAATGCATCCTCTGGTCATCTCTGAAAACAACATTTCATTAAAGCAAAGACGAGGACTTGGAACTCAAAGCCAGATTTGAAGTTTTGGACTCTTTGATGCTTCTGCATCAGGAATGCAGAACAACCAGCTTCCTGTTTCGGCGTCCCGACCAACGGTCACTTGACCTGAAGTTTCTGCCAAAACCTGTGAGGTGGAGCTTCTACACAAGCACCAATTCTGTGCATCTGAACACTCAAAATAACATAAATCAATTGGTATTTATACACATGCACACTTTTTATGGAGAGTTTAAATCATGAGGGGCCCAAAGTTTTTCACTCAAAGGACCAAAGTCTAAATGGGATTCCAGTCCGCGGACCAAATGCGATACTTTTTTAAATGTTATGCAATAAAAGCAGAAATTGAATAATATGGTTTATTTATTTTGATTCTGTATTCTTTAAGGCCCGGGGGGCCGTATTCGGCCCTCCAGATAACCTTATTTTATTGTCATTAATGTTACCTTATTTGTAACTTGTATAATTTTGACAAAATATGGTTTTATGGAGAGTAAAATATTGAAAATTATGTAAGGTTTCAGTTCTGGAATAAGATCCTGACCTTTTATTATTCTTAACCAGGGGTGGGCAAACTACGGCCCGGGGGCCACATGCGGCCCCCTGAGCTACTTAATCTGGCCCTCCAAATTAAAATACATTGAATCAAAACACCTATTTATTGTTTTATTTTCATTGTATTTCTGGTTTCTTCTCATGAATTGTGTTGTTTCTCTGACGTTCGTGTGTATTTTTTTCTGAGTCAGATGGTGATTTTTCAGATTTCTTTGAGTTCGCATTTTCCTCTGAAGAACATCGACCCATTGGATCACCAAAAAGAGAACAAAAATCAAAATTTAGAAATTAAAATTCCCAAATGTTCTGTTTTTAAATGAATGTATGTGAATTTTAATCCAAATTAAAGCATGTTTTTCTCTAAATTCCATATTATCTTTTTAGTTTATGAGGTTCATTACCAAATCTCTCCTTCTATCTGCTCCTTGTCCGGCCCTTATGCCAAATTTTAGAACCCTTTCTGGCCCACAAATCAAAAAGTTTGCCCACCCCTGTTCTTAATTATTTGAAAAAGTTTTGGTTTCAAAAGTTTAAAATTGGCATTCTGCTAGATTTTTGGACTTTTTTGGGAATTACTAAGATTTTTTAGGCTATTCTGGAGTTTAGCTAATATGTCAGCTACATGCTAGCTGTTTAGGCTAATTTAGCTTTTTCTTTTTTTTTTTTTAGTTTTTTAGGCTATTTTGAGGTTTAGGTTTTTTTTAAGCTAAATGCTAGCTGATTTGGCTAATACATGTTTTTCTTTTAAAGTTTTTTTTGGCTGTTTTGAAGTTAAGCTAGTATTTACATGCTAGCGGTTTTGGCTAACCTAATTTTTGTATTAGGCTATTAGGCCGGTACTGCTACCTGAACCCTGACCCAACACCGGACCAGATGCATCACAGCTAACAAACCAGATGCAGTACAGGATGAGAACCAGTACCGGATTAAGGTTAGGGTACTGGTACTGGTCTAGGGTACCAGTCCTGGACATGTCCCAATGACCAGTGAGCATCCGGTACCGCGGGAAGCAAACCCCTTGATTTTACGAACAGCTAGCACGTCATAAGATGATGAGTTAGGGACACCCAAAACATCAAAAAGGGTGAGGGGCCTTACCAAACGTCAATATGTGACGACTTGGGAGTGACAATGTGTTGTTGTGTCATAGTAGTATGACTGCGGTAAAATGGCGTGTACTTGTATACTGCCTTTCTACCTTCCTCAAAGGCCCAAAGCGCTGTACAGTCACAGGCCCATTCACACAACGATGGCGGCAATGGACACTTGGACACATGGGCGGGCAAGGTGGGATTCGAACTTTCGATCAGGAGTGGACCGCACCACGGCTACCCTGTGGCAGAAGCAAAGCTAACACCAACAATAGAGGTCACCCAGATGCTCATTTTTTTCCCCCCATTTTTAGAAGAGAAAAAATGCTGCTTTCTTCAACCAATCAACGGGTTTCAATTGCAGCTCCGCCCTAACTGGGCCGTTTCAGTTTTCTATGGCCCCAAAACCTGCGGAGGTCCAAAAATGGTACAGTTCATTCTGGCTTAATTGGTCCATCTTGTATTGGAAACGCTCAAAACTGGACCGTACCATTAGTGGACATGAGGCTTTATGGTACCAGAAAGGGGCAGAACTTTGACTCATTTTCTGGGTTTCTGTTGATCCGTTTGTCATAGCTGCTGATGACAACGCCTGGTCTTTATAAGGGAAGCATTTAGCATTTGTTCTTGTTGATAAGTTGTGTTTAAAGTCCCATTCCGATCATCTTTCAACCTATATACACAGCAATTTTGATAGTTTTTTTCAACGTGTGAATCCTTACAGGAATTCATTTTTTCTGCAAATTCTGCCATTTCTGCAATACAAAAAATCAGTAAGTTCAGGAAAGTCATGCTTGTAATTCTGGCGTTAAATTTCACGCAATTTTAAAATTTTACTAAATTTTTACAATTTTAAGCAATTCGAGCAAAAAAAAAAAATTAATAAAACTTTTTGTTCACTTTGAAAACTATGCAATACTGGTATCAAAAAGTTAAGCATCTTAAGGATATTAGTGAGGTTTTTATGGCTAATTTGAGTTTAGCTAACAATTTAGCAATATGCTAACGTTTTTGAATAATTTAACATCTGATAAGGTTTTATGAGTTCAATATTTTAGCACCATTCTTTTGCTCGATTTGGCATCTGAGGTTTTTAGGCTAATTCTCAGTTAAGCTAATATTTTAGCAACATGCTAGCTTTTTGGGCCAATTTGGCATCTACTCAAGATTTTTCAGCTAATGAAGAGTTAAGCTAGCATTTTACTAGCATGCAAGCTTTTTGGTTAATTTGGCTTTTACTGTGTTTTTTTTTTTTTTTTTGGCTAATTCTGGGTTAAGCTAGTATTTTAGCCACGTTTCATCTTTTTTGGCTAACCTACTAAAGTTTTTTGAGCTAATTCAGAGTCAAGTTAAAATTTTAGCAATGTGCTAGCTTTTTTTGGCAAATTTGGCATTTGCATGGACTTTTTTTGGGGGGATAATGCTTAGTTAAGCTAGTATTTCAGGGACATGCTAGCCTTTTTTTGGATAATTTGACGTATATTGAGGTTTTTTGGGTCAACTCTGAGTTAAGCTAACGTTTTTAGCAACATCTTAGCTTATTAAGCTAATTTGGCAACTAATGAGGATTTCTGGCTAATTCTTGGTAAAATAAATTTTACGCATTTTAAAAGTTTTAGCCATTTTGTTTGTTCAGTTTTTTAAATAAATTTGTCAATTTTTTTGTGCACTTTCTGCAACTTTAAGTCATTTAGCAACTTTAGCATTATGCAAATAGCTTTAGCATTTTCAGCAAACCTCTTTAGCAATTAAAGTAAATTTTTTCCAGCATCTTTGGCAAAAAGCTTTAACATTTTCAGCAAACACCTTCAGCAAAAAGCATTCACACAACCTTTATCACACAGTTATTGACATTTTTTCACTCATAATTATTTTATTTTTAGCCAAAATTGAAAAAAAAAAAATCTCTGTCATTTTCTTGAACATAGTTTCTGCAGAGTGGCAGAAGTTCATTAGAAATTCACCTCTGAGTTTTCAGGTGACAGCCCCGCCCCTCTTCCCTTCCCTGTCACTGAGAACCGCCAGCATATTTTCTACTATTTTTTTCAAACTGTGTTTTTTGTCTGCTCCTGATTTACACACAATTTGAATAAATACATGCAATTTTTGTCCTAATTTTCTTTATACAAGTCCTCCATCTTTAAAAAAACTTGTTAAAAATACTGTAAAGGACTTTCACAAATCCTTTTTTTTATCTTTTATTTAAGTAAGAAACATCTACGGTTCAGTTTGAAGAGAGGAGTTGTTTGTGTTACATCATTTTCTGAGTGTTTTGGAGCAAAAACAGCCTCAAACTGGTTCTTTTTTTCCTCTTTTATTCGTCTCTCCACAGAAACTTTGTCACAAGAATCCGTTTGAACGCTCCATCAACTGTTATTATCGTCCGTCCCTGCGGTTTTTTTTTTTTTTCCCTTTTGGCAGTAAAGTTTGTCATCCAGAGTGTTTGTCGTCGATACCGTCGTGTTTTCTGCTGTTTTTGTTCGCAGCTTTTTGGGGCTGCAATTTTCCGAGCCGGGCTGTCTGGGTCGATAGGAGCGCTGATTTGCTTTCAGTCTCCGAGCAGCTCCACCGTTTTTAAAGAGCACAATTGACATGTTCTCAGCGGCGGTGCCACCACCCCAGTGTTTTAGCTCAGTGTGAGACTGAAGTCGGTCAATAGCCGAGACTCGCCTCACTTCCTGCTGCGCCACTTACAATTACAGGCCCTCAATCAGCGGCAGGGATTACAGCTGAAGACCTTCTCTGGGCTGTCGGCGAGTGTGCCTTCACAAAAGATGACTTTCATTCCTGCCACTGCATTTCTTTTGTGAGCAGCTGCTGGAAAAGAGAAAAAAAAAGAGAAAACGCTTCAATCCGATAGCCGAACTGTGAATTACAGCGGCTGTCAAAGTTGCAGAAACGGTAATAATACCAGTTATTGAAAGCAAAATAGGTATCATCAGACATCATGAGCTGTAGACACATTGTACTCCACACTCTCTGGCTTTCTACGAGCTGGAGGGTTGTTGTGGAGCTGGACTCCTTTGATAGTAGAAGAAAAAACAGCAAAGATGGGAAGTTTTTTGAGATATTTAACCATTCGATCTCCTGAGAGAAGTCATGAATGTTTAGAGGTCATGCTCACTTGATAAATAACCTGTGATCAGACAGAAAAAGTATGAAATAACTTAAAATAGATGTCAAGAACCAGATTATGATAACCTTAAAGGGGTTTGACTGTATAAGTTCGCTTTTTTTCACTTCCTGTAAAAAAAAAAATGTAAATGGGTTTATTGTATTATGTGTATATAAATCTATTTATTTATTTGGAGCAAAGATAACAGCATTTTCTGTATTTATTAAATTAAAAAGACGTGATAAATCCATGTATTTTTGTTGTTTTCCTGCTTAAAATAAACCAATTAACTAATCCAAAATTAGTGAAAAAATAAAAAAAAGCAATCCTCACCACTTAACAACTTTGAAAGCATCGCGCCTGTGCTTAACAGAGGCTCGGAAAGCTCTTCTGGTTTCTTTAGATGCAGTTTTGTGAACCTCTGGTTCTTTTTATGAGCCTGAAAATGTTTTTTTTTTCAAGTTTGGATTTTCTCCAAAATGTTTCTTAAAAAGTTAAATGGTTTGTTTTCACTCCTGGGAGATTTGGTAACGGTTTCAAACTGAGCTGTACATTTAGATCAACGTTTTGCTATTTCCTTGCCTTTAAGGGGATGTTTTTCCCTCCAAATGCATGATGGGAATGTATAGAAAACTACATTCACACTGTCTTCATTACATTGCAGTTAAGCAGCCATTTCTGTACTTAAACTCTGGCATTCAGGCTCAGCTACGCCTCTAATGTACAAAACCATTGAATATGTGTTGAAAGTTAAACCGGGTTGACCAATCAGAGAGTCAGATTTGGTAGTGAGGCATGGATGGCGTCCCTTTTATTTCACAAAAATGCCAACCGTTTGAAAATTGAAATTAAAGGAGAAACTAATAAAAGTGTTTTGTGGCCGGACAGAATTACATTTATCATAGATCACAGTCGAGGGCCGAACAAGATAAACATTTATTAAACACTCTAAAACTACATTTTAAAACTTTAAAACTGTAACTTTTTAACATATTTATGAACTTAATAAATAGCAGATGTTGAGTTTTGCTTCTTTGTTGTGGCTCGCTGAAATAGAGTGTAAATACTCTCATTTCATCAAATAATTCAAAGAAATTTTTATTGCTAATAAAGTTTAGCATTATAAGTGACTCTAGAGAGCTCTTCAGCTTTGGAAAAGAGTGTTCTACCTGTAATGGATCGATCTCACAAGAGTCAAAGGTTGAACCTTTTTATTAAATTTCTCTTAATCGTAAGAAAATTAGTATCACGTCTGTTGTTTTCAGTTTTAGTTATTTTAATACCAAGATATGTGACGATAGTTTTTGCATGAATATTGAGAAATAAGTAAAAACCATTTGGTTTAATTGGCAAAAGTTCACATTTTTTTCAGATTTAATGAAAGACCAGAAGCTTTAGAGAAAAATGTATTACATGTATTGCTATTTGAATTTTATTTTATTTTATTTATTTACACATTTAAACTGAAGTAGGAGGATAAAAAACCCCTAGAGATGGAACATCTCGTTTTCAAGGGGGTCCTCCGTTTCAAGAAATAATAACAGATGACAATAGAAGTCAAACAAGATAATAGAAACAAATAATAAATACACATAATAAACCCACACACACCATCACACACACCTACACAAACAGGACAGGCTCTCAGTATCCACCCCTACCCAACATAATAATACAGAAAATAAAAAATAAACACATTTGCAAAGCTCAGAAAAAAAAAATAAATAAAAGTAATATATTATGTCTTTAAGAAAAAGAGTCGTATCATCTGCAAACTGACTAATTATAATGGACCTGTTAGCAATGAAGATACCTTCTAATGGACTAGATTCTGAATTCTCTTACAATCCCTAACTTATAAAAAACTATACAGTGCAGGACTATACAGTGTGCTGGATTTTTAAGATAATTCGGTCACGATGGACACTACTTTTCTTTCGTTGTTCTAAAAACCGGATGATGATGTCATCGATTTCACAAAGTGAAAATCGATTAAAAAAGAACATTTCATTGCATTTATCTATGATTCCATTGTGTTCTGATGGAGAAAATGTGGATAGTTTATTCAAATATGGCACTTTAACATTTTTTTTGTTTGAAATTGTTCGACCGTGACACGGAACAGCTGTTTTTTAACTGTAAAAAGTAATTTCTTACATTTAGATGTGAACTTGCGTGCCTCGGAGCAGGTGTTGTGAAGAAATTCTCGTGGGTGGGGGAGTCTCTCCTCCGCGGTACAACGCGACACGTAACACCCTTCTGGCGGAGGAAAACAGAACTCAAAGTCCCTTCATTCAAAACACACAAAAAATATATTTGTCAAAAATGTTATCTTTTAAGCAACACAAGGTTATTTTCTCCAAAAAAAAAAAGTAAATAGGAGACAAAGACAAACGTTTTAAACATATTATACCAATAAAATGTATTAAACCTGACTCCTCATTCCACTCGTTTCACTTTATTATTCAAAATTCCAATATTTTTTTATTTCTAAACATTCATTTTTTTTATTGCTTGTTTTGCTATTTAATTGTGATCTTTAATACGTTTTGTTGGTCCCTTCAGGGCCACCGTAGTTAAAAACCTTCCACAGCACAAACGAGAAAGAAAAAACAAAAATAGGATGTGGATTTGTCGATTCCACCCACCCGTCCACACATATTTTCACAGAGTTTCTTTTTTTTTTTTTGAAGGAAGCTGATGTTCACACTTTCCTGCGCAAGACGCTGCGCAGGAGTCTCCATGCTTGACTGTTGCACACGCTTAATTAGACTAATGAGATTTTTCTCAGCTGAAGCCTGAGCGTGACGGGGCGGCGCTCTCACCCTCTGCATCCAGGACTCAGGTATAGCATCTCTTTCTCACACTCTCGCATCCCCTAATGGATCAAATTAGCGCCCTGGCACATAACCCCCCTCCCCCCCTCGCTTCCCGCTCATTCTAACCCCCCCGTTTTCTTCTCATTTTCTTGCCTCTGTCAAAGGCAGCCGCCAAGCAATTAAAACCAACACTGAGACAAAACTTGCTTTAATTTAAGTTCATTATACCGTGCCAGTCAAAGGATTTGCGGGAGATCTTCTTTAGAAAATTTGCTGCTTTGAAACCATGGCAACTGCCACATAACCTAATTTTCTGCCTAATCGCGGCATGAGAGACTGCTGAACATTGATTTGGACAATTATGGGGCTACATTTGCAACAAAGGGAAGCTCGGCAGAAGCAGTGGTTGGAAAAGGTGAAGGAGGTGGGGGGGGCTTAAGTGCTTTACGGGCGACATGAAAGAGCACGCCGCCGAGGCTGCACACGGAAATGTTTTAATGGCTCCAAAATGGGGGACTCTTTTCCTGCATTTTCATAAAAACACCTTTCCAGTCTTCACCTCTCTGCCTCCTGAACTTCTCGGCTCTGGTTCTGCTCATTTCAGCGACCAGATGACTGCTGCGCTCTCATCGGGAGGTTCATCGGGATGCAACCGTCAGCTCATTCCGTCTTGTCCTGTTCAAAGCCTTCTGAAGTTATTTTGGCGGAAACTAACCAGTTTTATTTTGAAATCCACTTTCTTACTTTTGTATATTGAACATTATCACACTAGTTTTAGATCTACTAATTTATATTCCTAAAAGAATCCTACATTTACACATTTTTGAGACCCCCATCTCATTAGTATGATCCAAACTTTCCTCAAAAACCTATTTGGTCCATGTTTTCTGCCCTGTAATTCATCATCATTCCACTAGAGCAGAGGTCGGCAACCTTTAACAGTAAAAGAGCCATTTGGGCTCGTTTTCTACTGATCCAAACCTAGAAGGAGCCGCATTTACTTACGTCAGCCTTTAAGAAATTTGCATTCGTAACCTTCTTATTCATATTTATTTTTTTAATAAATATGAATGTCTACTTTTTTTCACGAACAAAAGCAAACATATATATATATATATATATATATATATATAAAAACTAGCATCTCTCAAAAAGGAATAAAAAAAAAAAAGTTTTTAAATTTAGTACCAAAAAAAGCTAGCTCGTTGCTTAATCACTAGCTAAACTTCAAATTAGCATAACATTTCTCTGTAAATTAAATCAGCCAAAAATGTTAGCATGTTGCTGAAATAAAAGCTAAACTCAAAATTAGCCTAAAACCTCCAGTAGATGAAAAATTAGCTAAAACCGTTAGCATATTGCTAAAATATTAGCTAACCTCCAAATTAGAATAAAAAACTAATTAGAGGCCAAATCTGCCAAAAAAAAATTCGCTTGTTGCTTAATTTCTAGCTGAACTTCAAAATAGCCTAAAATTCCTCAGTAAACTAACAAATGTTAGCATGTTGCTAAAATAGAGGCTAAAGTCTCCAAAAAAAATCAGTAGATAAAAAAATAGCTGAAAACATCAGTATTTTACAAAAATATTAGCTAAACTCTAAATTAGCATAAAATTCATCAGTAAACTAAATTAGTCAAAAACGTTAGCACGTTGCCAAAATAGTGGCTAAATCTCTAAATTAGCCTAAAAACCCCAGTAGGTAACACATTAACCAAAAACGTTAGCATGTTGCTAAAATAGAAGCTGAAACTCTAAATTATCCTAAAAACCCCACTAGAACAGAAATTAGCCAAAAACTTTAGCATGTTGCTAAAACGATAGCTAATCTTCAGCCAGGGAGCCACAATGGAGACATAAAAGAGCCGCATGTGGCTCTGGAGCCGCAGGTTGCAGACCCCTGCTCTAGAGAGAGTCAAAGGTCATTTCAAAATGGCTGCCTTCGTGAACACTTTTGGCGGGAAAAGGTTTGGCCAATTTTTTAAGCTTCATGTTGAGAATAACTCATATTTTAGAACTAACAACTTGCTGTAATAAAATGCAAATTTATTTATAAAACAATGACACCATGTTAAGTTTTCCTGGGGGTAAACCTGGCTCGAGTCTAAAGAGGGGGGAGGGGGAGACAATGACAGAAACTGGACACCAACAAATAAAAAGAACACAGTAAATAAAAGGGAGAACCTGTGTCCTGAAATGAGGTCAGATAATTAGTGAGCTGGTTTAGAAAGAATACAAACCAAATGGAGTTGGGACATTGGTCAAAAATACAAATAAATAAAAAATAAGTGGAGACTGCTGACTCAGCCACGGCGACCATCAGAGTCAGCAGCTCCCTGCTAATGGCTGCCTAACAAAACTACCTAAAGAAAACAAAGAAATCCTGAGAATTAGAACTACCAAGGTCCAACCCCAAACTAACACAACAAACCCCAGATTTACTGTCTTCTTCTCTGGACTCGTCTCGTGTAAGAAACAGGAAGTCACAGATAGACTGAACTGAACCTCCAGCATTCTCATCCTGGTGAAATACTTTTACTACAAATACTGAGGCAACAAGTAACTCCTTCAAGTAAATACACGTCAGAATCTATTAGAGGAGCGCGGCTGATGGTTGAACTGCTCCAACGACATTCCACTGCTGACAGGAAACAAACAGGACAGAAATGCTGATGGACTCTGCAGGCTTTTATTCTGAAAGAACCACAACTGGTTGTGTTAAGCTGTCTGTGGAGCCAAACATGAGAACAACCAGTATTTTTCTGAACAAACTGCAGCATTGAACTGAAATTGATATTCTGTGTTACTTCTGAGTTTGGACACACCCCCCACCAGATGACGCCAGTTGGAATAAAGACAGGTGAGCTTGTCTCTGAGGGAAACTGAGAGCTGCTGTTTTCTTCCACACGTTTTTCTCCAGATTATTTCAGTGGCCAAGCAGTAAGAATGTTGTGACGTTATTCTGAAGGTATAAGAAAAATGTTAACATTTATGGGAATAATGTCAGAAAATACTAAGAAAAAAATGATAAATTCACAACATTATGAGGGGCAAAAAGGAAATTTTATGTGAACCAAAATGTAAAATTGTAAGAAAAAAGCCAAAATTTGTAGAGAATAAAATTTAGAAGTGAAAAATTTTTGAGAGCTTAGTTTTAAAATTGTGAGTACAAATGTATAGATTTTATAAGGATAAATGTATACAGGTATGAAAGGAAAAAACAAGATTTAAAGATAATAAAGTTGTAAATTTGTAAGAAAAAAGTTGAAAATTATTTTTTTTAAATTATCGAGTTTTGTGGAAAAATTAAAAATGTATTAGAATAAAAACTGTAAAGTTTTGAGAAAAAGTTGAAGCTCCACAAATAAAATTGTAAAGTTATGAGAAATAATTAAAGATGTTATTAGAATGAACTGGTAAAATGTCTAAATTTTAGGACAGTAAAATTATTATTTTTTTTTTTTGATTAAAGGAAATAGTAAAATTATAAGAAAAATTTGAACTTTTTTACTATCAACTTGCATGGTTATAAAAAAATATAGTTAAACTTTACAAGAATACATTTTCAAAATTATGAGAAAAAGTCAAAAATTTGTGACAGATATGTTTTAAAGTTCTTAGAAAATAAGTCAAAATTTTACAAGAATTAAGTTGTACAGGTGTGAGGGGAAAAATACAAACTTTGGGAGAACAAAGTTTTAAAATAATAAGAAACAAATGTAAGATGTAATAGAAAAAAGTTTAAAATTGTGAGAGAAACGTCAAAATTTTAATGAGAATCAAGCTGTAAAGCTACAAGAGAAAAAGTTAAAACTGCAAAAATAAACTTGTAAACTTATGGAAAAAGTGAAATGTTATTAAAATAAAGTCATAAAATTATGAGAAAATGTCAAAACTATAAAATGTAAAGTCAGCATATCAGGAAAAAGCTGACACTTTATACGAATAAATTAACTATAAAAAGGAAAGTCTATGTTATCAGGTAACGGCTGACACTTTATGTA
This sequence comes from Oryzias javanicus, assembly GCA_003999625.1. Lineage (NCBI taxonomy): Eukaryota > Metazoa > Chordata > Actinopteri > Beloniformes > Adrianichthyidae > Oryzias > Oryzias javanicus. Next base: position 21,838,624 of record CM012438.1, read on the forward strand.
CATAAAGTTGAAAAAATATAAGGAAAAAAAGTTAAACCTTAGGGAATGGAGATGTAAATTGTGAGAAGAAAGCTAATTAAATTAAATTCCAATCATTGTAAAATTAGAAAAAAGTAGAAATTTTATGAGAAAAAATCCTAATTGGACAAAAAAAGCCTCAAATTGCTTAAAAAAAGTCTGAATTTTTTACAATATAGTTGCAAAATCAGGAGAAAATATTTTTAATGCAATGCAACATAATTTGTAATTTTTCAAGAATAAAATTATTCAATTATGAGAAACATATCAAAATTTTACAAGAGCAAAGTTGAAAAATTTGGGGGAATTGAGAGAAATCAGAAACTAATGTCATTTTTCTCTAAACACACATCTTTATTTTCATTAAATTACATTTTTATTTTGAAAAATCATGATTTTTCATTGTGAAATTGCAACCCTTTAAATCCTAAATGTATTGTTTTAAAGCTAATTTTGAAATCTGTGACCTATTTATCATAACAATAGGACAACGTTCTTTAATAAACGTAGACTTTTTTCCTCACATTTCTCAACTTTTATCTTTATTTTTTTCTTTTATGGTGGTTCTAATAGTCTGTCTTTCACCCTGAAGTCACGATCCTCTCAGAAGTTATCATTCACCTCTGGTCATTTTTAATCATCTTTGTCACCAGCACCATAGACTCTTGTGGGGTTTAACTTTTTATTTTTTCACTTCTTACACTAAACCAGTTGATTTAATTGATTTTTGCAGCAGAGTTCTAGTTTATAGAACAGTTAGCTCCAGATTGACCACTAAAGAATCAATTTTTAATTTACTATTTGGCACAAACCGATCCAGTAAGTTAACCGTTGACCCTGTGAATCAACCTAAACAGCCTGAACTTCATTACCACTTTCATGTCTGTCAAATCAAGAATCATTGGAAAAAAAAGTCTTTTGGGGTCCAGATGACCCCACTCTCAACATCAACATACCTAGCACAAGATTGACCAAAGCCTTGGTGGCTTTGTCACATCCAGGATTTAGCATGGCCTGGATCCTTGGAGGGTCGCTGAGAGGAGAGGCTGTATCCAGCGCCAACACTCCCAAATCGAGACGTTTAGTTGAGGACCCCTCCAGGTCAAAAACGGAAATTTCAGGTTTCCCTAACTCGTCGTTTTTCAGTATACTGGATGTTCCCATTATATGATGGGTCCCCAACCTCTGGGCCGCGCACCGGAACCGGTCCAGTACCGGGACATGGAGCACACCGGTACCCTCCCAACCCAGTATCGGTACGCTAACGTGGCACCAGACGCAGCACCCGATGCGGTACCAGTCGCAGAACCGGAACCAAATCGGTACCAGAGAAGGCACTGGAAAGGAACCGGTATGGGTACCCTTACCTGGCGCTGGATGCCGCACCAGACACAGTACCATGACCAAACTGGTACCAGACGCGGTACAGGTTTCAGTACTGGGTGCAAACCAGGCCCGGACACGGTACTGGACACATACTAGTACCGGTACCCTAACCTTGCACCAGATGCAGTATTGGATGCGGTACCGGATGCGATACCAGACACAGTACCAGTCGCGATCCCATACATGGTGCTGGGTGCAGTCCTGAGTGCAAACCGGGCCCGGTCATGGTCCCTGACACGAACTAGTAACGGTACCCTAACCTGGCACCAGACGCTGTACTGAATGCAGTACCAGACACAGTATCAGAACCGAACCGGTACCAGACGCGGTACAGGGTGCCGTACTGGGTGCAGACTGCGCCCAGACATGGTACCGGACGTGAACCGGTACCGGGTAAAGCTTTGGGTACCGGTAATAGACGCACTACCAGACGTGGACTGGTCCTTGGGATGTGTCCATTACCTGTACCCAAACCCGGAACCAGTACCCGAACCCTAATCCAACACTGGACCAGATGCAGATGTAACAATGAAAGTTACTCTCACTTATGGCGTACAGGTGATGCTATCATAATGTGTCAATACTACAAGATACGAGCAGGATACACACATAAACTGTACTTACAATAATGTCCAGTTAGCAAAAGAAACGAGAAAAAACACAAATGTGTGTGAGCTGAGCTAACGAGAACTAATGGAAATCCAATTGGGCAAACACTCAATTAAGCTATGCTAATATGCTAATTTTAAATGCATAAACGTCCAGCTCCATCTATTAACCTAAAACCGCGTCTTCAAAGAGATGAGCGCCACGTTTTGGCTGCAGAATGAGCGGGAGGTGTGAATAGAAAGATCCAAATTGTTCTGGTGCCAATCTGGAAACCTAATTATCCTTTGAAATCAGAAGACACAAAGACTCCGTCTGAGTCAACGGACGGCCGGTCTAGCCCAGAACAATCGCCGTGTAATTAATTCATCAGACAATCCCAGATTGATCCGCCTTTGATTTGCATGCAGAACTGGGTTGAAGAGCAGCTCGGGTTTCATCTTCTGAGAGACGAGCAGCGGGAGCGGGAAAATGGGTCTGAGGGGAGCAGAGGAACCTGTTAGCGAGCCGATACCTGAACTTCTGACGGGTATTTAAGGATCTAGAAAGTTCTGACCACCTTCAGCTGAACTTCTGAATCCACGCTGTCTGTGGCTTCTGATTGCCAGAAGCCCCGACCCGGTTCTGTGGAGGAGCCCTAATCAATGAAGAAATCGGTTTGGACTCGTCAAGGGAAAAGCGTCTCTCAAAATCAAGACTCCGTCAATTCCAGGCCTGCTTTTTCTGTGAATGGGCCGTGATTGGCGCCGATAGAAAAGGATGGCGGCACAGCTAGCCGCTGCAGCCGTTTGATTTGGAACGGTCGCCATGGAGACGGAGAGTTTTGATTGGCGCCGAGCTTTTTGCATGAGACTTTGTGACACGTGAGATGATGTTCAATGATTCTGCTCATAATGTCAAGGTGAGCTGCCGGGATCTGGAGAAGAAAGGTTACCGTCATGGATGGAGCTGTTAGAGATGAGAACTTTATCGCTCTTTAACGCTAACATTAACACGTCAGAAAAAAGAGTAATGAGGGCGCTTTCAGCTCACGTCTTTAGTGGTGGAAATCTTCCGCGGGGGAGGGGGGAACAAAAAACAAAACAGGCAGAAGGGCAATCTGCTCTAATTCTTTTTTTGTTTTTTTTTTTGCATCAAACTAAAACAATATACGATGTTATAAATTCCTTAAAACTTAAGTTTGCAGAGCTTGTACAGCACATGTGTAGTTTAGCTCGAGCCAGGGATTCATGCATCCACTTTTCCCAATATTCTAGTTAAAAATGTGCGAGAAACAGGAAAACGCAACTTTTGCTAGCTCGCTACGCTAACACCGTTCAAAATCTTCGACTTCTATTTCCAGCATTTTTTTCCAAGTAGTTTACCAATCATGCTCGAGGAGTTTGGAGGGGATAGATCAAAATCCCTATGAGGAGTTTAAATTTGTAGCTAACCTACTAAAGGTGTTTTTTTTTTTTATTTAAGATGGCGCCCTATTCTTTAGGTCAACCAAATTTTGTGAGCAAAAGTGTTCTTTTGTTTTAGTAAATCTCTAAATCTTACTTTGGATGCCTTTAACTTGTTTTTTGTGGTTTTTTGTTGTGGATTTGAGATTTTTTTTTGTCACCATCTACTGTATGTTTCAGATGTTGCTGTGATGTCATCATATTTTGGGGGGAATCGTTCACAATGTCCAAAATTCTTTTTCACTGAGTGTATATGTTGGTGAGTTTTTGAGTGTGGGATGGGGTCCTTTCAGTCCAGAATGACGTAAATGTTAACTGTCCAAATGTAAAATGTACCAATTTTACAAAAATGTTTACGGAAAAGCTGCAAAATTTTGTGAGAATTTTTCCATTTTTTCATGCAAATCAATTTTTTCAATATATCAGAGATCACTCAAACTCAGTCATTTCATGGTTTTAAAGGAGCGGCTTTCTGAATTATCTGACAAAATCCTGAAGTATTTTCCATCTTTGAATCTTCTGCAGCTGAAGATCTCCGGCTCACGTACTGATCCAAACCAGTTTAACCTTCACCTTCTTGTTCCCATCCAAACCGGCAGTGTCTTTCCCAGTTTCCCAGGCAGCAGCGGAGTGAATACGGATGGAGCAGGAAAGCCCCGGCCCGGTCGATGGTTGGGGTAAATCCCGGCTTACAGCTGCAGCGCTGCACCAAGGTTGCAGATACTTTGTAATTAGTGAGATCTCACGCCGCGCAGCTTCAACTCTCTTAATTACTTCTCTGATTGGACCCACATATATAAGACGGGATCATCCCAGGACAGTTTGGATCCAGTTTGTTGCCGTCCGTTGGAACAATAAAGTTTTTATGGCCGATGTTTGTTAGGAAAAAGCAGCAGAGATCTGATCAAATCTATCAAAATCTAAGAACCTGAAGTGATAAATAAATAGAACTGAACTTCTGGAGGCCTCAGAGAGGCGGGGCGCCACATCGGCGCTGAAGACTCTCCAAAGCCTCTCTCTGCAGGGCTGAGATTACGGGACATTCCTCCCTGCTTCCACTCGTGTCGGGGCGAGCCACTGGATGGTCACAGCCCCCCCCAGCCCCCATGTAACACCGAGTCACGAGTGTCTTTGAAGATGATGGATAAGCCGGTGGAGTTCAGAAGGTCAGGGGGGGAATTGGAACAGAAGGAGGGATCCTTCTCCTCCTCAGATCTTTCCAGCTTCATTTTCCACCATGAAAAGACAGAAAAGGAAAATCCTGGAATGACAACGTGTCATCAAAACCCATTCACACGTTCACCTACAATATGTGACGCGGATTCTGGAACGATTCGCCAATTATGTTCACACTAAACAAGTAGGGAGGGGCTTCTTCTTTTTTCTGCTAGTCCACAGATTTTTATTTTATTTCTGCATTATATCAAATACAAGCCCTAACTGCAGATAACATGTTCCTCAAGTTTCTTATTTACAAATATTTCCTCAAATCAAAGTTTATTTTAAAAACTTTTCAGAATTCTTTTTTTGTTTTTTTGCATAAAACTAAAACAATATACGATGTTCTTAAAACTTAAGTTTGCAGAGCTTGAACAGCACATGTGTCAAAGTCAAGGCCCGGGGGCCGCATCCGGCCCTCCCAGTAATTCAATGCGGCCCTCCAGATCATTCCATTTCATTGTTACTAATTGACCCGATGTTATATTGCGATTATTTCCAACTTGTATAATTTTGACTAAATATGTTTTCATGGAGAGTAAAATATTGAAAGTTATTTAAGGTTTAAGTTTATTTATTCTGGATTAATATTTCTGCCTTTTTATTTTTTATAATTATGTATAAAAGTTACGGTGTTAATAATTGTCATTTTGCTAGCTTTTTGGACTTTTTTGCATTTACAACGATTTTTTTAGGCAATTTTGAAGTTTAGCAAATATTTCAGCTACATGCTAGCTTTTTTTTAAATACTTTAGGCTTTTTCTGTTTTTTTTCGTCCATTTTTAAGTTTAGCTAATTTGTAGCTAAATGCTCTTTTTTGGCTAATTTTAGGCTTTTTATTTAATTTTTTGGGCTGTTTCAGAGTTTTGCTAATATTTTAGCTACATGCTAGCTTTTTTTTTTTTTTTTTTTTGAATTTTCAGAACGTTCTGTTGGGGATTCCAAACTTTTGCTTTTACAAAAGAAAACACTTTTATTTTCAATTAGCAAAATAATGATTTTCATTTTCTGAATTAAAACCAAACAATACATTTTTGAAATATTTACAATGTTTGTCATTTTTTTGTGTGGTAAAAGCTAAAAAATGATTTTTTTTTTAATTCCTGGTTTTCTCTTTTGTTTTCAGAATAGATCAACAAATCAGTTTTTTTTTCTTATTTTACCACAATCAAAGCAGATTTGGTCAGAACTCATTCAAATCCAGTTATTTATCATGACTAAAATAATAATAATAATTATAAAAATTGAAAAGTAAAAAGAAATATTTAGAGTTTTTGTCATCAAGATGCTGCAAAATGATTATAAAAACATAAAAACTTTTATTTGAGCTGCTTGATTTTTTATATGTAATTTTAATAATCTTAATAATTTCAATCTTAATATATTTTAAAATTATTTCATTACTTGAATCCTTTATTAATTTAGATTCTTAATATTGTTTCCTATAAATATACTTAATCTATAAATCTATATTTGAATATAAGTGTAGATGATAATTAGAATAAAAGTCACATTTTTATACATTTTTATTTGCACAAACTGCCTAAAATCTCCTCTCACGATCCAGATTTAGACAAAACTTCACCTGAGACTCACTACAATCTGATTTATTTATATTTTTACGTGAAATACTAACGTACAAAGCTATGATCAAAACAGTATTTTCCCAGATCAGGAGGGAAATCTACCCTTGACCTCCAGCAGAAGAGCTTTTCTCTGTTTTCTCCCCTCATATAAACAGATTCTTTATGCGCTATTGATCACCGAGACACAAACGAACACAACACGACTGCTGCTGAACGGGGAAACTTTCTTCCTCGGGGCTCATCATCGCACAACACATCTCACTGAAACCCAACAAGCCGCGTTTTGTGTCTGGTGAAACCGGCGGGTCCTGAGCAGAATCCACAATGAGGCGGGGACAAAGGCTGGGCTGTGCGCCTTCCCCGCGGTGGATCTGCGTGGGCCGAGGAGGTTAAGGCGCAGCCGCGCTGGCGGTCGTTCACCGCTGCCAGCGAAAACAGCAAAATAATCGACCAAAATGTTATTCTTGGGTGCGCGGACGACGCCCGGGCGCCGGGTTCACGCCAGAGATGCAATCTGTGTTGAAGAATGGGTCCATGCAAAGCGGCTGAGGCTCTTTATCTGCTAAAACACCAACTATTTATCAAACAAATGGACCTCTTGGGCACAGATGAAGCATCACTCAGCAAGAAAACTGATGCTTGTCATTCATTATTAAGTCAGACTCCATGTGGATGTGGACACGATCAATTCATTGATGTTTGCTGCACAGAATTCACTTCAAAACACGATGTAACCATTACAACATGATGAAGAAATAAACCTTCAAAGGCCGACGTTTACATAGACAAATTTATTTAATAGATCAGAGGTGTTAAACTCAATCGCACGAGGAGCCAAAATCAAAAACACACCTGAGGTCGCGAGCCGAACAGGATAAACATCTATTAAACAATCTAAAACGACATCTTTAAAACAGAAAAAGTATATTTTTTTAATACATAATTATGAACAACATATAGTATTACCTGTGATAATGCTAGTGTGAATGCTGTAAGCTGAGTTTGACTGCAGAAGATGCTAGTGTTAATAGCTGAAGATGCTGAAATTAATAGCCAGCTAAAATATTAGCTAAATGCTAAATTAGCCTAAAAAACAACAAACAAAAAACTTCCTTAGCCTAAACAGCTAGCATGTAGCTGAAAAAAACAGTGAAACTTCAAAATAGCTTAAAAAAACTGAAAAAAAACAGCCTAAATCAGCCTAAATAACTAGCGTGTAAATATGAGCATAACTCCAAAACAGCGTAAAAGGCTTAAAAACAAAAGCCTGAATAAGCCTAAACAGCTAGCATGTAACTGAAATATTAGCTAAACTCAAAAAAAGACACAAAAATACCAGAATAGTCCAAAAAAACTAGCAGAATGTCAATTTTTAAAACTTTAAAACATTAACTTTTTAACATAATTATGAATAATAAAAAGGCAGAAATATTGTTCCAGAATAAATCAACTTACCGGTAAACATTAAATAACTTTAATATTTTACTCTACATAGAAACATATTTTGTCAAAATATACAAGTTAGAAATAAGATAAAGATAACATAAAAAATAAAATCAAATGATCTGGATAGAATTACCCAGAGGGCCGGATCCGGCCCCCGGGCCTTAACTTTGACACATGTGTAATAGATCATCTCCAATAGGGAGCAGCTTTCAAGAACAATAACTTCAGCTAAAGAAAAAACTGAACCTATAAATAGATCATATTTGACTAAAATCCATAAATTGAAAATTAAGATGAAACTTTTTCAAAAAAGTGAAATTAAACTATAATTTATGGTTGAAACTTTAATCGATCTAATTATGAAAAGTCTCCCAGCTGAATGCAGAAAGCCGATAAGTGTTGACCAGAGAGATCGATGGCTGCTCGGCCACAAACATTCATCTTCACGCCTGTAAAGATGTGGCTCCGCCCACATCCATCCATTTTACAGAAGCCCCGCACATGGAGAACCACACAGAGCGTGGTCCATCCCGCCGTCCGATAAAGACAGATATTCATGCTGGTTTTATTATGTTTAGAGAAGATGGACGAAACCTGTAAACAACAAGACAGCTGATGATTTCATCTGTAAACAAAAAACAAATGTGGATGATTTATACAAAAAATAAATAATGGACAGAACCTGTAAACAACAACAACAAAAGGCTACTAACAAAAAATTCATAAAACCTATAAACAACAGACATATAATGGACAAAAGATAAATGTTGACTGAACCTGTAAACAACAAAATAAAAATGCTAAAAATTGATAAATAACAAACAAATATTGTATAAAACCCTTGCACAAAGATAAATAATGGACAGAAGCTGTAAACAATTGACAAAAAAAAGATAAAATTCGTCAAAATCATATAAATAATAGACAAAATCTGTTAATAATCAACAAACAATCTGTAAAAACTAAATACATTTTGAGCCAAACTTGTAAAATAAAATAAAATCAAACGTAAAAGGTTATTTAAGGTTTAAGTTGATTTATTCTTCATAACTAAGCATTTATTAAGATTTTTTAGGCTGTTTTGGAGTTTAGCTAATATTTTGGCTACATGCTAGCTGTTTTGGCTAATTACGCTTTAAAAAAAAGTTTTAAGCTATGTTGGAGTTTGGCTAACATTTACATGCTAGCTGTTTTGGCTAATTTACTATTTTGAAACTGTTTCTGAGTTTAGCTAATATTTCCGCAACATGCTAGATGTTTCAGCTAATTTAGGCTTATCTTTTTCATTTTTTAAGCTGTTCTGGAGTCAGACTAACATTTACATGCTAGCTGTTTTGGCTAATTTAAATTTTTTAGGCTGTTTCTGAGTTTAGCTGATATTTCCGCAACATGCTAGCTGTTTCAGCTAATTTAGGCTTATCTTTTTCATTTTTTTAAGCTGTTCTGGAGTCAGACTATAGACATGCTATAGTCAGAGTAGACATGCTAGCTGTTTTGGCTAATTTAGATTTTTATTATATTTTTTAGGTTGTTTCGGAGTTGTGCTAATATTTACAACCAATTTGTTTTGGCTAGTTAAGGTTCTTTTTTTTTATATTTTCAGTCAAATTTGGCTTTCAGCTGATAATTTATGTCCATCACACGTGCGGCGTCACGAATTATCACGAGAAAGGCGCTTGTTCAAGCGCCTAGCTAAGCTAGAAAATAGGTACCGCATTGGCTGCATTGCGCCTTGATGACAACAAAACAATGCATTAAGTTTTTTGACAGAACTTGTAGTTCTATGTGAAATAACTGGCACTAAATGAAGGAAATCAGTGTTTTTTGTTTTTTACTTAGTGAATCACTGATGTATAAAATAAAAAGGATTTAAAATCATCTGTAGTTATTTGTGTTGTTGTTGTTGGCTTTAAAAGTTAATTTAAATTTCAATTGTATTTCTTTCTCTGGGACAGTGGACGTTCTACTAACCTCATGAGAGTTTTCCTGCTTTAGATCATAATCAAACAGTAAAACCTAAATGTCAGATCTTTTTATTCACCACAAGATCTCGATCAATAAGTTCTCCTTCAGGCGCCGTTTCCTCAGTAAATGTTGTTTTTATGTCTGACTGAACAGAGAGCGCCGTCGGTCTTTTAGACCTGGAAATGTGGACATCAGCTTCCTGCCAAAAACGCAGCTCGCCACGCCACGCCACGCCACGCCACGCCGGGTGCTGGCCGACCAGCCGCTCCACTGGAGCTTGTACTTTCGCCTCATGCTTTTGATGCCGCCACCTCGCCAACGCCGCCTCTCTTCACTGACCTGTCAAATTGCCCGTTGGAGAAAAAGATGACTCGTTTTTTCTACTTTTTAAAAAAAAAAAAAGAGTGAGTCCACGTGTAAGTGACAGGTGTCCGCGTGTGTGTGTGTGTTTGTGCGGTCGCACGACAGATCTGCTAATCCCGTTGGTCCCGGAGGACGAGCAGTGTGACTGGGTAATTGGCCACTGACTGAGCAAGACCACTCTGGAGGCGCTGCCTATTGAACCGCTGTCACAGGGAGAGGAGGAGGAGGTGTAACAAGGCAGCAGAGGAGGAGGAGGAGGAGGAGGAGGAAGACAAAGAGGAAAAAAAAAAAGAAAAACACAGATGGGAATAAAAGTGGAGACTCTCCGAATGACCCTGAAGGCGCCCTTTCTTCCACTCCCAGCTGAAATGTGACACTTTCATGATTACTCTGGACCCCCTTTTTTTTTTATCTTTAAAGGATGAGCAGGTGAGGGGATTCAGGGGTGTCATGGTAACGGAAGTCTGGGTTAATACTGCCCTCCTCCAGCTGGCCACCTAACAAATTGCCTTGTAAAAGCATAAGCTAGGGATAAATAAAGAATGAAATAAAAAAGTATATCCCTGCAGCAAATTGGCTGTCATTGGATTATCCCCTATGAAGCGGGATTTGTGCGTGCACCGATAGACTTTGGGATGACATGAATGTGTGGTATCAGGGCCAGGCAGGACGGGTGGAGGAAGAGGCGGCCCCGGATGAGCGATCATTGCTTCATCAGCTCCATTAAACACACCAGTGGCCTGTAAATCAGGCCGTCACACACACACACACCTGTTCTCACACACACACCTGTAACCAACCGCCTGACAAACCGAGAGGGGGGTGGTTTAAGAAATTATGCAGCAAAAATTCCAAAATTGCAGAAATTGTGATGCGGAGTGCTTGCAGGACGTCAACAATAACCTTAAATTTATGCAATCATCACAAATTTTTACCACTTTGAGTGTAAACGTGTGTAAACTTCTATGAAAAGGATTAAAAGATTGTTTTGAGTATCAAAATTGAAAGATTTGGGTTTTTAAAACGATTTGATTTGATTACTTTGATTGCAAAATTTGCTAATTTGCTCATATTTTTAACTTCATAATGTTTTCAATTGAATAAAATGTTTTTTTAATGATTAAAGACACATATGCAGAAAAAAAAGCAGTTTCTCTTTTTTAAATCATTGTGAATGAGGAGCAAATAAAAAAAATGCAGTTTGACAAAAATCGTATTTGTGATGTAGAAAATAAGCTGGGCGGGGCCTCAAGCTCCGCTAATGTTAGCTCTGGGGGTGTGAGGGGCTGTAAGCTAGTGGCGGTTGTGGGAACTTCCAGGTGCGTTCACACCGAACGCGGTTCGCGCGGCGGAGGCGACCAGTTTTAATGTTACGTCAAAGGTACGAATGTATGGAACTAAATTCAGGCCAAAATTATTTGAAACCCAAATAAAACAAATTTTTTAAAAAATATTGAAAAAAAAAAATTAAGTGTCCAAAACTTTTTGCTACTCAAAATAATTATCTTCAGCTTCAAATGTTCTGGTTCTGGTTTTTGAATCTGAAAAAAAAAAGTTTAAAAACTTTTGACCCTGTTGTGACGCATTTGGGTGGGGCTAACAAGAAGGACCAATCAAAATGGATGAGGGTGGTGACTGAGTCCAGCTGCATCACTGACTCTGAGAACTGTGATGACTACGGTCAAAAAATAGCTGTTTATTCTGTAAAATCATAGTCTGAAGTTGTCCCCAGATGAGTGTAAAACTCAGAGTTTTATCGCGTCCAGAACTCTGTTCTGACCCGTTCAAAGCGCGGTCTTACGGTGTTACAGACAGGCGTAGAAAACGTCCTCATGCTAGGATAAAAATAGCTAAAACATTGCTGGAGCTCAAGTTATAGAGATGAACTTCAAATAAATGCACATAGATTTATCTTAACACACAAATGTCAAAGTGGAAACTTAAAAAAAATATATTTATATATCAGACGCCAACATCCGACTGTCAATGTGCGGCAAATAAATACAAAAAATGAAAAAGTAAAACTGACAGCTAACAGCAGCTCACTGACGGCAGTAGAAAACATTACAACAGTCATAAGTTTCACTTTAATGTCAGACACGCTGGAATTGTCCGACTTTTACTCTGTTTACAAGGATTATGTGAGAACGGAGATTTAGGAAACTTTAAACTGATGAGAAAAGATCTTCTGCAGCTCCACGTCTCATAGCTAAAGCTAATGCTAGTGTTAGCGTTAGCACAGATTTAAAGAATCATAATAAGTTTTATTTACAAAGTACTTAAATTGCCCATACAGAACCAAAGTTCTGTACGATAAGAGAGGATAAAAACATCTAAAGAATTAAAAAAAATTAGATTTAAAATGTACAATGAAAGTTACATTCTCAAAACAAAAAAATAAATAAAAATACATTAAAGAGAGTAAACGGAATGTAGAGGGATAAAAGAGAGGTGACCTCTTCACTGAGTATTAAAAGCCAAATTAAAAAAGTGGATTTTAAGAGAAGACTTTAATGCTGAGGACTCTTACATGAAATGGAAGATCATTGCAGAGTTTACTTAAAGGCACAAGACCAGCAATGAGGGACCCCGAGAAAAACTCTCACCTCAGTTTTGATGTCATTAAGACTTAAAAAGTTTTGATTCATTCAGGACTTTAAGTCTAAAAAGCATTTGTGGAGTGTTTCAACAGACAGGTTATTCTTTTTAAGAGTCACATAGAGCTGGCAGTCGTCTGCATAGAAATGAAAGGACACACATTATTTCCTAATCACAGAACCAAGTGGTAACAGGTACAGGGAGAATTAAAGAGGGCCTAAAACTGAGCCTTGAGGCACACCCCATGTGGCAGAAGAGGATACACGGTCTCCAAGATTTACTCAGATAGGATTTGAACCAGTTCTTTCACTCCGACCTTAAGCACAAGAATCCCACAATCCTCAGAGTCTGTAGCTAAAAAGATATAATTTAAGACGTTTAAAAGAGCTGTGTCTGTACTATGTAAGGCTTTGAGCAACTGGAAGACCTCAAGGATGGAGTGTTCTTCCAAAAAAGCCATGAGTTGAATGTCCACTATCCTTTCAAGTATTTTGGAGATAAAAGACAATTTAGAAATCGGCCTAAAATTTGCTTTAAATGATTAAAAATGTCCTCTAAAAAGTCCAAAAGCTCAAAACTCTGGAAACTGGCAGAACAAGGAACTGGAGCAGAAGGATCATGTCCAGAAACCAAGATTCCAGCTCTAGCACTGGTGACCTTATTTATGAAAAAAAAACGTAAAAAATGTTCACGTGATGAAGGGGAAGCGTCATAAATAAAATCATAGTTACCTCCATAATCAAACAAGCAGCATTCGGTGAAGTCCTCGTCACCTTCGTCTAACTTTAACTTTAATCCTCGTTTAATATCCTCCATAGGGATTCATGGAAGCAGCAGCAGCCGCGTTCTGCAGGCACTGAGGCAGGATTACTGACATTTGTACTCTGAAAACCGCCTGTCTGCTGCCCCCTACAGGTTGAATCGGGGTATTACAGTTGAATCTGTGATTGGTCAAACCGTGTAAGTTTCAGAAGTCTGACGTCATGATCTGCTGCTCCACAATAGGCGTGTTTGAGATCATGCAGGCGGACCCGGCGCTGCGCAGATCGCCTGGATTGCGGTGCATGCTGGTTAGTTTCTGTCACCGACGTCACATTTGCGACTACATGAAGTATCGCGAGAAAGGGGCGGGTTCAAGGCGCCTACCTAAGCCAGCGCAGCCAGAAAATAGGTACTGCGCTGGCTGCAAGCCGCCTTGATGACTACAAAACGATGCATTGTGGGAAACGGTGTCCTGAAAGTTTTTGTAGTTTATGTGAAATAACTGGCGCTAAATGAAGGAAATATGTGTATTTTTTTACTCTTTCTGGAAGGTAGTGAATCACTGATGAAAAAATATACAAGATTTTAAATAATCTGTGGTTATTTGTGTCATAGTTGTCTTTAAAATGAACTTTAATTTTTAGTTTATCTGTTTATTTGGGACTGTGCACATATAATGAATCCCCCGACTATTTTTTTTATCTGTTTTACTCTAAGAGATGTAAAAAATACTATAACAGACACAACAGCACAGATCATACTAGGAGGAGTGGCCGTATTAAATATCAAGCCGCGTTGAAGACAACCCACAACTCCTCTTCTCAGTGCAGTCAGTCTCGTCGTCCACCTTCATCTCAGGCGCCTTTCTCCGCCCCCTCCTGCAGCAGCTCGGTCTCGTCGACGATGCAGGCGAGGCGCAAGTCAACTCAAACACGCCTACTGATGACAGTCCTGCCCCCAAGCCCCACCCCTCTGACTGGATTTTTCACATTTTGGCAGTGGGTGGAGTCAACCTCCAACTTCCCTGTTTGGTGACCCTTTAATTTAGAATCACTGGTAACACTTTAGATGAGGTGCTGCAAAACTCTCAATATTATGTTGACAATGATAGTTACTATATTTATTAAGCTTGTAAGCAGTTTATTGATATGACATTTGTCGACAAGGGTCTCACTTTAGATGTTAATAAATCTTACTAACTATGTTAATAAACATTATGTGGCTTATTGTACTAATAAATGACTTACTAAGACCCTATAAACACAGTAATAATGTTTGCTAATGTGTTAATAAAGCTTGTTAATGAATCTTATTATAAAGTGTTACCGAATCACTTTGACCGGAAAAAACTCTTTAACCTAACAATTTTGAATCAATTTTACATTTTTGACAATAATCCCTAAAAATTCAACATTTCCTTGTAGTTATAATTTATTGATTGAATTTTGACTTTCATAATCCAAAATCTGCATTAATCTTAGATTTTTATTGTCATAAAACAACAATTTTCTTAAACTTGTGGTTTGGATTTAAAAGTTTGACCTTGTTTTTATTGATTCAATCCAAGCATTATGATTTTCAGATTAAAGTCTGATTTTATTTTAATGAATTTTCAGACTAATTTACTATTTTAATTTGTATAATGCTGATTTTTTTGGATCATTTTTCAAAATAAAATGTCAAATTATTTCATTTTCTAAACTGCTTTCTTTAATGAACCCCCAAATTTCCAAATCAGCTGGAGAATTGTTCTTGAAAAATAACAATAATGTCAAAATTTGTTGATTAAATGATAACAAAAAGCAATAAAGCGTCATTTTCTGACAGAATAGCTAAACAGACTGAATCATGGGAATGTTTTCTCCCTCCGTACATATATAAAATGGGAGTTAGGGGTCAGTCTTTTTTGCAAATTGAGTGGGAATGAGGACCCGGCGGTTCTCCACACTGAAGGATCTGAGTTCAAAGTGGCGCCGAACGGTCAGCGCGGCGCTTGATTACTTCATCAGTGCGGCAGCGAGGCGGGCTGCCCTCCAGCTGATCCTGGACTCAGCGCGGCGCCAAAACCTGAATCAGCACCTCTGGTGTTTGCAGAGCGACTCGCCGCACTGTTCCTCTCAGAGACCATCAATCTCCGGAAAGCTCCGGAGCTGGAAAAGATGAAGCACCTCAGTAAAAAAATGTAAAAGACGAAGTGGGCAGAAGAACAGTTTGTCCGAGCCAAAAGGAATCGATAAGTGCTGGAGCGTCAACGGCGCGTGGGTTGTTAATGGCATGATTCGAGCTCATTACCGCATTTGACTTGCATGTTTGACCTTGTGCCCCATCAACCCACTCCAACATTTTACTTCTGAGCCTTGAAACTTTTACAAAAAAAAACCCTCGCACAGATTGTGCGTTCACTGAAGGGATTTCCAGCTTTTGACCTGCA
The DNA here is from genome assembly GCA_003999625.1 of Oryzias javanicus. NCBI lineage: Eukaryota > Metazoa > Chordata > Actinopteri > Beloniformes > Adrianichthyidae > Oryzias > Oryzias javanicus. Next base: position 21,854,448 of record CM012438.1, read on the forward strand.
AATTGAACTCGTCAAGATGTGATAGGAAACGAGAAAACAGGTCTCAGGATGTCGTGGATAAACCCGAACTGAACTCGTTTATTACCCGAGTTCATTTATTACTGCCTCAGGGGAAAAATTCACATCATTTTTTTAAGGATTTTGTTAGCAGGAATTTAAGCAACAATAACAGTTTTTTATCCTCCCTCACTTTCTATTAACAAGAACATTTAAATAGCTGATAAATCATTGGAAATAATGATTCAAACTGGAGTATTGATTGGTTTTTGCATCATTTGCCAACTTTTCCACATTTTCACTTTTATCCGTTAATTAAAAGTTCTCAATGGTCAAATCTCCTGCAGAAAAAGAAGTGTGAAAATTCAGTTTGGTGATGTTTGGCGAGGAGGAAACTCGCCCACGTCTGCAGGAGCGAGCTGGTGACAAGCTGTCGGGGGGGGAGACCCCCGACCTGTTCACGTGACCGTGTGAATCTGTTGGTCCGTCTTAGCAGCTGTTGGAGTCATTCTCTGAAATCTGATTCCAAGTCGTTCGTTTCAGATGAACCTTTCGTTGGAGAAGAAAACTTTTTTTAATATTAGCGTTAAATGTGGAATCCAAAGCCAAAGTACACACTAAATAAACGTGCTAATATGGCTCATTCATTTTTTTTTATCCTTTTTGTATCATATATGTTGTAGGATCATCAAACTACAGAAAGAAAACTCAATAGGGACCAGGATTTGTTGCAGTTTTTGGCAGGCCAGGAGTCTGCTGAAAAAACCAGGTCCACCATGAATCTGTAAGTAAAAAAATAGAAATTATTCTATGAAAAAAAAAAAAAAAACAGATTACTGTACCCATACAGTCTTTATCGTCTTTGATTTTTTTCATTAAAATCTGCGTATTTTAATGATTACAGGTACATTTTGGTATCACATTTTTATTTTGACAGTTAGGCTTCTACTTCCTGTTGAGGATTGATGATAGAAGTTAAGCTACAGACATTACTCTCACTAGAAAGTATTCAAAATGTCAACATAAAGCGCAAAATAATCCCAGAAATATGTTGTTAATAAGTTGAAACGTTCTCCAAGCTGTTTTTGTTGTTACTAATTGTGTAAAATATGTGTTTAATAGCAAAAACCGCAATTGAAAACATGCTAACGTTAGCAAAGGAACTCAGGCTAGCATCAGTGCTTTTTACTCGCCTGTTTTTGGAAGTCCCTATTTTGTTTTTGAGAGTCATATTTAAGCTAGCTCAAATATATGCAAATGAACCTGTTAGCTTTTTTTTCTAATGATATCTTTTTGAAGACAGTTTATGATGCCTGAAAATAATGAAATAATGATGCTTTAGTAATTTTTTAAAAGGTTTTTACACTTAAAGATTAGCTCATGTTGCTAATTCTGTAGCATTAGCATTTAGCAAACTAACTTAGTTGATTATCTAACAAGAAAACTGGTCTAAACTATCTAACATGGTTACGTAAGTGTGATTATATGTTAATGTGGGTCTATATACTTTATTAACTTTAGGTTTTAGGAATTAATGTCTTATTTTAACTTTACAAGTTTTTTAACAAAAGCAAGATTAGCTTAAAGTAGGCAGTTGAGCAACATGTTTCTCAACCTCAACTATTCATGTTTTTTTTCTTCCCTTTAATACTGAAAAGGTTCAATAAGATTTTAATAAAACTTGTGTTCTAACCCTCAAAGAAGCATCAAACTCTTTACCTACACAGATGCTAAGTAAGGGATAATGTCTGACGAGGCGTCCATTATCAGAAATTAATGGACGTCTGAAGCAAAGTGGAGGATGGTTTCTTCCATCAAGTCCCTTATTTACTGATAAGCGACACTTAGAAGAGAATCAACCTGCTTTTATTAAGGTCACTTACAAAAGAAAGAATTTTTGGTACTTCCGGAGTACAAGTTGGAATATTTTTAATAGTTTAGCCAGTGGTGCAACTTATACTGGGGAGCTACTTATTCGTGTTTTTTAATTTTCTTTTTTTTAGGCATAAATAGGCTCACGTATTTGTCATTTGCCCAGTACTACAAGTTACTCTTTAGCGGTTGTTTCCTCTAACAACCACTAGAGGGAGCTGCATCTGAAGTATTTGCTACTGACAGTGGCAGAAGAAGTGTCGTCCAAAACAAACATGGAGGAGAATCTGATGGTTTTCCTCTTAAACTTTGATTTTTTTTTTTTTTGTAAAGATCAAAAGATTCGTTTTGTGATTCTTATTTATATTTTCGTTGCGCTGTTTTTTCTGAAACGTCAGACTTATACTCCAGAGAGACTTTCATATGGTTTACTTCTCGTTGAATAGACATTTTTTGCTCTTGCGACTTATACTCCGGAAAAAAAGGGTACTTCATTTTTTTGTAATTTTTTTTGTAATTTCTTGCGTTTCGATTGTTTTTCACACTTTTGATACTGTCATGCTAGCAGCTAGCTCGCCCTGGAAAGTGGTTAGTTCACCTCTCACTGATGATGAAACAAAAGTTTGTTATAAAGAAACAAAGTCCCAGTGTAGTTTATAGATCACTTATGTTGAAGACTCTGATCATTAAATGTGGTTGAAAAAACAAACACATTTCTGTTATTATTTAATAATAAAGTGATTTATTCACACGTATTTATTCTATTAAGCTTTAGGTTAGAAAGACAGAAAACAAACTTTTGAAATTGAAAGCCGACATTACTGTTGACGGTGAAATGTGACCCAGATCCTGTCCTGTCCATCATAGAAACAATTCAAGAACTTTTCTATTGTTCTGCTGTTCTGGAGTAACGTCTCTCCACCTGGGTTCTAAGTGTTGTTCTGTTTACCAAATGGTGTTCAGGCCACCACAATAATACAGAACGTTCAGGGTACTTTCCAGGTGTCCATTATCACTTTTAACGGACACTCGGCAGCCAATCAGAGTCGAGGATTCACCTGGACAATTGAACCGTGAATCTCACGATACCGATAGTATCGCGATATAACAAATATTGCAATATTGTGATCTATGATATATCATAAATACATCCTCTTGTTTCCCCCACACCTTCTAGTTTATTATTTGGGAAAGAACGTACCGGAATCGTTTGTGAGTTGAAATATTGGGATTTGGACTTTTGTACTTACTTTAAGACACACTTCTTAAGCTGCAAAAGGAGCGTTATTGTCTTGTTTCTTTGGAAAATACTGTTGAAGAAATAGACTTTAGGGTAAAAAATGATTTTTTTTCTTCAAGTAAAGGATCCAAAATCTTTGTCCAGATGCTATTTTGGATTTTCATTTAATTGAGAATCCAATGTGGTTTTTATATGGAAGAGTTGGAGCAACTTAGCATTTAAAATGGGCTTCCATACCTCAAGAGATGAGCCAAATCAGCGAGAGAAAATTACAATAAGAGATTGTTCTCAGTTTAAAGAAAAAATGATGGAGATTTTGCCTCAGACATTGTTGATTTGAGTGATTTCCGTGAAAAATCAGAGGGTTTTGTTTGACTTTTGAGGTGAAGATTAAACCTGTTTTAAAACCAGACGTTCAACCGAATAAATGAGTGGCTGTAATTCTCCAGACATTAGTTGGCTTTTGCTAATCCACAGGACTGAACCCACAGCTGCATAAAACAGCCACTCATCGTGCATAAGTGAAGACCAACTCTCATTAAAATAAATGATTTTATATCATGTTTTTCCTGCAGTAATGAGTCCCTCGTTGGTGGGAAAAAAAAAAAAAAAATCAAGCGTCCATTACACCGGCTGACCCGCTCAGCCGAGTGAGCCGCTGCCCTTTTCTCGAAGATTTGATTCGCTTGTTTTCGTCTCATGGCAACAGTGTCGCCATCCAGATATCGACTCGGCCGCCTAACCTGATGTGAAATAAGATGGACTCGGTTTTGATAAGAAAATCACAATCGCCGTGGCGACCACCAATGGCGCTCCCAGCCGGGTGCGTGAGATTTTTGTTTTTGACAAGGTTAACAGATGATCAGTAAAGAGTGGCTCCCTGTGGCCCCGGCGTGGCCCGGCTCCTTCCTTCCTCCACCTTCAGTACCAATCAATACCAGTTAACAAAAGCTCTGCAGGGCTGCTCTCCACTCTCTCCGCCGCTATTCATATTTCATGATGTTATTAGAGCGCGCAGTGAAATGTCAAGATCTTTACAAGGTAAATATCTCTCCGAATGTCACAGAGAGAGTCGAGGGGGTGAAACTACTTTTCTTCCGGGCTCTGTTTTTCACTGTCAGGACTGTGAAGAGCCCACATTAAGGCCCAGAGTGATTTCCCTGCCTGAGGCTGTTTCACAAACTCTTTTTTTTTTTTTTCTGTGATCGTGTTGGCGTGGCGGTTCGGATTTTAATGGCAACTGTTGGAAGATTTGTGAACATTTGAGGCAAAAAAAAAAAAAGGGAAAAAAAAAATTTGCTGGTCCAATCGACACATCTTCCCAATGCTATCTTTGTATTTATAGTTTGATCAGAGCTAACTGATAGCCTAATGCTAAGACACTCCTACTATTGAAGATCGTAACCTATCAATCCTGGAGTTGTCTTCGGCAACAACAAATTACACGTTTTTTTGGAAAACATGTACGTAATTACCGTGATTTCACAGGATTCCAAAAGAATCTGGCTGCAGAGAAAACATAAATTTAGTAGCCGGAAGTTTTAAGCTTTCGACATCAATCCGACATTCGACAGTGTCTAGGAGAAAAAAAATAAAACAGCATTTCGCCGGTCTGATCAGCTGATTCAAAACAGTTACAGTTTATTCTCATCCGAAGGCGTAATTTTTTGAAATTGTTGGCTAAAGTTTAGGAAATTTCGGCGAAAGTTACGATTTCCGCTTCTGGCTATAGATTGATCTGACGACCCCTCCAGGATTCTGACACGGAGATAAGTGGCTTTTCACCAATAACTACCACAGTTACGATAAATCTTCAATTTTCTATGCAATCAACATAATTTCAATAAATTCTGATGATAAGAAAAGTGGCTTTCCGCTGATATTTAACACTAACTACTGTAAATCTTTGATCGTTATGTCCTGGTTGAACTGTTAGAAGATCTCCTCCATCCATGACTATGAATAAAATACAGTTTATAAAGATGTTTGACTCTTCATCATCAGGAAACACTGATGTAGAGTCGGGTGTCATCAGCGTAGCTATCAAACAAATACAATAATTCTCGATGAAGCGGCAGCATTTAGAGATAAAAAAGTGGGTCTAAGATTGATCTTTGGAGGATTTATTTCATGGACTCTTGAGGAGCATGTGTTTGATCTGTGAGATAGGAGTAAAACCAGTGGAGTGCAGAACCAGAGAGACCCAGAATTCTCAGCCTCATAAGTAGAATGTTGTGATCTACTGTTTCAATGCCATAGCAACAGGATTTTCTGAGAGTCCAGGTTGCATCTAATAATATTCATTATTTTCATACTTTTCAAAGATAATATTTCTATTCTAAAAAGTTGTTTTATTGGACAGAAACTTTTTTTTTCCGATTATTTGTTTAGATTAAATTCTATTATATTTCTTTAGCCCAACACAGTTTACTCAATGGGATTCACACCGGCAGTTGTCCAAAAACATAAAATCAATCACATGTTTCAATAATGTAGCAGAAGGGTTTCATCCACATGGAGCCAGGGAACAACTGGGGGCGCTAGAGGAGCCAGAGGCGGGGTCCACTCCCCTAAGACAAGAGCACAGGCGAATCTGAAATCTGGGGACGACACATGAATCGCACTGCACCAAACAGAGGCATGAAGATAACTTATAAAGAATATGCTTAGAAATGACATTTGGATCCTGTTCCACAGTTATCCAAGGTGCTAGGATCTGAATTCTACTCCAGAAGAGGCCTTACCATTGCTTTTTTTGAAAGAAATGGGGGAAAAAAACCTGTCTGAAGAGTCATTTAAAATACCATCTTAAAATGTTTTTCAAATCTTTTGCCTTTTTCAGTTGAAAATCTAAACAGTAAAGGATTTTACAACATTTAATTCCAAATTCAGTCAAATTTATAAGTGGAGCAAATACAGAGATAAAAAAATAATAATTCCTAGCTAAATCTATGAAAAAATTGACCTTTTTTAACCTTTGAGAGGGTTAATTCCATTAAAGTTTGGCCTACAGAGAAATTTATGTTCTAAAGATTAAGTTAAACATCTCAAACCTTTGTGTTATGAGACCAAACTGAAGCTCTTTCAGCATCATATCTACTCTTTTTGTTTGAATTTGATCAAAAACGTGTTATGAGATCTTGACAAAATGCTCGTTTTGTGCCAAATCGACTCATCCTAAATCAGTCTTTGTCAAAAATCCTCAGCTGGACCAACTGGGACAGATGTAATCTGTCAACATCTGGACAATACCACAGAAGAAGAGGATGGATGTGTTTCCTCCACAGTTGACCTCTGCAGGAGAAGACATTTTGATAGCAGACACTTCCATCTCGTCAAGATTAAAAAAAAAATGACAAGACTCGTGTGATTGGAAGCTCCAAACTACGTCTTTTAATTTTCAAAATGCAATCACCTCTGTCAGAAATCGTCTGCTGGTTCCATCGCTTTACATTTACAGCAGCAGCTTCTCACTTACAACCATCTGGATAATTAAAACTGGACAAAGTCGTTGTATTTACCACTCAAAGTGTTGACAAGCTCTGTCTGCAGAACAATCTGAAGCTTTTAGCACCTCCGCTTCCACAGCTGAATGTTGGCTTCTTTATTTTTTTGCATAATCACCATCTTACATTTCAACTGCACAGGTTTATATTGAAGCACCTGCTGAGTCAAAAGACTGTCACCGATAATTGCAAAAACCTTGCAAAGACTAAAATCTCCCAATTATTCTGTCCATTTAACATCTTACTCCACATCTTAAATTGATGCTTTTGGCATCTCCAAGGCCCTTCATTTGCAAGGCTGATGTTTATAACTCCATGAGATGCAGGATAGTAGGAGATGCTCCCGCCTCCCACCGCTTCCCACTTTTGGTCCCACAGTGCCACCTATTGACGGCAGCATATTTAGAAATCTACAGTAAAATGTACCCAAAACTACATATTTTTAAAGCTTTTTTTAGTCAATCTGCTTCCAGAAAAGGTAAATTATTTGTTTGTTTTTCTTTAATTGCAACAGAATTCTTCTTTTCATCTGTAGTAGAACCTTGCAGCAGCGGCAGAAAATGAAAGCTGCAGCCATCCATCATGTCTTATTACTCTGCTCAGATGTAATTGCAAAGCCTGAAGCAGGGGAGTCGAACTCAATCCCACAAGGGGCCAAAATCCAAAACACACCTTAGGTCGCGAGCTGAACAGGAGAAACATTTGTTAAACACTCTAAAACTACATTTTTAAAATTTTTAATCTGTAATTTTTAACATAATTATAAACTAGATATATAGCATTACCTGCAATAATGCTAATGTGAATGCTATAAGCTGAATTTAGCCACTAAAGATGCCAGTGTTGATAGCTGAAAACACTGAAATTGATTGCCAGCTAAAAAATTAAAAACTAAAATGAAAAAACCAAAGTTAGCCAGAAAAGCTAGCATCCTGTTTTGGTAAAAAAAAATAGTAAAACTTCAAAATTTCCTAAAATGCTGAAAAAAAAGAGTCTAAAATAGCCAAAACAGCTAGCATGTAGCCGAAATATGAGTTAACCCCCAAAACAGCCTAAAAAACTTGTTTGCTAAACTACAAAACAACCTAAAAAACAAAAAAGAAACGTATAAATTAGCCAAAACTGCTAACATGTAGCTTATATGTTTGCTTAACTACTAAATAACCAGAAAAACTAAAGAAAAGGTTTATATTAGCCAAAACAGCTAGCATGTTGCAGAAATATCAGCTGAACTCAAAAACAGACAAAAAACATAAAAAGAAGAGCCTAAATTAGCCAAAACAGCTAGCATGTAGCCTACATGTTTTCTAAACTACAAAACAACCTAAAAAGCAAAAAAGAAACGTATAAATTAGCCAAAACAGCTAGCATGTAGCCGAAATATTAGTTAACCACCAAAACAGCCTAAAAAACTGGAAAAAGCCTATATTAGCCAAAACACCTAGCATGTAGCCTACATGTTTGCTAAACTACAAAATAACCTAAAAAACTAAATAAAAAGGTTTATATTAGCCAAAACAGTTAGCATGTTGCAGAAATATCAGCTGAACTCAAAAACAGACTAAAAAACATAAATAGAAAAGCCTAAATTAGCAAAAACAGCTAGCATGTAGATGAAATTAAAGGTAACCCATAAAACAGCCCAAAAAGCTGAAAAAAGCTTATCCTAGCAAAAACAGCTAGCATGTAGCCTAAATGTTTGCTAAACTACAAAACAACCTAAAAAAAAAAAAAGAAAAGCATAGATTACCAAAAACAGCTAGCATTTAGCCGAAATATTAGTTAACCTCCAAAACAGCCTAAAAAATTGGAAAAAGCCTATATTAGCCAAAACAGCTAGCATGTAGCCTACATGTTTGTTAAACTACAAAATAACCTAAAAAACTAGAGGAAAGGTTTATATTAGCCAAAACAGCTAGCATGTTGCAGAAATATCAGCTGAACTCCAAAACAGACTAAAAAACATAAATAGAAAAGCCTATATTAGCCAAAACAGCTAGCATGTTGCAGAAATATCAGCTGAACTCCAAAACAGACTAAAAAACTTAAAATGAAAAGCCTAAATTAGCCAAAACAGCTAGCATGTATCTAAAATATTAGCTAAATTCCAGAATAGCCTATAAAAGTCTTAGTAAATACCAAAATAGTTCAAAAAGCTAGCAGAATGACAAATTCTAGATCTTTAAAACCTTAACTTTTTAACACAATTATGAATAATAAAAAGGCAGGAATATTATTCCAGAATAAATTAACTTAAACGTTAAATAACTTTCAATATTTTACTCAACATGAAAATATATTTTGTTAAAATTACACAAGTTACAAATAAGTTCAAGATGACATTGGGCCGTCAGCAACAATAAAATAAAATGATCAAGCCTTGATTTTGCCATATGTGTTCAAGGATCGCCTCTTTAGCTCCGCCTCCAAAACCCAAGCAGGTCAGTCAGACGCGCACCTGCAGGGGCGAGAAAGCCCGGTGGTTTGAGCAGGCAGCCCCTCCGTCCACGTCTTCCAGACAATCGCATTAGAGAGGTCGCTCAATGCATCACTGACAGATGGTTTATTAAACAGAAGGCTTGGGTTGCAGCCCAGCTGGGAAGATGCGAGGAGAGCTTTTTATTTTCACGCCAGAAGGAGAGCAAACGGAGCTAATTCTTTCACATTTTCTGAACAGGATCCTCTGAGAGAAACACACTTGGGACTTTATAGTGGATAGATGATAAATATAACCGTAAAAACACACATTTGTCATGAAATATGGTACTAATTTCCCTAAAAATACAGTTCTTCAATCGAAATATATATATATTTTTGTTTAATTTAGCCCCACATGACTAGAAAGTTTTCAAAACTGTGAAGATGTTGTGTTTTTTGTTGTGAAAGGGGCCAAAATTTAGCAACATGCCAACAAAAATGTCTGGAAATGCTTTTATTTTGTAAATAAAACCAATATTGGCATTTTTTTTTAACAGTCAATGGACTGATTTGTGTCTGAAACTGCATTTTGTTGACGAGACAAACAAAAAGGAAGTCGTACTTGAGGGGGTCACGATGGACGAGTTTGAGTTGGAACGAGACCTTCTCTGCACATTCACCAACGTTTCCACAACAAAAGTTGCTCCACCAACAGCAAAATATCATCAGATTAGGCTTTGAAAGATCCGATGAGAACAGAGAAGTGTCCCCCCCCTGGAGGAAGTGGGGAGGCCGAGGCTGAAGGTCAGCCGCATTGTTCCTGAGCGGCTGGGCGATGACGTCTGTCAATCAGGACCTTTACGGTGCAGCAAAGGCCATGGAAAGGCGATTTCACCAGACCGGAGCGCCTTCAGGAGAAATGTCATGTGATAAAGTAAGGTCGGCCTGTGTGGAGTGGGCCGTCTCTCTCGCCGTCTCGCCGCTCTGCTTTGCTGAATGATACATCAGCTGGTGCGGTGGAGCTCTGGAGTCGTTATCCCGCCTGCCTGTTTGCGAGTGAGCAGCGTGCGGCGGCGGCGGGTTTGTCTGTGGAGTGATGTATGTCTTTAATAACGCTCCATTAGCGCTCTGTGACTGTGGAAGCAGAACGTGCGTCCTCGTGTGGGAGTGGGCTGCTTTCACTCGGCTCCCGCCGCCACGAGCAGACGACCAGCTGAGCTGCGGACTGTCGTCCATCACTACTGACCGACCGAGCGCTCTCTCGTCTGCTTTGGACACAACATTCTCACTTTTTGGAAAAGAGCTTCGCTTTAATATGCCCACAAATGAAGCAAATTCTGGACTTTTGTAAACTATATATGAGAACTGGACCGAGTGGCTCCTCCCCCTTCGGCCTTTCGAAACAGGAAGTACCCCTGAAGCCAAAATCCTAAAAACTTGTATTGACATGAAGAATCTTATTTCTTCTTTAAGTTATTCAAGTGATAAACCAGCCAATCAGAAGCATCAATAAACGTAGGCGGAGCCTTTTTTCAAAAATATTCAGATTCCCACCGGACAGCTTTGTGCGGAGGCCGCTTCCGTTGCTAGCATCAGGCGTGGAGCGCCGCGGTCCTCGTTGTTTGTGGCAGGAAGTTACAAGAAGATATATGAGAAGATCCAGTTTATTTTCTAAAAATAGCCAATTTTTCACAATAAAACGCAGTAATTGACAAATGCGATCATGTTTTTGAATCTAAACAGACACAACACACACACACATAAACAGACAAGACACAGATCAATGTAGTGGGCCGACTCTGGAGCAGAGGGTAAAACACACTTAAGTCACGGGCCGAAAAGGATCAACATGTATTGAACACTTCAGTTTTAAAACTCTAAAATAATAACTATTTAACATAATTATGAACTAGATATATAGCATTACCTGCCATAATGCTAGTGTGAATGCTAACGCTATAGCTAATAGCCAGCTAAAATATTAGCTAAATGCAAAATTAGCCTAATAAAACCTAAGAAAAAATTAAGTTTGCCAACACAGATAGTATGTAGCTGAAAAAAATAGCTAAACTTCAAAAAAAGCCCAATTGACAGAAAGAAAGACCAAAGTAGCTAAAACAGCTAGCATGTAGCTGACATATTAGCTAAACTCCAAAATAGCCTAAAAAAATCTTAGTAAATACTAAAATAGTCCAAAAAGCTAGCAGAATGCCAATTTTTAAAACTTTAAAATCGTAATGTTTTAACATAATTATGAATAATAAGAAAGCAGGAATATTATTCAAGAATAAATCATCTTAAACCTTAAAATATTTTCAATATTTTACACTTTATAGAAATATATTTTGTTAAAATTATTCAAGTTAAAAAAAAGCGCAAGATAACGTCGAGCCAATAATAACAATAAAATAGAGGGCCGGATCTGGCCCCTGGGCCTTGACTTTGACACGTGTGGTTTAGATAAACTAAAGAAGTGTAGGCCTAAAATATTTTTTCCTTCATATTTTTAGATTATTAACTTACCCATGAGGGAATAACGTAAAAAAAAGTCTAGCAGAAACGTCTGTCGACCGTCGTGGAAAAATGGTGTATGAGAGAGCAGATACCGCACTACGCTCTGCGGCGTCACCGCGTCTAGTTTGAACCATGCAGGGGTGGAGACTTTCAGCAAGCTCACTCCTGATTGGAGAGAGTGGTTCCCACCAATCACTGATACCGTCTGACTCCGTATTGCGAAAAAAATGGCAATGAATCGAACATTTTCCACGGGCGACGTCAACACTTCTGAATCTGAATTCTTCCAAAACCACTACATTTAGCCCTCCAAATGGAGAATTATGGGTAAAAAAATTCAAATTTGGACAATATTACCCCTCGATGACATCATCAATAGCTGCTGGTCAGCGACGTTAGCACGTAGCTGCTAGCTTTTGGAAATCACATGACATCAGCTTTATAACTTTAAAAATTCCTGCTTAAAAAAAATCATTACTAACTAAAAAATTTAATGTACCACAAGTCTGAATATTTCTATTGTACATTTATCTGTCTTAAATGGAATTACATGATTTTTGCCCCTAGTGGTCACTTATTGAATTGCACCTGCAACCGTTTCATTTCTAAACCCCAGAACACTTTTGCTGGGTCATTTTTGCCCAATAAAAGGTTTTTCTCACAAAAAAATAGTTCCAAATAACACATGACAAATTAGAGTAGATTTTTTTTTATTTTTAACTGTGGTTTATGTAACAAAATAGCAAATAAATACAAAGGAAGATCCTTAAAACAGACTAGAAAATGGCTGAAAAATGAGGAAATTGAGAAGAAAAAAAAATCTTAAAAAATTAAATAAAGATACTGGAGACTTGATCTTTGGTCCACCCATTCTTGGGACATGTGAGACTTACGTGAATACTTTTGATCGTGCTCTGGGGTTCTGGACGTAGATGTTGTTTCTTTCTTTTCTGGGTTGAAACCGGCGAGTAAAAAGTAAAAATGTCTTTTAACCAGCGTCTGACAGACACAGCCGGCTGCAGCTAATCCATCTCCCACTACATGTTTTTAATGAGCCTCTGTAGCCATAATGCGTATGGGACCAACACAACCCCCCCTCCCAAAAGCGTTCCCAGGACTTTGTGCTGTCAGCAGAACGCGGCGAGGGACACCTTGTCGAGCATCTGCCGGCGCGTCCATTTCCTAACCGGGAAAGTGCTTCAAATCACAGCAAACCCTGAGTGATCCTGTCAGTAACAACATCAGGGTCGCTGATGGGACGCGCCGGAGGGAGGGGTCAGAGGCTGCCGCCGGATCCACATTAGGGCCCTCTGGGGGCCAAATTAGGAGCAGGTTAGAAGTGGGCAGCAGGAGCCAGCACGCGTCTTTGTTCTGCAGCCGAAGATAAAAGCTGGGCTGTGGAGTCCCCGCAGAGCGCCGCATGGATCCTGGATTACAGCCTCTCAAACCTGATTCTCTGTTTGTACCTGATGCTTTCACAGTAAAACTTCCTGTCATTTTTAAAAATACTTTTATTGTGAAAATCCATCTGTATCCATTTAGATAAGGAGATTTTGTCACATCCGGTTTCGACTTTTTTTAAAATTGCATGTAACCTTCAAAAACAGTGTAGATGGAGGAGAATGAAAACATCTTTAAGGCGTTTTCACTTCCGTATCTGCGGGTTCCTGAATGAATTCTGAATAAACACATCTTTATCCGTTAAAACTCTCCCGATCGAAAAAAAAAAAAAAAGCAGAAGAACGCTTCTGCAGAGCAAGAATCTGAAAAATGAAGGTTTAAAAGAGAAGGAAAAGACTCCAGGCTGGCAGCTCCACTTTCTGAAGTATAATTAGGAAATTGCAGTTAAGCGTAACGGTTGGAGTCAAGAGGAGATATGAAAAATGATGTGATTTCAACTCCTCTTTTCTCCATGTCCTGTGGGCAGAAATGACAGAGCGGACTTTTCACCAAACGGGAAAGTTTCTAAAGCTCAACGCCTTAAAAAACTTCATCAAAGGAAACGTTTGCCAACAAAACACCAGAGATGAAGAACTGATTCACTGTGAAGCACGGAGGTGGATGTATTTTGATCCCTGAAGAAGTTTGACTGAAAAAACAACAAATTTAAGTCAGAAATTTAGGTTAGAAATGTGCTGAGAATGAGTCTAAGAATCATATTGATGATTCAAAACGTGATGAGATAAATACTCTGAACCATCCAGTCCTCTCCTGTCATCTGGATCCAGTCTTTTATCAGTTCCTATAGAGCAGGGGTCAGCAACCTTTAACAGTAAAAGAGCCATTTGGGCTTGTTTTCTACTGATCAAAACCTAGAAGGAGCCGCATTGACATACGTTAGCCTTTAAGAAATTTGAATTTGCATTTATAATCTTCTTCTTGTTTTGTTTTTTTTATAAATGTAAATAAAGTCTATTTTTGGCACGAATAAAAGCAAAAAAGATATATAAAAAGAAACTAGCATCTCTCAAAAATACATATTTGTACGTTTATAACTTTAGTAGCAAAAAATAAGCTTGTTGCTTAATTACTAGCTGAACTTTAAATTAGCATCACATTTCTCTGTAAATTAAATCAGTCAAACTTAGCATAAAATTAGCCTAAAACCCCCAGTAGATAACCAATTAGCTAAAATGTTGCTAAAATATTAGCTAAACACCAAATTAGCATAAAAAACTAATTAGAGGCCAAATCTGCCAAAAAAGCTAGCTTGTTGCTTAATTACTAGCCAAACACCAAAATAGCCTAAAATTCCTCAGAAAACTAACTCAGTCAAAAACGTTAGCATGTTGCTAAAATAGAAGCTAAATTAAATTATCCAAAAAAAAAAAAATCCAGTAGATAGCAAATTAGCTGAAAACATTAGCATTTTACTGAAATATTAGCTAAACTCCAAATTAGCATAACATTTCTCAGAAAACTTGGTCAAAAACGTTAGAATGTTGCTAAAATAGAAGCTAAAATTTTAAATTTTGCTTAAAAACTCCAGTATGTAACACATTAGCCAAAAACGTTAGTATGTTTCTAAAATAGCAGCTAAATTAAATCATCCCCAAAAAAAAAAATTCAGTAGATAACAAATTAGCTGAAAAAATTAGCATTTTACTAAAATATTAGCTAAACTCCAAATTATCATAACATTTCTCAGAAAACTTGGCCAAAAACGTTAGAATGTTGCTAAAATAGTAGCTAAAATTTTAAATTTAGCCTAAAAACTCCAGTATTTAACACATTAGCCAAAAATGTTAGTATGTTGCCAAAATAATAGCTAATCTCCTGTTTTTTTTGAAATTCCCTCTTATTTTATTTTATTTTATTTTTCTTCATCCAGAGAGCCACCATGGAGAGATAAAGGAGCCACATGTGGCTCTGGAGCCGCAGGTTGCAGACCCCTGCTATAGAGTCAGAACTAAACATAGAGAAGCTGCATTCAGCTTCTATGCTCCACAGATCTGGAACAGAAACACTCATTTATTTAAATCCAGGTTAAAGACTCACCTGATCTCAACTGGATTTCTTTAATATGGATTCAAATGTTTATCTATGCTTGTTTTAGGTTAAAATCTTTTAACTTTCTTTTAATGAAAACACATTCTTTATTTCTTTTGATTTTCTCTTTTGAAGTTTTATGAAAAACACTTTGAATTGTTACTGTGAATGAAATGTGCTACACGAATCAACTTGCCTTACATAAGTAGACTGTAGGCGGTTTTAAAGGTGGATTAAGGTACTTAAGTAGACAGTAGGCTAGTAATAATTGGTTTTTTATCATTTATTTAGTACATTTTACCTGTAATTATAAAAACCTTTTAACATATTTTACACTTTTAATATAAATATATTTTTTTACATTAGGTATTCCGTTTGTGCATAAGTTTATATATTTATTTATAAGTTAAACGAAACAACAAAGCAACCTTAAGAGGCAAAACAAAAAATCCATATTGCTGAGAAGAATTCTGTGTGAGGATTTCCTGTTTAGTAGTTTAAAGATTCAAAGATTCAAAGATTCAAAGGGGTTTATTGTCATATGTACAGTAAAGAAACTGGTTTCTCTGTACAATGAAATTCTTACTTTGCAGCTCACTCTGAATGCCATAAAGATAAATAAAAAAAAAGTTTTTGGATATTTACAGGATGACTGAAAACAAGGTATATATACGAAATAAACAAACTATGCATATGTAAGTCACTAAGATATTTACAAATCAGTTGTGCAATTTACAGCGGTTTAAAATTTACTAAATTTACTAAATTTTTACTAAATTTACTCTGTTAAGACTTCAGCTTCAAGTAACTTTTTTAACAGACAGGAAAACATCAAAAAGAGAATTTTGTTGTGATGACAGGGCAACAATTCATGTTTATACATCCTAATGTGGAGTCCCACAGGGATCTATATTGGGCCGTTATAATTTGTACTGTAAATAAACGAGTATCTAATGATCTTATCCCAATTATTTTTGCAGATGACACTACTTTATTCATATCCAATCCAAATTTTAATTTCCTCATAAAACATACATGGAGAGTTACCTTCTTATGACAAAACATTTCAGGATGAACAAACTCTCTGTTAATATAAAAAAAACCAGAATTGCTTAATTTCTAGTGTCGAAAAACCCCAATTCCCGATCAATTTTAGAATCAAAATGAATTTAACTGAACTTGCACGCATTTCATCTAACATGTTTGGGTGTCATTGTGTCATAAAAACCCAAACATGGAGAAATGATTAGCTTTGTAGAACTCTTCACAATAAATAAACTTTATTTATTTCTATATCCACAGACACCGTTCAGCCTGCCAGTCAAAACTTCGGCTGGTAGCTTGTTTTAATCTGTTGAATTCAAGATGGCTGCCTCTTCCTGAGGTCAAAGGTCAACAAAACTTCAAACTGGGAAATTTGATGAAGATTGGTTGAGTGAATGAAAGGTGTTTCATTGGACCATATTGTGGCAAATTTCTCACAATGATATGAAATAGTTGCTGTGGCCATCCAATAATAATTTCAAAGCTTCATTTGGATATCGCTACTACATCTGTTTTTTGTCGATTTTGAAAAGTTCTTTAGCCTTGCGAGAGATCATGTTTTTTTATTATTTTTTTTAATGGTTTCTTCCTCTGTGATGTCATCATTTTTTGCCTAAAATTCAATTTTTTCAGAGTTTTTGAGTTTGTGAAAAAGGGAGAACTGCACTATTACTGTTGCTTTGCTGTGTGTGAGAGGTTTGTTTCGGGGTAAACATAAATTGTATTCTGGATCCAAAATGATGTCAAAACTTGGATTAAATTAAGATTGAGTTTAGAAATGGGACTTTAGATTGGTGCTGAATGAAAGCTGTTGCTTTAACCCAGGGGTCACCAACCTTTTTGAACGTGAGGGCTACTTCATGGGTACAGAGTCATACGAAGGGCTACCATTATGAAATAACTAATTTTGCTTCGTTATAGATAGCTTTATATTATCAATTATGAATAATGATACTCCTCTATGTAAAGACACAGATTTCTCATAATAATTATCAACAATGACAACAAGCTAAGAAACAGATATCAATGTTGAGCATTTTATTAATCTCAGTATATGTTAAATTTTCAGATGATCACTTGCATTTCATGGAAAAACGTCCCATTTTCACTATGTTTATCAGTAATTTCATGTTAAAAAAATCAACTTACACAGTTTTAAACAATACATTTTGAACTAAGGACGGCATTTAAACAAATTGAATGATCTTTGAACAGGAGTAGGTCAGAGGTCACCTAAACTTATCTAAAGTTCATGCATCATGAACATATTTTTAAGACGTTTTAATTTTTAAATCTATGTAAATGTGAGTGTAATTAAAAAAAAAAAAAGCAACAGAAGAAAATTGAATTTCAGGTGCAGCTCACAAGTGAGTTGTGTTATTTTTAGAAGAGATCTGAGGGCCCCTTGTGGGGTCCTTGAGGGCTACCTGGTGCCCGCTTGCACCACGTTGGTGACCCCTGCTTTAACCCTTTAACTTCCCCAAAAACAAATCACCACAAAAGGTATTTTTTCTGTCGCTTTTTGCCTTTGTATGGAACCCCCTAAGGAAAAAAATTATTTAATTTTTTTTTACATAAAATATGGTAGGGTCTCTGTAAAAATTGAAGTAAAAAAACTTTTTTTTAAATAGTGACTACTGCACATAAATTGTTATCTGGTGCGTACCCTTTATTATCCAGAATTTATTTTTATTCTTTTTACTTCTTTTTTTTTTTTTTACTGGTTAGTGAAGAGTGCACATCAGATATTTACCTAAAAAAAGGTTTTTCTAAAAAAAAAAATTCCAAAAAATATGACTTGCTACGCACCAGTTAGTATCATTTGTGTATCAGTCAGTGTCTAGATTTTTTTTAACTTTACTTTTTAAGAAAAAACTTTTTTTCTGTATTTTTTCTTTAATACTTTATGTTGTTTTTCTTCAGTGTCCCTTCAGAGGCCGAGTTACATCAAAGGCAAATAAAACAATTTTTCTGGATTTTCCTCGAGTAAAGCAACCATTGGTTGAAGGAAAAGGCGGTTAGGTTCTCACAGCTTTCACATTTCATAGAAAATGTTTTGTTGAAGAGAAAGCACAACAAACAGATGGAAGATCTTCTTCTTCTTCTTCTTCTTCTTCTTCTTCTTCTTCTTCTTCTTCTTCTTCTTCTTCTTCTTCTTCTTCTCTTCTTCTTCTTCTTCTTCTTCTTCTTCTTCTTCTTCTTCTTCTTCTTCTTCTTCTTCTTCTTCTTCTTCTTCTTCTTCCGGTTTTCCAGCAGCTGGCAACCATCTTAAAGGCGCATTAGCGCCACCTGCTGTTCTGGAGGATGGGTCAGAAAGCAAGCTTACAATCCAACCACCGCTTCAGGTGGAAGCTCTTCCAGCTGGAGTCCAATTAAGTCATTAGTTGAGGGCGGAGCCAATCCACAGCTCCCATATCTGACTTTGGCAGGAAACAGCGGCAGCAGTGCTCTCTGGAAACACCACAAACTCAGCTTTTTATGTAGAAAGTTGTAATGGGGTTCAGAGTGGCTGTTCTGTTTGGGTTTGTGCTCCTCCTCTCTGCTGGAAACTTCTGCTCCGCCACACAGAACCGGCCAGTCGCCGGTACCAATGAGACACTGGAGCAGCTGACGGCCATCCCCCATCAGGCGGCGGCAGAGCAGCAGCAGGCCAACCGGTCGGACCCGAGGCGCCCGCTCCACTCTCCCTACACCATCCGGCTCAGGATCCACCAGCTCAAGAACCCGGCCGTCAGCGCCAAGCAGAACCTGAAGCAAGGCCCGGAGAACCCGCTGTCGGTGCAGCCCAGACACTTCTCCTCCTCCTCGGAGCCTCTGAGGCAGGAGGCGGTACCGGCCCCGAACCTGGAGCTGAACCTGCTCCCCGAGAAGGAACCACAGGTGAGTGGACCGCTCTGGCGCCGGTCCAGGCGGCGACCTCATGCGTGGTGTCGACCTTTCAGATGCCGGAGAGCTTTGAGCGGCGCGTGCCCGTGCCGGCTGAGAGCGTGTCGGTGCGCTGTGGCGAGGACAAGGTCATCGTGGCGGTCCAGCAGAACTTTTTAGGTAACGGCTGACTTTCTTCTGCGGGGAACCGGGTCTGCTTAGGGACCGATTAGAGGTTTTATTGGGAAACTGAAGTGGTGCAAATGTTGGCGAGCTGCTGATCAATACCCGCTCCCTGTAATGTCTCGGACGCTCTCTCTTTTGGGGCTCGAACGCCGACTTTACGGCAACACATTAGAAACGCTTTTATTGGGCGTTGAGTGTTATTGACCGAAAACGAGGCTGCAGGTAATGGCCTCCTCCCTCCCTCCCTCCCCAGGAAATGGGAAGTTGATCCATGCCGGCGATTTGACCTTAGGAGGCTGTGCGGCAGTGGACGCCGTGGACCGGATCCTGCTGTTCCAGGCGGAGCTGCAGGGCTGCGGCAGCACCGTGAAGGTGCGCCCCTCGCCTCTTTCCTCGCGGCGGGTTTGTTTCCGCGGTAACCCTGGGTTTCCTGCAGACGACGGAGGAGGCCCTGGTCTACGTCTTTCCCCTGAAGTATCTGCCGACGCCCATCGGCAGCACGCCGGTCCTGAAGACCAACGCAGCTGAGGTGACGGTGGAGTGCCACTATCAGAGGTGAAGGTTGATCTGGGATAAGCCACGCCCCCAAAGGGCCTGACACACCTGGTTTCCTTACTGCAAATCGTTAGGAGGAAGTAGAAAGGTCCGTCCAATTAAAAAAAAAAAAAAAAAAAAAAAATAGAACTGCTTCTAATTAAATGTTTTACAATTCAATACTTTTTTTGCTGTTTATGAAATGGTTTGTATTTTTTGAGTTTTCATTTACCTAACTGTAGTTATTTGGATTACACTTATTTTTTAAAAGTTTAATTTGTGTAAATGACTCGTTTTGAGAACAAAATGTGAATCTTGGTACAAATTGACCTTTTCAAAAAAAAAACTTGCACTAAATCATGTTTCCAAAAAAAAAAAAAAAAGGAACTTATTTATTTTTTTATTTATTTCTAGCTTCTAATGAGACAAAAAGAAAGCTAAAATCTGTAGAGCAAACAGAAGTTGGCTAAAATATCCAAAAATCCAGTTTTAAATCTTTGCAAGAATCAAATATTTTTCAGTGTTATTTTAAAATGAAGTTCTCTTCAAATCCTTCAATACTACTGTGACACACATTCGTCACATCTTTCCAAAATGGCGGCTAAAGAGAACCAGACGCGTGTTGTCCAGACTCCTTCTGCTCTGAATTTAGTAGATTTGGCTGCATCGACGGTTCCAAACTCCAGCGCCTTGAAAATCCAAACTTTTTCTGTTTTTAGCTGTTGATAAAGACGCTGCAATTGTTGGTGTAAATGTTTTTTTTCCTCCCTTGAATTTGGTCACTATTTGGCCCTTTTTTTTTCCTCCAAATTTACAATTCCAAAATCCAAGCTTTTTCTACATTTCCTCCCAAATTTCTAAAAAATTTACATAATTTGGGACTAATAAATTCCCTGGATTTTATGACCAATTTCAGAATCATCCTCAACTGTTCTTTTTTTTTTTTTTTTTTTTTAATTTAAATCTGCAAATATGACTTCACAGATATGCTGAAATTATGAACCCTAAAGCACGTTTGTCAAAGTCGAGGCACGGGGGCCAGATCTGCCCTCCCCTATTAACTGCCCCATGTTATCTTGTAACATCCCAATTTTGACATATGTATATTTTTATGTAGAGTAAAATATTGAAAGTTATTCGACGTTTAGGTTGATTTATTCAGGAATAATATTTCTGTTTTATTCATATTTATGTTTAACAACTTTTTTATTTATTAAAAACAATTGTATCCAGTTACTATTTGGTGTGCTCCAGTTTGTATGTTTCTCACTTCAGTTTTCAGGAAAAAATTACTTGGATTACTTCCACTTTTAGGAAAAACAAATTTTACTTCAATTTTTAGGGGAAAAAATAGTTTTAACTTTAACTTTTTGAAAAAAAAATCCCAGTTACTATCTACTGTGCACCAGTTTGTTTCTTTCTTCAATTTTTAGAAAAAGTGATTCAATTTTTTTTTTAATCCCGTTACTATCTGGTGTGCCTCAGTTAGTAACAAGAAAAAAATCTTTTTGCTTCTATTTTTAGATTAATAAAAAAAAATGTTTATGCTAAAGAGTTTTCTTTCATGCAATGCATTGTGGTCTATATTTGCCAATTTAGTGAGAGTTGATGCGTGCTGGTTTTTCAGAGAATTCTGGGTAATTTCTGAGGTTCTGGATTTTAGAATAGCAGATTTGGAGACTGAACTAAACGGAGCACTGAGTGGTGAACGGAGTCAGACACCAAATCTACAGTTCCCAGAAGTCTTTGCGACAAACCAGTCTGTGCTAATAACGCTCACTAGACTAGCATATGTAGACCACAATGCATTGCGTTTGAATTATTTGTCTTTGAATGGTGCGTAAAAGTACATTTTTAATCATCCACGTTTTCATCAGAACAGATAATTAGATTTTAACTTTGGAGAATTGAAAGAACACGGTGTCGGTTGGTCTCCCTCCAGATGCCTTTATAGTCTTTGATCTGCCCCTCCCCCTCCAGGAAGCACGTGGTCAGCAGCGCCGCCTTGACGCCGACCTGGAAGACGCAGGCCGTCCAGCTGGGCGCAGAGCAGCGGCTGCAGTTCTCGCTGCGCCTCATGACAGGTGAACCCCGAAAAGAGGAAACCCTCATTTGATCTCGGGCGACGGCGGGCCTGATTGCATCACTTGGCGGGAAGGCTTTGCTGCGCGGTGATTGGGTGTGATTGTGGGTTCCAGCTGACCCGCTGGGGTCACGGGCATGAATGAAGGCAATAATATAAAGCTGATTATGGGTTCTGAGCCGTGTCATTTCAGATCATCTCTGATACTTGAGTCGTGTTAGTTCTCGTCTCTTTGGGCTCGCCGCGGCGTTTCCCTCCCCCCCACCTCCGTCTTTTTCTTTCTTTCTTTTCCATTAGAGGACTGGCAGTGGCAGCGGCCGTCCAACGTCTACTTCCTGAATGACGTGATGCACGTGGAGGCGTCGGTGCTGCGGGGTCACCACGTCCCCCTCAGGGTCTTCGTGGACAGCTGCGTGGCCACCGGCGGCCCCCGGCCCGGAGCCGTCCCCCAGTACGCCTTCATCAGCAACCACGGGTGAGGAGCAGTGACCCGTAAACGCCTTTTCCCAGAAAAATGTGATTTTATTTATTAATTTCAACGCTTGAAGAACCACAAAGTCTTACTTCACCATGATTGTATGGTGGCCCTGAAGTTCAAATCCCACCAGCAAGTCTCACAACAATAAAAACCAGCAAAATGAATAATTACCTTTTTAAAAAATCAAGACAATTTAATTCAAAAATTCCTTAAAAAAAAAAGAAAAAAAGAAAGGAACTTCCTGAAAATGAAACGATAATCTAGAAAAGGTCTGTATTTTGGGACGTCACTGATTGGCTGATGACATTTGTCCATCATTAAACTGAAGTTTATTTGGTATAGATCGATACTTGATATGCTCAGTACTAATGAAACCTTTATTAGTACACGGACAGTTCTGGAAAAAACTCAAACGTCGTCAGTCAGCAATACTGACTTTTGCCTATTTATTTATTTTTCACATTTAATTTAACTTTAAAAAAGTAACTTTTTGTAAGAAAAATTCAGTAGTTTCTTGTTTCTGAAATGAAATTATTTTATTTTTTTTTCTTTACATGATTTTTTTTTGTGATTTGTCCTTCAAGGCCACCATACAATTTTTTTTTGTCTTTTGTTTTTTCTTTTTCTGAAATAAAAAAAAATAGCTTACTTTGGTGAATATGAAACAGTTTTTACTTTTGACAGTTTCACATGATATCCTTTCAAAATAAGACACCCTGTGCCATATAGGATTAATGCAGCAAATCTATTACGACTTATGTCAAGTATTTAAAAAAATATGCACAATTTATTTTGCAATTGTTGCTGCATATCAGTCAAATCTCTAAATTAGAGCTAATTACACTGAAAAAAGTGAAATATTGGAACAATTATCAAAAATTCTCACTTGCTACATTAAAATTTTTCAGGTTTCATCAAATTAAATCTTTTTAGTTGATTTACTCAACTTAAACTAATATATTTAAATATAAAAAATTACAGAGCTTTTGTTAATTGATTTCATTTTTACAGTGTAAGCTAGCCTTACTGTTAAACCACTTAAAGTTCTTAAAACTCTGTTCAAAAATAAAAAAAAGTTCTCCTTAAAACCTGGACCACCTTAAATACAACCTCTAGTTGATTTTTGTGTGGAGCTCAAAAATCAAAGTGTTTGACTTTGAAGCCACACAGCCAAATTGCTATTGTTGGAGCATCATGGGTAATGTAGTCAAGAGCTTTGCACGTAATTTGAGCCGTAATTTAACAGTTTATGACTGTTTGACTTATTAAATTGTTGTTTCACTCGATTGCGCCTTATAATCAGAACATTTTACTTTTAAAGCTCTCTTTTTTCCTCTCTAAACATAGAGCTCAACTAAAATGGTACCATTTTCATATATTTTTATGATTATTAATTTTTAAAAGCTACATATTATACATTAAAGGCTTAATTGCCACAAAAACATAAATTTAACGTATTTTTCTAAAAAGAAAAGTTTGATTTTTTTGGTTCTCGGGGGTTCTGGTCAGTCGTCAAAAACAGCTTTTTGATTGTCTAAAGATGTCATTAAAGTAGCTCTTTTCTGTGGATTCAAACTCGATGTTTTTGTCTGTTTTTTGTCGTTTTCAAGCTGTTTAATAGACGCCAAGCAGACGGGAGAGCAGTCGTACTTCATGCAGCGGCTGCAGGAGAATAAACTTCACTTCCAGCTGAAAACCTTCAGGTTCAACAAAGACCAAAACAACAATTCGGTGAGGGTCGCTCCCTTAAATAATAATGCATTTTACTTAAAAGTGCCGTTCACAACACTGCACAAAATCAAGGTAAAACATGACAAAATAAGAGAATGTTAAAAACACAAAATATAAACTGATGAAGGAAAAGTGTGATTTTTGGAAAAATTGAAAAGGAATCAATTTTCTATTTTGACTTTCAAAATAAAATGTCTTCTTGGAACTAAAGTGAAACACATCTTTGGTTCTTATAGCAGAAAACTGAAATTTATCTCTTTTCTTGCATTTAAAAAGTGCATTTCAAGTCATTTTACTCTTTTCTGAAATTCTCGAGTGTCTTTAATCTAACTTGTATGTTAGTGGGGGGCTGGAACAGTATTTTAAACCTCTAAAGGGGTCAAACTAAAACAAATTGGGGCATTTAGTTTAAAAATACCCCCACCCTAGTTCTGATATTAACATGGAGTCACTTTGTGTTTAAAATGCTTTAGATTTTCATTTTAAATGGAAAAGGTTATATAATTATGATGATTCTATTTACATTGTTTATATTTTTTAACTGAATAACTTGTTAAATTATGCAAATGTTGTTTATTTTTAGATATTCACCCCCACAATCCATATTTTCGAAACTTTTATTTTGAAATGTCCTATTCGAACTTCCTTACGAAGAGTTTCCTCTCTCTGTCAGTTCTACATCACCTGCCACCTGAAAGCGACGCAGCTGGATGCTCCCATAGACTGGCGGCACAAAGCCTGCTCCTTCCTGACTGAAGCCAAAAGGTGGGCGGAGTCAGACGTCTGACCTTCCCGCTCTGAACGCCGCCGCTAACAAATGCTCCCCTGCACAGGTGGGTGGCGTCGGGCGGAGACAACAAGGTGTGCAGCTGCTGCGAGAGCAGCTGCAACGAGCCGAGGATGAGGAGGAGGAGCCGAGCAGCAGACGCAGGTGAGGTGCAGGAGGTTCCCCTCCAGAACCGGGTGTCAAAATCCAAAACACACCTTTGATCACAAACAGGATCAACATTTATGGAACACTCTAAAACTACATTTTAGAGTAACTGTAATTTTTAAAAATAATTATGAACTAGATATACAGCATTAGCTGTGATAATGCTAGTTTGAGTGATGTAAGCTGAATTTGGCCAATGAAGATGCTGCTGAAAGCTGAAATTGATAGTTAAAAAAGCTGATAGCTAAAACATTAGCTAAATGCCAAATTAGCCTAAAAAACCTTTAAGTTAGCCAAAACAGCTAGCATGTTGCAGAAAAATAGCTAAACTTCAAATTATCTGAAAATATGGGGGGAAAAAAGCCTAAATTTGACAAGACAGCTAGCAACTGGCTGAGATATTGGCTAAACTCATGATCTGGAGGGCCGGCTCCGGCCCCCGGGCCTTGACTTTGACATGCGTTCTAGAATAAAGGTTCATATCTTTAATGTTTTAAATTTGACCTGTAGAGCTGCAGGTGGAGGGAACCGTTGTTCTGGGCCCGATCCTTGTCGTGACGGATGTCCGTGAGGAGCTGCCTGCAGGACCAGAGCTCCCACCAGAACCCGTTCCCGAGCTCCGAACGCAGGAGGAGCCGGACGCCGGTGAGAAATCCGTCTGTGCCGTCCGGCCGGCCGCCGGAGGAGTTGCGTGACCAGTAACGTTGGGGTCTGTTTCTCTCAGCGCCTTACCTGTCGAACGCCCTGCTGTGCGGGGCGGGGGCCATGCTGGCTGCCATGGTGGCGTTCCTGAGCTCCGCCGTCTGCAGCCGACCTCGCAAACCCGCCGTCTTTTCAGTTTGCTCCTGATTGAAGCCAATAAAATATTTAAACCCAAGCTTCCTCTTCATTTTTTTTTCTTTTTTTCCGTGTTGGTGCCAAGAGCGAGAAGATGTTTGTCACCTGGGTGTTAATTATCACGTATCAATATTTAATACTGAGCTCTTTGTGATGTATAGAAACAGGGCTGCAGCCGTCTCAGACTCTCTACCAGAAAATCCAACATTTTAGTGAACATTTGTCGATTAAAACCTTTAACCTCTCTGTAACACTCTACACTCTCAACATTACCAGTGCAACAAAAACCTACACAAGTGGATGCATCCGAACAGTTTGTGGCCCCACCCAGCGTATTTTCTACTACACAAAATTTCAACCTTTATTTTTTTTCATCTGTTCCTGATTCACAACAATTAGAGTAAAAAAAATACTCAAATGTAGTTTGGAGGTTATTATTCTTGAAATATGCCTTTCATCAGGAAAATGAGTTTAAAAACTATTTTCAAAAAATTCAAACGGCAGTTCACTTGCAAGTGGACTCTGGTACGGTTCAGAAACTGTGTGAACAGACAAATGGAAAACTGACAGTTCTGCAAAATGGTGAACTTCTGTGTGAATCGTTTCAGAGTTGACAGAACTGAAGTGGAACCCTCGACACCAAAGCCTCGTTTCCACTGAGCGGTCCAGTCCGGTTCGATCCAGAATTTGAGTTCTTCAATTGTAAAACGGACCCACAAAACAGTTCTGACTTTTACCTCTGGAGTTGTTGTAGGTCCATAGAAAAATAGAATAGAATGGGGCGGAGTCACTGTAGCCTCTCGTTGATTGGAGAGTGATGACATTAGAAAGCACCAGTATAGCGCTAAGCTAACATTTCAAATTTCCGCTTTATGGCGGTATTTTTCTTAGCCGCCCGCAATCTTAACATTAAATTCCTGTTATACACGATTTACAAAAAGTAAAAGAAATAGATAAGCTGCTGGATGACCGCCATTGTTGCATTTCTACAACGATGCAATGACACGCTAGCGGTCTACTCCACGCCGTGGGAACGAGACTTCACTGAGTGGAAACGCTCGCTACAATTAACTGATCCGCACCGTACTGCTCAGTGGAAATGAGGCACATCCGCCCAACTGCCCTTACCTGGTCAGACGCTGGTTTAATCGCTGCTTGACTTTCACCTGTTTAGCAGAACGTTCATGGTCCTTTCATCTACCAGGGACGGTGGTAGTGCAGAGGTAGAGTTGTGGTCGGATGATTTTGATGTGTCGAAATGGGTGAAAACTGAACCTCCACTTTGCTCCTGATGGTTATCGGTCGTTATGCTTTTAGAATGGTTTTAGGTCTTTGTTTTATTTTCTGCAGGATTGTGAGGTTTTTCTGTCTTTTCTTGATTACCTGATTAGGTGAGGACCTCCAGCTCAGCCTTCAAATACTGCCCCCCCCCCCCCAAGCTGGCAGCAGCAAAGCATTTCCTTTACATGATTTTGTGTCATCGTAGTTTTTATTGTAAATGAATTCCAGCTTATTTTTAACATTTGTTTGTTTGTGAGAGTTTGAGTTAGGTTATTAAATTTCTTTGTTACATCTTTTACTAGCCCCAAGATGGGGATTTAACAAATTTGGGGCTCGTCCGGGATCTAGTTGACACATTCTCTCTCTCAACTCTCAACCTCCGCATCACTTTTTGACATTCCCCTTAAATCCGGGGTCCCCGACATCCGGGCCACAAATTGGTACCAGGTTGCAGAAAGTGAAAAATAAATGCATGCACTACTCAGCTCGGTACTGGTCCCGCCTCTCGAGGGTTGGGGACCATTTAATGGGAACAGCCAGCACATCAATATACGAGTTAGACACCAAATATGTTCAAAAGTGACGTCCTGTTCCACAGTATGATGCCATACGTCCATATATGATGATTTAGAAGTGAGAATGTTGTATAGGTTGGCACCAGAGTTCGACATGGTGTGAATGTGTACGTTTATGGCTGCTTTTACTACCTTCAAGGAAGGTAGTAGAGTGTTATAAGTATATCCTGTTTTCCCCCTAATTTCTGTCCAGTTTCTTGTCAACATCTGATGAACTTCCTGTTCAGATGTTTTTGTTCTTGTTTTAGGTCCTCCAGGATGGGATCATGTCTTCCTGGATGTCTCCTGAGCACCGATGTTCATGTTCTCCGTTTTAAAGGGGCCATTCCATGAAAATGTTACTTTTTGTGGTTTTAAGTGCATCATAATGTTCCTTCCTCTCGATCAAAAACAACCAAAGCGGTATTTTGATCCATTCAAGAGTAAAAACCTGCATTATCTGCAGCAGCCCCTCCCATACCCACGAAAACGAGCAGGTGGTATCGCTCTGACATCAGCACGATGTGAACCGCCACTTAAAGGAAGAGTCTGCGCTCCACAGACTACAACAAACACACCCACTTTCTCAGCGGAGCATGCGGTGATCATCAGCAAAGCTGATGAGCTGATTTGGCTGCTAGAGGTTTAGGTGTTTGTTTAAACTTGCAAAAGAAGAGCCAGCACATCAGAAGTGGTTGGATTTGATCTTCAGGAGTGAGACGGACAACTCTGTCTGTGACCGCCACTTCACAGACACCTGTTTGATAATCTTGGCATGTATCAGTGGATTCAATCTCAGTGCCGGCGCCTTTCCGGGTGAAAATCCTACAGTATACCGTAAGCATAGAACGCATGAGCTAACGCTATACCTTCCACGCATGTTGAGCCTCACGTCCTGATGATCTTGTATTATTTTGTAAACAGTGAAACTATGTGGATCATTTTTGAAAATAATTGGGAGGTTGTTTGGTTACAAGTGCGAACTGCGGGCCCGCCGACGAGGCGCGGTGGAGGCTGATAGATGGTCTATGGGGAGGCTCAAGGATGATGTCGTGAAATGGGCGGGACCAACGAGGAACCGAAATCTGTCCCTCAGGAATTTTTCATTTTTATCCATGTCAACAGGAAAAACACAAACATAATACATTAAAACAACACAAGGCATCGTTAGCTGAGGAAATGAAAGGGAGCAGGATGAAGAAAACTTCTTTTTCTGCCCCTTTATGTGCAAGACACATAAAAAATAAAACAAACCAAAAGAAAAAGTCATTCTACAACCAATTACACATTACTGTGTGGATGGGCAAATGGTACTTACAGATGAAAACAAGTAAAACAGACATCGAGATTGGGAAGTCTTTGTCTTCAATTCCACCAAGTTTTATTTTAACTTAATGCTACAACAAACAATTGTGTTTTTCTAATTTTTCTTTTTAACAAGTGTTTTGAATATAAACGGTGACTTCGTTTCTTTGATTAAGATTGTTCCAATTTCAAAACCCCTCAAACTGAAATACATCTTTCTTTAACTTTTGTTTTAAATTTTGATAGAGAAAACTTCAAAACTTTTAAAGTTATACTTAGCATTTCATTTTGTGAACATATTTTGAATCTTATGTGGCTAACGGTTTGTACGTTATCTTTAAGATACTAGGTCATTACATTTTAATATTTTTAATTTGCTGAATATTGAATTAGAATTTTTGAATTATTTTCACTGTTTTTTTCTGTAGACTGAAAAATCATTGAGGTATTTGTTACATGTGTTTCTCCAAATTTCAGTGCAATAATTTCTATGTAGGACAATCAGTGAACAAGTAAATCACTTTACTGTCCAACGATGATTACACTCTGTGAAGAGCAGCAATTGTTTCTGCCAACTTAGATTTAATATTAGTAGTATGAGATCTCCGAGTGAAACTTCATCAAAGATAACACCAAAAAACTTCTTTTACTCTGTCAATATTATTACCATCTATTTGAAAATAAATGTTCTGATCTATCATCCTGTTGCTGATTACCATAAATGATGTTTTTTCACAGTTCAGTGATAATTTATTTGCATTAAACCGTTTTTTTTTTTAACTTGGATTGTTTCTTTCTTGTGCTCTAAATCGTCACAATAAAGGGTGGTATCATCAGCAAATGGGATAAATTTTAGCATGTTGGTCACATTAACAAGGGCATTCAAATAAAGATTGGACAACTTCGGTCTGAGAAATGACCCCTGGAGTGCCTCACATTTTATACCACGACAATTCGATCAAGTTGCTTTATTTCCAGATATTAAAACGGTACACAAAAATAACTCATATGTCATACATCATTTGTTTTTAAAGTTCCAATGGTAATATATGGTCATATATATGGATATAGTTTACTCTGAAAGGGTTAAGAAAATCATGGCAGGGCCCCTTTTAAGGAGAATGTTGTTTTGAACGCCAATTTAATTAAAAAAATTGTTTTTTGTTGTTTTTAATAGGGTCTTAAGGTATTTTTCTGATTACATTTTTTAATTGAGTATTTGAATAGTTTAATTGTTAGTTGAAAATCACGAACAGACAAATGATGATGTTGAAAAAAAGATCGTATTTGTGATGTAGACAATATGCTGGGCGGGGCCACAAGCTCCCTGCTTTGATTCATTCTTACAAATAGATCCATTAACATTATCCGGGCTGGAATCTGGCTCCAAACTGCACGGCTAAATTGCTTGACATTTTTGTTGCACTGCTAATGTTAGCTTGGGGCTGTAAGCTAGCGTGCAAACGGAGAACTCTCAGCAGTGGAGAGGGGGCGGAGTTGCTTCCACAATTCCACAAATTTCTAGTGAAATCCTGGTGTTTGTTATAAACTACATGATGTACTAGAAACAACAGTTTAAAAGCCTTTTTAACTAAAAACAGCAAAATCAATTAAAGACTCTAATGCAAGCGGATCAAAAGATGATCGTAGTGGATGTTTAAGGATGTTGTTGCACGCTCCTCAGTCTGTTTCTCTTCAGGTGATGATCGGATTCATCCAAAGATTTCCATAAAAACCGTCTGGAACGTCTTCCAAAGCGCTTCCCTTTATGCGATTCATGACTTCCATTCAGCATCCTCTCCGGGAGGATTTGTGCGTCTCATTTTCCGAGGAACCTGCAGCAGAACTGCTGGGAGATAATTCAATCCCCAACATTACCCCGGAGCTTCTCCTCTGAGCTGCAGTTATGATCCGAAGTGAAGGCAAGCATCAGCCGTCTGCCGTCAGGCGGCTCCGTCCCGGAAAAAGGACGTTTTTACATTTTGAGCGTGTCTCTTTAATTTGCCCCCTTCAGCTCTCTGCCTGTGGAGGAGACTTCGTGAAATGAGGCTCATCATGAACTGTTGCTCACAAGCCCAGGAAGACGAATAGACATAATTAAAAAGCTCATAAAGGCAGAGAGCAGGGGCTTTTATTACAGTAATATGTGGAGGCCTTGGTTTAATGGGGTATTTGTTCCTGCGCGCGGGGCTAACGGCTCCGCTCTTTTACTACCGGAGCGGTGCTGACACCCCACCCCCCCCACTCACATCCACACTGCAGCCAGGGGCCAATAAAAAAAAAACTCTGACCTAATGATGCCTCTGCAGGGCGGGTGACAGCGACAGGAAGGATGCAGACTCTTTTCACCTTCAACAGTTACACAGAGATGTGGTTACATTGAAGGAAACAAGTTGTGCTTTTTTTAATTTAAATGTTGGCGTAAACGCAAACTCCCAACCACTAGGGGGCACTGCAACAATTAGAGCATGTTTGACCCAGATTTCAGATTTGGAATCTGAAATATTCTAGATTAAAATACAAGGTAGTTTCTCCTTTAGCTAACAGATGTTGTTTTTGTGGAACATGAGCTCTCTCAGCCACCGTACTTTGTTGGTTTTCTATAAAAACACACAAATGTTTGAATGTGAACCAAAAGGGCAGCGTGTCGCCTGCTAACCTTTAAATGAAACCTTCAAAAACACAAAACTTAATGTTAAAGAAACAGACTTAAATGTTTTTAGCTTCTGTAAATATTTTAAAAAAGGGCTTATTATTGGTTTTTAATATATATTATTTGATTAATAAAGTAAATAAATGCAAAATCTTCTTATAACTGACGAATTAGTGACTAGTTATTTGTAAAAGTTATTGTAGTGAAACTTTAAACGCCATTTTTTACTCTATATTAAATTAATTTTTATTTTAAAAAAATAATAATAAATGCAAATCCAAATTTCTTAAAGGCTAAAGTAAATCTATGCGGCTCCTTCTTGGTTTTGATTAGTAGAGAACCAAATGTCTCTTTTACTGCCGACCCCTGAGCTACATCAATGCTAGCTAGCAGGGTGCTTACAACTACGACTCACTGCGGCGGGAGTCCGTCTCACAACCGCCGGCTAGCTTACATCATCTCTGTTGTGTGTCCGGTCCCTCGCCACTGGCTACCAGTGGAGTGGTTGTCTTGCCACCCTCGTGCCGCGTAGTTTGTCCTACTCTGTTCTAGTGTGGCAAAATATCGATAATGCGAAATATCGCGATATTTAGTCCTGCTATTGATTCTCGATGGGTTCCCACCAAGTATTGATCTTTTATTTTTGTTCGTAGAGGCGGTAAAGCGTTATATTTGTCATCCTTTGGCGAGACGTCCCTTTGGTGGTAGATTTTTGTTCGTTTACGACAATTTTGCCCTTAGCATGTTTACTCAACAAAAACATTATATCATTGATTTGCACAAAATTTTGTATTCTTTATTGTTGTTTATTATGATTATATTCAAGCTAAAAAAAATAAAATGGGAATATAGTTCCCAAAAAATATGTGTTCCTCTAATATAATGTGAGTTATTAGAAATGATTTTTACTAATTGTTGCAATATCATCGATATCAGGAGTCATGTATCGTATCGTGAGGTATCCAGTGATTAACCCTAACCTTTTATCGTAAAATTAATGTTACCAAAAGTTAAATGGTGAAAATGGACAACATTGTCATATGCGGTGTAAACGTGTGTTTTTAAAACACATCACCATAAAAAATAAAAAAAAAATCAAGTAAAATTTTTCAGATTTTCATTTTTAAAGTATGACAGACGTTTCATATCTGGAACTCAGATTTATTTCTTCAGCTTTTTGCTAGGAAACCGACGTGTTGACGGACTGGAAATAGAACTCGAGCTTAAAGATGATGTCAAGTTTTAATAAATATTCTTCTTTTTGTGGGTTAACGGAACTAAGACGTAGATTGTTGAGCCGACTGATGTATCATCCACTCCATGACCTTAGTAGCATCGTGAATGTAATAGACCTTTTTCAATAAACAAGGACATCACCACCCTGTGAGTAACCCTCTATTGTGGTGCAAATGACAACAATTTAAAACCAGACATTACTCCCATGATGCATTGTGAGTAGAGTCACTACCACATATTTCTTTGATATTATAGGTGATTATATTTCACAGATTAGACCGCGATTTTGGTCAATTAGCAGATTTTCCGCTTTCAGGGGCCGCATTTGTTTCTTTCCTGCAGCGTGAAGAGACGTCAGCCGGCTGTAGAGAGTGCTAATGTCTCCTTTTAGCTGCACAGGCTCATCATCATCATCATCACCACCATCGTGCTGGAGATAGTCGGCTGCCCGCAGATGTCTCGCGGGCGCGGCAGTTTGGGCGCGAGTTGACAGGCGAAATGGCAGCCGGCCCTGA
The DNA here is from genome assembly GCA_003999625.1 of Oryzias javanicus. Lineage (NCBI taxonomy): Eukaryota > Metazoa > Chordata > Actinopteri > Beloniformes > Adrianichthyidae > Oryzias > Oryzias javanicus. The sequence continues at coordinate 21,887,720 of CM012438.1, forward strand.
ATCAGCCATTCGTGCAGACAGGAAGTGCGACCCCGAGGGTGCGAGAACACACACACACATATCTTTGCTAGAGTCAGATGTAATGGCGCGCGCCCTCCCCTGGCCTGCAGCCATGATGACTCCACTGGTGAGTGTTGTTCTGCTCGGCGAGGGCCGCGAAAGGAGTCGGCCGACAAGCGAAACATCTGGATCCCCTGCAGTTTTAGATCCACGACACAAAATTCTACCTATCCAGAGACGTTTCAGTCATAAGAATACCAGCAGACCCACAGGGAGGCGCCTCCTCCGTCCAGCCCCAACGCTGACCCTCTTAATTAAGAAAGAAAGAGGTTTCTAACGAAGGAAATGGATTTAATTAGCTTGATCTTAGCTCAGGAACGTGCCGTAAAAACACACATGTGCACCCGCACGCACACTCAAAACAATTAAGCCTCTTTTATCCCAGCTAATGGCTTCAGTGACTCAGACTCTTTCTCATTAAGACTATCAATAATATGCTGATTACATGCAACCACCGGTCTCCTTTATCGGGGCACAAAAGGGACGAGCGCGTGTCTCGGAGGTTTCGGGGTGGGGCGGTGAGCGCGCACCACTTATCTGCGGGAAAAGAAAAAAAAAGAGAGAGATTGGTTGGGTGGGTGAGTTAAAAGAGGCTTCGTGTCTTTATTTTCTGCCGTTTATCTTATCAGACTTTCTCAAGGAGGAGAAGAGGAGGAAGTTGGGTTGTGCTGCAGGCTCTGGAGCTCTGAAAGTTTGGATTCGTGTCCAAAACTCTCAAACGAACTCTAGTTTTGCCTCAAGGTTGTGCGCTTTTATTTTAAAAGCTTGGATTGTTGGACCATACCATGATTTTCTTAAGCCCTTCAGAGTAAATTATATCCATCTATATCAGGGGTGGGCAAACTTTTTGATTTGTGGGCCAGAAAGGGTTCTAAAATTTGGCATAAGGGCCGGACAAGGAGCAGATGGAAGGAGTGATGAACCTCATAAACTAAAAAGATAATATGGAATTTAGAAGAAAAATATGCTTTAATTTGAATTAAAATTCACATATATTCATTTAAAAACAGAACATTTGGGAATTTTAATTTCTAAATTTTGATTTTTGTTCTCTTTTTGGTGATCCAATGGGTTGATGTTCTTCAGAGGAAAACGCAAACTCAAAGAAATCCGAAAAATCACCTTCTGACTCAGAAAAAAACACACGAACGCCAGAGAAACAACATCATTCATGAGAAGAAACCAGAAATACAATGAAAATAAAACAATAATTAGGATTTTGATTCAATGTATTTTAATTTGGAGGGCCAGATTAAGTAGCTTAGGGGGCCGCATGTGGCCCCCGGGCCGTAGTTTGCCCACCCCTAATCTATATGATCATATATTTTAAGGTAAAAAAAAAAAAAATGGAAAAGCCCCACCCACCCATTTTGGTCCAAAAATACCAGTTTTTGGTCAGAAAACAATAATTTAACTGGTGATCTAGTTTTTCATTTCTTTAAATCAGGGGTATTCAACTCCAGGCCTCGAGGGCCACAGTGTCTGCATAATTTCCAGATATCCAAACTCTACTCATGACTGATTACCTGGTTCAGGTGTATCCAACCAATTGGAGCATGCCAGATCCGGGTATGTTGGAAAACCTGCAGGAATGCGGCCCTCGAGGCCTGGAGTTGAATACCCCTGCTTTAAATGTTAAACACTGGAGATGGATGTTAAAAGATCCACCATGCTGACCAAATGTTAGTGCAGGTTAGCGGGCCGCCTTCCATTGCAAATGTTGAGAGTTTTCATCCTAGCTAGGGAAAAGTACTTTTCTATATTTTTTTTCAAGTTTTTTTAAAAGGTTTAGCAAGAATGGTTATTTTGACCAATTATAATATTAATTGCTGTTTATTTATCAATTGAAGTCTTTGGGATTTTGGTTTTAGTTAACCAGCGAGTACTTCCTGCTTTAAACATGAAGGGGGGGTCACTAAGTCCAGTGCTTATATACAGACAATGATCCTGACACTTGCGGTTAGATTTTGGATTAGGGAACAGCACCGCCAAACTGTGACACACAGTGCTAAAAGTTGGTTTTGTAGCTCAAATTTTGAATTCTGAAGGCTAGCGTCTTTTAGCGCACATCTCTACACTTGAGGTTGGTTACTTGAGACATAGTAGGCATCAACTGCTTTAGAATGAAATTAGAAGTTAATGTTGGCCTTTCTAACATAATTATTAAAATGTTAGCGCTTAGCAACAAACAGGCTATATTATCTGATTTTTTACTTTTTTTTGCAACATTCAGGGTTATGTTAAACTGTTAGCATAATATATATATATATATATATATATATATATGAAATTAAAAGCTAAAAATTCTGAAGCTGAAAACTCAAGCGATACTCGCAAATAGCCTAAAAAACTAGAAGAAGATTTTAAATTAGCCAAAATGATATGCAGCAGAAATATTAGCTAAACTATAATACAGCCTAAAAAACTTTTAAAAAGTCTAAATTTAGCCAAAACAGCTAGTATGTAGCTGAAAAAATAGTTAAACTTAAAAAAACTGAAAAAAGCCTAAATTAAGGAAAAACAGCTAGCATGTAAATATTAGACTAACTCCAAAATAGCCAAAAAAACTTTTGAAAATGCATAATTTAGCCCAAACGACTAGCATTTAGCTGAAATTCTAACAGCATAAAAACTCTTAGTAAATGCCAAAATAATCCAAAAAACTAGCAGAATGCCAATTTTTAAACTTTAAACACTGTAACTTTTAAACATAATTTTAAATAATAAAAAGGCAGGAATATTAATCCAGATTAAATCAACTTAAACCTTAAATAACTTTCAATATTTTACTCTCCATAAAAATATATTTTGTCAAAATTATACAAGTTAGAATTAAGTGCCAGATAACATTGAGCCATTAATAACAATAAAATAAAATGATCTGGAGGGCCGGATCTGGCCCTCAGGCCTTGACTTTGACGCATTTGATCACATATCTCATTGATGCCAACACTACTCAAACTGCAGGATCATCCTCCTCCGTGTTTGCCTATTCAGTCGGCACAGTTTCATCTGAAGGAAGGCCGCGTTCTAAGTCAGGCCACGTGCAGACGAGCGCGTCCCTGAGATGCTAACGTGAGATAGACATGTGTCTGTCACACCGGCAGGAAGACAATGAGCCTGCGCTCCGACCTTGACTCTCATCCTGTTGTCGAAGACACTGGAGTCCGTCCCGGAGGAGGAGAGAGGAAAGCGGAGGCTTGACCTGTGGAGCCACACCTTCACCCATTCCCCATTAAGCATCTCCAAACATCGGCCGGGTTCCCTCAGATCTCCACTGTCTATTGTTAGGTTTGTTTTCCTTCTGAGTTCTGAGGGTCTCTGGTGGCCACCTATGGCGCTGGCCCACAGACCTTTGTGCGGTTCCCAGACCGGGCTTTTTCCAAACTCTTGACAGAAAAGGGAACAATTGTATTTTGTGATAGAAGAACAGAATGCATCGTAAACTGCAGCTGTAAAAAGATGTTTTATGCGGAAGCATCAACCACAGTCATAAAATCTTTTCTTCAATAATTTCAATTATGGTCTAAGACTACAAAATAAAAGCATATAAAATTTTGACCATCGATCTTAAGCCAAAACTAGAATTTGGTTTAATATTTATCTCATAAATTAAAATTTTAAGTAATTGTTTATAACCTTAGAGCGTCAACAAATTAGTACATCAGAGTTTAAAAGCCAAACAAGTTTAATTTGAATAAAAGGAGTTTACACTCTTGAGTAGTAGCAGCTTTTTTTATTTTATTTTCTCGGTTTTTGATTTGAATTCCGATTGCAGTTTTTATTGGTTAGCAAGCTCCACTGTACTAAACTAGCACGCTTTGCTGTATCAAGCTGGCAGGTTCCGCTGGATCAAGTTAGCAAGCTCCACTGTACTAAGATAGTGGGCTCTGCTGTAGTGAGCTAGCGAGCTCCGCTGTAGCCACCTCCGCTGTAGTGAGGTAGTAAGCTTCGCTGTATCAAGCTAGCAAGATCCACTATAGCCACCTTCACTGTATCAAGCTGGTGGGCTCCACTGGATCAAGTTAGCAGGCTTCACTGTACTAAGATAGTGGGCTCCGCTGTAGTGAGCTAGCGAGCTCCGCTATAGTGAGCTAGCAAGCTCCACTGTAGCCACCTCTGCTGTATTGAGCTAGCAAGCTCCGCTGTATCAAGTCAGTGAGCTCCACTGTACTAAGATAGCAGGCTCCGCTGTAGCAAGCTAGCAAGCTCCGCTGTAGCAAGCAACATTATAGTGAGCTAGCGAGACCCACTGTAACCACGTTCGCCGTATCGAACTCCGCTATATTAAGCAACACTAACGAAGCTTAGTAATTTAAATTTTTATGTTAATACATACAAAACTTGTTTTAGCCCTTTTTACATTTTTTGTATTTGATAGAATTTTTTTACATTCATTTACCATTAAGTGTATATATTCACATGTATGCAGCATAATTTTCTTTTTCTTTGCTTTTCAAATGTTTTTTTATTTTTATGCCAACTACCATATCTTTTTTAATTTACTCTTGTTTGATGGGACTGGGTCCTAGCGTCAGGACTGATCCCCTTCCAGCTACTACAGCCTTAGTGCCAGGTTAGTTGTGGGTTGGATTTTGCAGTTAGTTCCCTTGAGACTCGTGTGGCTTCCTCAGGAGTAAGCATGGAGAGTAATCTCTTCATGCTGACTCCTCGGACAAACATAAAATAAGTCATGGAGACTGTTGATCCAGCCATGTCGACCGTCCGAGTCAGCAGCTCCCTCTAAACAAAACTACCTATAAAAAACAAATAAATAAAGTCAGCAAACTAAGACTACCAAGGACCAACCCAAACTAAAATAACAAAACCCTTATTTATCCTTAGTGTTGTGTAATCACTACGACCTGTTGACTGCAGCATGCCCATAGAAAAATGTGCTATGTTTCTCTCTATGGGTTCACTGAGCATTCTACTATCTTGATATTTCAAAGACTCACCTGTGTACCCTGTACAGGTTTGACTGTTTTTCATCCACTGAACGCTTGTATTCATCTGGGACTCAAGGTCTGTACACACCACATATGATAGTGCAGTACAAATCTGGCATTTCTTTTGTTCCAATCAGTTATTACCTTCTCCTCCATCATCAGTTTTCAGTCGATTTGTGAATTAAGAGAGGCCAAATCTGAGTCCCTGATTGGTCAAAGTACAGCCCGATTGAGCCATTCTTACATCAAAACATAGTTTCAGTGTTGATGTTCTTTGACCAACAAAATTGTAGTGGATTTGGAAGAGGAGAAAAGCGACGCGATCCACTGGAATTACGCTTGTTGCGTAAATGATTGAAAAGTTATCTTATGTCAAAAAGTTGTTATCTAGGCGTCAACAACAACATCTCCGGTGTTAAAGGGTTACCTTTCAACGCACGTTCAATGGTTGCTTTTTTTGTACAGACCCAACCAGCCAGGCCAAGTGAGCCCCTTATGGTTTCAAAGTGGGCTAAAGATGTGGGCCCCAACTGGGTTTGTCTACAGTTTCTTTGATGGCCCCAGCTGTGTTTGCCCACATTAACTGAAGTGGAAACTCAGTGGGTTGGCCCAGTGCGCAAGCCAGCCTCTTGATGGGCGGTGTAGCATGCTAGCAAGCTCGATCTATCAAGCTAGCGAGTTCTGCTGTGTTGAGCTAGTGAGCTCTGATGTAGCGAGCTCCACTGTACTAAGCTAGCAGTCCATTGTGGCGAGCTAGTGAGCTCCATTGTTTCAAATTAGCGATATCTACTGTACTAAGCTAGTGTGCGCTGGTCCATCAAGATAGCAAGTATGGCGTTTTTTTAAAGTCAGAACTCAGAAAAAGACAAGTTCACGCACGTATCAAACATTTCTCGCCCACGATTCAGACCCCTACGAGCGCCTTCTGCTCCTGCGCGCTTGAGTTTAATCCTCCGCGAGCAGAAAAAGTCATTTTTTCTTGAGTGGTTTGCAGATCAGTGAGCGCGCGGTCACTAAGACTGTTTGCGCTCATGCATCACTTGGGACCAGCTCACGCACGTGGAAGTAGACAGTCTCTCGCGCGCGAAGACTTTTTCTGCTTGCGGAGGATTAAACACGTGCGCGCAGAGAGCAGAAAGCGCTCATGGGGATTCGAATGCTCCTTTCAGGGGGTCTGAATTATCCGCGAGGAATGTTTGATACGTCCGCGGGGATGTCGTATTTTTATTCTTATTATGTCTCATTCGGGGCCAACATTTTCCGCCACTTTTAAACCATATTGGGCCCACTTTGGCTTAATAAAAATCCAGGTAGGTTTTTCCTTGAAAGACAAATTCATAATGGATCAGTGTCTCTGTGGCTCAAAACTGAGCTTTTTTAAAATGTTATGAAAGCTTGACATTAATCTTTTGCTCCAATCTTAAACATGTGACAGTCTTAAAAATGTGAATGCAAGAGTTTTGATCACAGAAGCCCAAAATGCGTATCTACGTATATGTACTTAGACTTTTTTTTTGCTTTAATTGGCAGAAGGCTAAATCACTGGGTAACCACTTCAGTTTTTGTTATGTGACTTTTAAGTTATTTACTGACTGTAGCAGTTTCACACGAATTTCCTCACTTTGGCGCCCATTTTTTTTCCTTTTTTGCAGTTTGGAATCCTCTGCTTTTTCCATTCATTTCTCCCACCGTCAGAGGCGTATAAATCAGCACGCTGGGAAGCATCTGCACCAGGGAAGTTCACACGGATGTGACTTAGAGCAGAACAGATGTCTTTCCTTATTTGAGGTAACATCACATCCATTCAGAGTGAACCCAGCACCTTCCTTTCAACCACCAGGAGAACAACCACAACAAAAGGCTCTCTTCCCGTTTATTCTTGCTTCAGATATGGGCTTTTTTTTTTCTTTTTTTATAAGACAATGGATGAAAATAGTCTTGCCCTTGTGTTTTATGTGGGTCCAGCTCTGTTGTGCTTTAATAGGAATGTTTGATCGAACATCTCAGGTGCACAAATACAAGAACAAGGCCCAGACATGAGGGATAAGAGCTCTGAGAGACTCGCAGCTCTCATTTATGGATTTAAATGTTCGCACATTTGTCCTATAGACCGTGACCTTTAATCCTGATTGGCACACCAAAAGGGGGAAAACACACAGCGCCCAAACACCCTTTTTTTTATCATTCCAAGTGTGCTCGGAGCTATCAACCTGAATAAATAAATGCCGCTCTTATCTCACGACGCAAAGCCAGATAAGCGCCCCCACCGGGACTGAATGGAGGAAGCTGTCAGCACCTTTATTTTGCTTCGCCTCATACAGAGACCGAATCCTGTTTTTTCCCTCTTCAATCCATAATCCTGGTTTTCATTCCCTGGAGAGTCATTTCCCCTCCGTGTGTGTGCGTGAGACGCCACACCGGCCGTGTGATGCCTCTTTCCTGCTCTGAGTTTTCAGCAGACGCTTTTTTTTAAGGGAGGAAAAACAGCCTTTAAACCTGTCTGTGAGGCGTATTTACTCAGCTGGACTCCATTAACCTGTTTATCACTGCACCTTCCTGCTTTTTGTTGGAGCACCTGTAGCTGCTGGGGCGAGTTAACTGTACAGAACATGATTCTGATTGTTTTTATTTTAAAAAAAAACCCAAAAACCATCAGATGCTGCAGAAGAAGCCTGTTATCACACCAGGAACTCCAGCAGACACTTTTGGATGATTTCACGCCGGCTGAGGTCCATTCGTCAGGAATCAAACCTCTCTTTGACGGAAGTTTCTATTCTAGTTTAGACATCTGTTACAGGAACAAAGAGATGAAAAATAAAGCAAAAGCACAACTGAAACTCTTGTGGAGCAACACTGCCCCCTGCAGGCTAAATAAAGCACAGCATCTGTCTGTTCAGCTCAAATCAGTGGAAGCCTTGATTCTGGAAGAGAGAACTGTAAATAGGTAAGAACACAACTCTTGCTCCTCTTTAATAGAAAATTACTGATTACCAAATTTTGAAGGGATCACCGAGTCCGTACATCGAGTCCTGGAACATCGAATCAACTTAGTGAGGATGCACATTACTTATGGGGTAAGATAGCTGTCAAAAAGAAACTTATTCATAAATAATATTTTATATTCATATAAATAAATTTGTATTCATAAAAACAAAGTTGTGCACACATTTATATTTTGTGTACAACTTTACAGAAAAAATATGAATACAACATTTAGTTTTACATTTAACATGTCTCTTTTGAATACGTGTCAAGAATGACTTTTTTCCTAAAAAGATTTCTAAAAATGTTCCTAAAAAAATCCAAGAACCAGGCCTTATTGATCTTAGTCACTTTTATTGACTCTTTGCAACGAGGAGAGATCCACAAGACAACTGCTCACAGTTACCTCATGGGAGCTCTGATCCACACGCGGCGACAAGCACTTTTATACAGGTGGCCGTTGCTAGGCAACGACAGTCAGGGGTTCTGTGTCAGAGGTCATAAACTCTTCAGCCTATGCCCTTATAAGGAGTCGTGTCCGAGCACAGGACTGAGACAAAGACATTCCTGTAACTTTCCATGAGGCTGGAAAACAGCCCCAGGGGAAGGAGTGACAACAAGTTGTAGATTCACTCATCAGACATCAGATAAGACATTCCGAAAACCTTCCATGAGACCTGAGTGGGCAAGGTGAGGCCACGCTGGCTTCAAGGCCCACACATAAACATAATTTTGTTAATCAATATTTCCAACAATACGACTTTTCCTCGTTTAGAATACGACTTTCCTTAGTCTTGAATACGAATTTCTCCTGTAAGAAACTCTCAAAAATACGTCACGGGGTCACAGGCTTATATGAGTGCCGAAACATTGATGCGCATGCGCGTTGCGACTCATTCATTAAACTACGATGACATGAAAATGATCTTAATATTCTAGCTCTGGCGGGGAAAATAGAAGTTACCAGTCAAGTCCTGCCGCTTATATTTTATTTATTTGACAACAGTGGAGCATATTAACAACAAAACAGACCCGGAAGTGGTGGCAAAAAAAGAGCTCTGATTGGAGACTGATGAAAAAATAAAAACAGCAGACGAGGCGGGGGGACAGTCCAGATGTACCCTCGCTTTGCCCAACACTACCCGAAACAGGTTCTAGCAGCACCGTGACCCAGATAGAGATAGCCGCTTAAAAAAGGATGGGAATGACACAATCAACCAAGCTAACTCGGAGTAGGGCTGGGCGATATGGGATTTTTTATATCACGATATAGCTTTTTACATATTGCGCGATAACGATATTGATCACGATATAAACCAAATAACTATATTTGAACACTTTGTGGCTCAAAAATGAAATGTAAATTCATCAGCAGGTTGTTTAAATTTAAATATTTATTTCCTATCACACTAAGCATAACAGATCCAATGGAAATTATGCAACTAGTTTTTTAATAACCAAGAATATATATATAAATGAACTAAACTGAAAATCAAAGCAAAGCTTTCAAGTTTCAAAAGTTTATGAAATACACTACTAAACTGTTTCTTCAGTTCCATTAAGAAAAAACAAAGCATTAAATCTACAAATAAATTCTAATGTTTTCAGGGTTCACATAACAAAAATGTATTAATGTACTACAAATTATTTTTGTTGTATTTAGTAGGAGTGTAACGGATCACAAAACACACGGCTCGGATCGTGTCACGGCTTTAAGGTCACGGCTTGGATCATTTTTCAGATCAGTAACAAGTAAAAAGACAACAAGAAAAAAGAAGATAAAAGCCTAAAATGACTTTTTTGAAAAGTTAAAAATATGTTTGAAAAAAAAAAAGTACTTAAAAGCATTAACTCACATATTTTGAACTTTGAACTTAAACAAAACATGTATTTTCTGATTACATGTACATGTCTGGAGACAAGTCTGCAAAAACTGAGAGAAAGGAATGTTAATATGCTATCCCACCAAATTAAACTGCAATTTTGAAATTTAACTTTAATTATTTTTGGTATTAATTGTTGTATTGAAACTAACTGTGGCAACATTTAAATATGTCAAATAAGTATTATTAACCGTAGTACATGTCCAGGTGACGCACTGCCATACCCGCGGTTTTTCTGGTTAATTTTGACCCAAACGGCTTGCCTTAGCTCTACCTGTCGGCTCTTGCCAGCTGGGTGCAGGAGTGCGACAGCGGCCGCTCCTCAATGGAAGGTCTCCTGAACTCCGACACGGAGATGTGTACCGTTGTTTTTATTCAGCTCTTCAAAATAAATAAATCTCTCGATATCCGCGTTCTTCACGAAGAGTTCCAGAAAAGTTTTGACGGAAGTTTCTCCCACACTCAGCGGGGCTTCAGAGCCACAGACTCTCTGATGACTGACAAGCATCAAATCTGACGCTTGTTAAAACTAATACAGAAAATTAATTTGACCCCAAATGCATTCGGCATGGACAGAGAATTGATTGTAGTAAAGCGCGCGGGGCGCGAGATACGCAGTGGCAGCGGGGGTTGCGGCTCGTGCGCGTTTGTTTACTTTTCATGCAGACGAAGGACGCGGAGTGGAGTCCAAAAAATGACAGAAATGAGAGCTAATAAACACAATAATTAGATACAAACACTTACTCGCCCTGTGGCGACTAACTCTCTAACTTTTACTCGTCAAATAGGAGAAACTGTTCGCTAGCAAGTGTTTTTTGCGGACCTTTCAAAATAAAAGTCTATCGCGATAGACTCATTCTTCTATCGAAAAAATGTTCTATCGCAATATCAATAATTATCGTTTTATCGCCCAGCCCTAACTCGGAGCTAAAGAAGGCTAACTGTCGGATAACTCCGACCTTAGTAAGAAAGAAAGATCAGAAGCAGAAAGAAAGTTGGGCTTTCTGATCCTACTGACTTTTTTTCCTATGTATTTCTTTGTTTGTTTATGCAGCACCAACGGTTGGCTTTCTCCGCGTTAGCTTAGCTGTTTTTTATGTCATCATTTCTTATTTTCAACTAATTTTACGGACATATTTTCTTTTCTACTTAATGATTGGACTGGCATGTCTGCAACTCCCTTTGGGCTGTTTATCACCACTTCTGGGTCTAAAACTATCCGCTGCTACATTGTTTACACAATCAGCTGACAACCACAAAATGCGGTCGGAGATCGATGTATTTTTTATTTTATGTTTTATTAAATTTACAACTGCTTTGGTTTGCAAGATAATGTTCCCGTTATGGCATCAATGTCATTTTAAATATATATATATATATATATATATATATATATATATATATATATATATTATATATATATATATTCATGTTTTATTGTAAATGAATAGACATGCAAAGCTGGATCAATCGATGTTCCGGCACTCGATGGATAAGCCTGTGACCCCGTGACGTATTTTTTACAGTCTCCTATCAGGAGAAATTCGTATTCAAGGCAAAGGAAAGTCGTATTCAAAAGAGACATGTTAAATGTAAAACTAAATGTTGTATTCATATTTTTTCTTTAAAGTTCTACACAAAATATAAATGCATGCACAACTTTGTATTTATAAATACAAATTTATTTTTATGAATACAAAATATTATTCATGAATATGTTTCTTTTTGACAGCTATCTTACCCCATAATTACTGGTCATTTATTAAACTACGACCAAAATTCAACTTTTCTGGCAGGGAATCTATCTTTAAAAAAAAAGTGTTAACATTGATGTTGTACTGCTTTTTCTTTTGTTTTTTTGAGTGTATAAACTTTATACACTTTTCTGCTTTCGCCTTGCAACACCTGATAATTCAATCGCGAAGGACGTGACAGATGATTGCACCAAAAATAAATACATAAACATGTTTACTCAAAAAAAAAAAAAAATCAGTCACTACATAACAAACACCCCTACTCCTCGGGAGCGCTTATGGTTCTTCAATCCACAATCCCCAATTTTGACAACTGGGGGCGGAGACAGAGGGCTGCACTGGCTTTCTTCTGATTGGTCTATTTTGAGGAGGACGACGCCTTCTAAACCCACGTAGACAGGAAGGAGTATAAACATTATAAATGTATAAATGTATAACATTACATAAACATTATTACGTTGTATAAACATTAGGATATTTGACTTGTTTACCAGTGAACTATGTTGCAATAAAAGTGTTCATTTTTAGCGTACATTATAGTTTGAAGGAGCTTTTTTAATAAACCAATCAGAACGTTTCTCCGCGAGCAGAAGCAGAGTCCGCGTCAGCGCCACTTGAGATTCTGCATGTATCACTTGTGCGCGAATGACAATCCATTTAAAGCTAGTAAATATTTATTTGTCCTGATAAGAAAAAAAAAAAACTTAATAAAAATTGAGTTTAAAAAAAAAAATAAAGCTAGTAAATAGCTTGAAGTTCCACATTTGTCTTTTATTGTTTAATATTCATAGTTGTGTTTTGTTAGGTACGTTTTTTTTTTACAATGAACATCTTTTTAAAACAAAAACAACCAAAAAACAACAGCAAGTATTAAATCAAAGGTTTAATAGATTAGATTCATTTATATTACTAAAAAATAAACTCATGCCCATAAAGAAAAAACATTATAAAGACATTTAAGATCTAGAGAATTATCCAGATGTTTTTAATCAATATTTATACTAATGTGTATTAAATATTTTTATGGAAAAAGGAAAAAAAATTCAACAAACTACCAAAGCTGCGCAGGTTCTTCGGATGGAGAAAAATTCCTTGCATGGGGCTGCCTGCGGTCGAGAACGACTGTTAAAGTATTTGTCACCCAATAAAGATAATTCTGTGTGTAGAGGTCCATGTTCCTCAAAGAAAACGGACAAGAGGGGGTCTTCACGCTTGGGGTTGGTTTCACACTTAGCTAGGCCGTTTATTCTCGAGCCTTAGCTCAAGAGTAGCTAGGAAAGGCACGTGATCCCAAAAAGGTTAGCGGGTTGAGAAAAAGGATGAGCTAACTCAGAGCTAAAGAAGGATAACGTCAGGTTTACACCGCACTCGGAGGTGCCGCGGGAAAGAGGCCACTTCCATTTAGCACCCTTGTAGCGAAGCGACGCGGTCCTCCGTACATTGATCATTTTGGCGTCTAGTCTATTTTTTGCGATCAATCTTGGCACGAAGTCAAAATATAACCAATTTTTCACAATAGAACACCACTATGAACAAAAGTGATCACATTTCTGTGTCTAAAAAAGAGGAAGAAGAGGAAAATACAGTTTTCACGCCTTATTTGTGGGGGTTAGGGACCCCGGAGACCTCCGCGAATACACTAAATCCGGGAATACAGAGAACCCCCATTCTCCGTCTCAAACCCCCACCCTCCCAATCCATACTTATCAAAAGCACTTCTGATCATGTTTTGTACTTTTTATGCGGGCTTGCTATGAGTGTGTGCGCCTGTGGGTGTGTGTGTGTGTAGTGGACGGGCCGGTGTGCTCTTCCACTGCACTGCCCTACAACAGGGGTCTCAAAGTCGCGGCCCGCGGGATGATAATTTGCGGCCCCCGTCTTCATATGAAAGATTACTGTTAGTGCAGCCCGCAAGGCTGATATGAATGACAGTTGTTGTGTGCAGAGCTGAACGAACCAATCACGGTAAGGTATATGCCTCTGGAGGGCGGGACATCGGCGGGCTGTCAGAGCCTCCTCACTCTTTAATTCATTCCTCCAATCAGCTGGACAGAGGAGGAGCCATGAAGCTGTGAAGTGCTTTCTCACTGAACGTGATTCGCGGGCCCCGTTCCTCTTTCGCCACGTGACAACACGTGATACACAGCCTGCCGCTTGTCAGAAAGCGTGTTCCTGACGCCGCGCGACAATTCCGCGCACGCATCAATATTCTGCGCGGACAAATCAGACCCTCGTGAGCGCTTTTTCCTCCTCCACGAGCAGAAAAAGTTCTCGCTCGTGAGAGAGACTGACTACTTCCGCGTGCGTGAGTGAAGCCCGCGAGCGAGCAGAATCTTCAAAGGTGCTTCCACACCGGCCGCATGTCTGCGCGGGTTTATGAACGCACGCTCAGCAGGTGGTATCCACACCGAGCAGCGCGGTCACCGCACGCCAGCAGTAGAGAGGAGATTCTTCTTCTATGGTGTTTTGACCGTTCATTAGCGCTGCTGCGACTGTGCGTGAAATATTGAACCGGGTTGAAGCAACGCGCGTTCCCGACGCGGAGGCCAGGAATTCTGGTGTGCGGCGTTTGCATTGAGCTTTCAGTGAGCGCGCTGCTCTCAGCTCAGAAATGAAGGAGGTTCTGTAAATACAGACGTTTGAAACTGAATAAAAATAGTTTTCTCTAGTCCAGTGTTTGTCAGGTATTTTCTTTTAGACACCCCCCCACACACACACTCAACTTTCAGCTGCATCATTAGTATCAGTTAATTTGCTCAAGTTAAACGTATATCTCCTCAAAATATTGTACTTTTATTATCATTAAAGAATGATTTAAAAAAACTTCCAGATAATCTGTTCTACTAATTGTTCTCTTTCTTTTTTTAGAATGCTTCCAAAACTTCCAGACAAAGTAAAAACAATCTTTCCTTGTTTCTCTCCACAGTAGTGATGGAATTCTGTCTTTTCTCAGAGATTCAGTTCTTTTGCATTGGTTCACTGTAAACAGCGACTCTTTCTGCTACCAAATTGATTTTTAGGCTGTTTTTTCTATATTTAATTTACTATGTAGGATTATGCATATATTCATCACTAATGTAAACATGTTTTTATTTGCATTCCCTCCAGGGGCGCGCCGCACCATTTGAGAAACACTGTCAGTCAATATGTGGTTTCAGTCGTCTGTGTCTGCTGTATGGTCATTGTTATTATTTTAATTATTAATGATTCATTTTCGGATTCATTTTTAAAAATAATTAATTAATTCATTATTTCGTGTTAAAAATAAAGATATTTATGAAAATTGGAATGTTTTATCAGCGATTTTCTTGCTGAAATCCTGATGTGGCCCGGCCTCACCCAGACTCCGCCTCCAGCGGCCCCCGGCTGAATTGAGTTTGAGACCCCTGCCCTACAGGGAAATTCCTGCAGCCCCAACAGCAAATTTTGAAACCAAAATTTTAGTTCAAGCATCTTGAGTCATCAGGAGTTTTTGTCACGTGGCTGAAAAATAAAATCGGCAAATAACAAACAGACACACACACGCACGCAGACACTGAGATCAATGTAGTGGGGAACCACGGAGGTCCTGTGTGTCTAAAAACACAACCAATAACAGAAAAGTGGAGAGAGAGATCAGAGATTGTTGTATTTAGATCTGCTTCATTAAACAGAGATAGAGAGAATTTTCCTGTTACGGGATCAATAACATTCTAAAATGTTTAATTTAATTTCAGTTGAAGAAATAAACGACAACATGCATGTGGAATGTGAACAATGGATGTATTCACCTGTGAGCCTGGGACATATTCTTGACAGTTTGCTAACAGGACATTTTTCGAATTCAAAACAAAGACAAATCATACTCAAAACAGACATCAAAGATTTTTTTAATTACCTTTCAGTTTATATTAGAAAATGCTACTGCTCCAACAACTAAGAAAGAGCTTAAACGAACATTATCTGACCGTTCCGTGTCTGAATTTAAACCCGGCTTTCACCGATGCATACTGCTTCTTCTCATCCACCGTTAACGCTAGCCCTCTTAGCACATCTTCGGCACACACAGTCACTCACACATTCATACCTAGGGGCAATTTAGAGTAACCAATTTACCTATGAAGCATGTTTTTGGACGGTGGGAGGAAGCCGGAGTACCCGGTGAGAACCCACTCATGCACGGGGAGAACATGCAAACTCCACACAGAAAGGTCCCAGTTGGTGTTTCTGATCCCCCAGCCAGGATTTGAACCGGGGCCTTCTTGCTGTGAGGCAAGAGCGCTAACCACTGCGCCACCGTGCAGCCACAAACCAGGCGATCCCTCAACATCACGGTCAAAGTGTCTCCAAAATTACAGTCCTGCGCCAGCTTCCTCAGTTCAGTCACGTAATTAATCCCCCACACTTTCGTCGTGCTTTCTGTTCCTCGTGTTAAATTTCCACCTCTGCGTTATCTCACTGGGTTTGGGGTGAAAATGCTCCTTCAACAGCTTCACCAACTCCTGGTAGGATCGCTCTCCTGGCTTCACCGGGCTGAGCAGGTTCCTCATCAGCGCGTAGTTCCGCGCGCCAACGCTGCTCAGCAACACCGCTCGCTTTTTATCAGCGTTGTTAATCCCATTTGCAACAAAAAAATGCTCCAGGATTTATCTGTACTCTTCCCAGGACTGCTCCTTACTGTCAAACTGGACCAACGAGCCGACTGTGGCTGCCATCGTCCTCCTCGCCTTCATCTCTGCTACCTTAATAGCCACGTGCTTCACAGCCGCTCCGCTGCCGCCTGGTTAAACTGTAGCAGCTACCTCCCAAACACGCACCGACTCACTGGTTGGTTAACCTTTATCCTCGTCACCATATGTGGTAACGTACTGGTAAGAATGACAGGATCTTTCTTTATCTTCAAGCTAAACTTTATTGACAACACCACGAGGCTCACACCGTGTACAACTCCTTCCAGCTTCATGCCTCTCTGATGTGCAACCAGGCAGAGGCTGCCCCCTAGTGGCCAGAACTGCAACAGCTTTTGTGGCTATACCACAGTTGAGTTCAATTTACTCCTGGTACCATGTTGTGTTGGTGTTTTCTATCATCAGGCTGTGTGCACTTGCTCTTCTTCTGCCAGTTTTGACATCAATCATTCTGTTACAACAACTTCCAGACCAACTGCATGCCCCACTCGTGGTGAAGATGTTTCACAACTGATAATCCATGTGCTCCAGATGAAAGTTGGCTGAGCAAAATGTCAACACAGGTTATCACAGCTGTTTCCAAGGGTGGATAAGAACTAAATAATGTCAGGAATGTCATTTTGTCACTTGTTAAGTAAGGAATGGTTGTTTTATCTGGTAACCAGTAATCTCCATAATTGCATGAATGA
The DNA here is from genome assembly GCA_003999625.1 of Oryzias javanicus. Lineage (NCBI taxonomy): Eukaryota > Metazoa > Chordata > Actinopteri > Beloniformes > Adrianichthyidae > Oryzias > Oryzias javanicus. The sequence continues at coordinate 21,904,704 of CM012438.1, forward strand.
CCGTTTTTAGTAACCACCCACCATCACATACAGACAGGAATATCACTGCACGCTAAAAAGAAACACTGTAGCTGCCTGGAATATGTTCAAATAAGCATTTATTTCATTTTAATTCTCAAGATTTCAATAATATTCAGTGAAAATGTGTTGTTTTTTAGCATAAAGACATGTTTCTGGAGCTGGGATCCAAACTCGGCCCCTCCCAATGGAAGGCAGCTTGACTGACAACTGAGCAAACATTTGACTTATCTCTAGCAGCACGGTAGATGAGCTGACGGGCATTTCCAGTCTTTGAGATTTACAGATTTCCATTGTTAAGGGTTTCAAATGAGGAAAAGAAACCACAAAAGATTTATCAGAGATCAAAAGAAGCATTGAGATTATTATGGGATGTCCACAGGACCTACAGCTTGTGTCTAAGTGTGAAACTGGAGGATTTTGAAACTAAAAGGGAAGAGATCTTCATGAAATGTCTCCCTTTCTCCACTAGGTGAAGTCTACTACCACATGTTTGCTTCAGAACTGCTAAGTCATGATGGGTGGAACCAACAGGAAGAGAAGAGAGAAGCTGATTGGAGGATCAGAGTCCAACTGCTTTGTGAGGAAGTGAAACTCACACAGTCTTTGTGTCTGAGAGGAGAAATGGCGCAGAAAGGAGCAGATCTGGATCAAGAAACCTTCTGCTGTTCCATCTGTCTGGATCTGCTGAAGGATCCGGTGACTATTCCCTGTGGACACAGCTACTGCATGAAGTGTATTGAAGGATTCTGGGATGGAGAGGAGAAAATCCACAGCTGTCCTCAGTGCAGGAAGACCTTCACACCGAGGCCTGTTCTGGAGAAAAACACCATGTTAGCAGCTGTAATGGAGCAGCTGAAGAAGACTGGACTCCAAGCTGCTCCTGCTGATCACTGCTATGCTGGACCTGAAGATGTGTCCTGTGATGTCTGCTCTGGAAGAAAACTGAAAGCCATCAAGTCCTGTTTGATCTGTCTGACCTCTTACTGTGAGAAACACCTTCAGCTTCACTTGGATGTAGCTCCATTAAAGAAACACAAGCTGGTGGAACCCTCCAAGAACCTGCAGGAGAACATCTGCTCCATTCATGATGAGGTGAAGAAGATGTTCTGTCGCACTGATCAGAAGTGTATCTGTTACCTCTGCTCTGTGGACCAACATAGAGGCCATGACACAGTCTCAGCTGCAGCAGAAAGGACTGAGAGGCAGAGAGATCTGGAGGAGAGTCGACAAGAAATCCAGCAGAGAATCCAGGACAGAGAAAAAGAGGTGAAGCTGCTTCAACAGGAGGTGGAGGCCATCAATCACTCTGCTGATCAAACCGTGAAGGACAGTGAGGAGATCTTCACTCAGATGATCCGTCTCATCCAGAAGACAAGCTGTGATGTGAAGCAGCAGATCAGATCCCAGCAGCAAACTGAAGTGAGTGGAGTCAAAGATGTTCAGGAGCAGCTGGAGCAGGAGATCACTGAGCTGAAGAGGAGAGACGCTGAGCTGAAGCAGCTCTCACTCACAGAGGATCAGCAGCAGTTTCTGCTCAGCTACCCCTCACTGCCACCACTCAGAGAGTCCACACCCTCATCCAGCATCAACATCCGTCCTCTCAGATCCTTTGAGGATGTGACAGCAGCTGTGTCAGAGCTCCCAGACAAACTGCAGGACATTCTGAGAGAGTCAGTGGAGGTTTTACTGTCAGAACCAGAACCAAAGAGCAGAGCGGACTTCTTCAGATATTCATGTCCAATCACACTGGATCCAAATACAGCAAACGGATATCTGGTACTGTCAGAGGAGAACAGAAAGGTGACAAATACGAGAAAATCTCAGTCTTATTCTGATCATCCAGACAGATTTACTACATATTTTCAGGTTCTGAGTAGAGAGAGTCTGACTGGACGTTGTTACTGGGAGGTGGAGTGGACAGGATTATGTGTTTATATAGCAGTCGCAGACAAGAACATCAGCAGATCTGAACTTGAAAGTTTATTTGGTTTTAATAACAAATCTTGGGCATTAATTTGTTTTCCAAACAGTTTCTCATTCTACCACAACGACATTGAAACCTCCATCTCAGCTCCTGGTTCCTCCAGAATAGGAGTGTACCTGGACCACAGAGCAGGTGTTCTGTCCTTCTACAGCGTCTCTGAAACAATGACTCTCCTCCACAGAGTCCAGACCACATTCACTTAGACGCTCCATGCTGGACTGTATTGTTGTTATGGAGCCACAGCAGAGTTCTGTAAAGTCAAATAGTTCCTGAAAGAAGTGAAATGTTTGTTTGAGTGATTTCTCTGCTTTCCATCATTTTGAACTAAACTTTGTTTGTAGTCAGAACTAAAGAGAGAAATGAAACATCTGAAGAATGTGGATTGGAGACATTTCTGAAGAAGACCCGACCCGATTCTTAACTTCAGAACTTGAGCACAATTCCCTTGGAAAAAGACCTTCAGAGTCTCTCAGTTTTTTATGAATTATTAGAATCATTCACAATCTGCACAAATTGTTTCTTTATGAGAATGTTTAGATTATTGTTGATGATTAATATAAATGATTTGTCTATGGATGTTTTTTTTTTAATCTATTACATCAATGATATTAATGATGTTTTATAACCTGAAACTTTATTAATATGTGATATTAAGTCCTGAACTGAATATTGATAATTCATGTAGAGAAAATGGTCGAGTCGGGGTGGGATTATATAAGTTTGCTTCCTTCCACTCCGTTTCAAGCGATCTATTGTGATTCAGAATCTTCAACTTTTTTGGAGGAAAATCTCTTTCCTTGTTGTTTCTTTGATCTTTGAATGTTTGAATTTCATTTGTTTTGTCTGTTGATTTACAACATATAGACTGTATCTCCATTCTAGATCCAGTAGAAAGAAACCACCAGTCAGATGAGTCCCTTCAAAATGGCTTATTATTGTCATCTTGACTTGATCCACTAGATGGTGCAATCGAGTCATTACTGGAGAAGAAACTCGGAGGAATTTGAACAACTTTTCCAATCCTGAAAGATCACAGCAGAAGAAGAGCTTCTTTTAGTTTCTCTCTACAAACAAATGTTCCTTCCTGTTTACATGTACCTGTTAATGGACTTTGTCAATAAAGTTTTGCTGCATTCTTGCTTTTTGTGCACATATGTGTACATATTCCTGAAAGTGGTTCATGCAGCTCAGAGGTCAAGAGGTCCAAGAGGTCAAGGAAAGAAATGATCTATAAATGTGTTGATCTGAAGATTCATTCTAAATCAATCAGAGTCGTCTTTTAAAAGAGAATAAACTGATAAATGAAAGAAAAAAGGAGGAAATGAATGAGTAAAATTCCAGATTCCTTTTGGGGTCCAGTTCTGGTCAATGCTGCTGGTTTTGGTTAGTTCTCTTTGACCCTCTTTGTCCTCAGTAGAGACGGCCAAATCGACGCCTCGTCCAGCTCTGTCCAACTTCTACTGGACTGAGCCGAGATGGACACTCTGCTGGAAGCTCTTCAGCTCCAAACAGTGACTTCTGCTGGTTGTCAGAGATGAAAACATCCAAGCGCCCGTGCTGTCATGACCTCATGACCTCAAGAAGATTGGAAAACATGCAGAACTCATCAACTTATTCTATGTAGGAATATTCTAGCTGATATTGTAGCTGCTTTATGCATTTATTTGAGAAGAATCAACTTATTTAATGAATGAATTTAATACTTGAGTGGTTTCTATCTTGTCTATTTTATCGATGATTTCTACATTTTATACTTGAATACAATTGTTCTTCTTTCTTTCTACAATTCTTCTTTAGGAAGAAATAGGATCAAAAAAGTCCCCAAAAGGTTCAGGGGCCGCATTCAACGCATAATTTTTGTTTTTAGTCCAATCTTACAGAGCGCCAATTTTTTGTTGATATGGATATATGGTGTTCTAAAAGCCACAACATAAGTTATGGTGTCCCCCAAGGTTCAATTTTAGGCCCAATTCTTTTTTATTTGGGGATCTCATCAGGAGACACTGTGTTGACTTTCACAGCTACGCTGATGATCCAGCTTTACATCGCTGTGTCTCCTGATGACCTTGAACCCATGAAAACTCTTTTAAATTGTATTTCTGACATCAGGTCCTGGATGGCAGATCATTTTCTACATCTCAACAAGGACAAGACGGAAGATTAAGTGGATCCCCACAATACCAATTCTGTACAGCAGAGCCAAGCCACGGGTATCTTTGTGAAGGTTTTAGGGTGGGCTTTGTGGGTGGGTTTGGGCCGGGATGTGATGGAAACTCACTTGTTTTGAAATTAGTCATCTGAATGTCCTTCCTCATAATCCCATACTTTCAGATCATTTTTTAATTATCTTTCAGTTTATATTAGAAAATGCTACTGCTCCAACAACTAAGAAAGAGCTTAAACGAACATTATCTGACCGTTCCGTGTCTGAATTTAAACCCGGCTTTCACCGATGCATACTGCTTCTTCTCATCCACCGTTAACGCTAGCCCTCTTAGCACATCTTCGGCCTCGTCTCTCATGCAATACACCAGCGTGTTTACCTGGTTCTCTTCAGGCGTCGCACTTAAGTTTGCTTTTGAGCCGAAATCGCTCAAAACGTCTTATCCATTGCTCCCACTCTTGTGGTTTTGTGAAGTCGAAGGACTCTGGCGATTGTATGGTGAACGTAGCAGTTGGTGTAGCCTGCGGCGCTGCCATTTCTTCATCTGCCATCCGTTTCAGTCCAGTGCTCTGCTCGGCTTTTGTTTTTCCTTTTTTTTTCTTTCTCAGTCTATCAGCATCAAGCTTCTGACACCATGTCATGTTATTGTTTTACAAAAAGACTGAGGCATTCTGTGTTGAAGACAGGAACTTTATTCTCTATTTTCTAACATGGCTATTACCCCCCCCCAGTATTTGAACAAACATAAACACTATACAGAATACAGTTACAGTAACATGCTTTCTAGATTGTATTTTTTTAATACCCACCAAAATAAATAAATAAATAAATTAAATTAAATAAAAAGTCACATGACATAATCTTTCATATATGCTGGGGGCTTCCTAGGTCTCTGTGAACGTCTCACGTCTAGGTCGTTGTTCTGTTCTGACCTGCTGCCCCCTCATTCTCTGAACTTTTCTTCACACTCAAACCTTCACCCTCATTTGATGGAAGCATTTCGGCTTCTTCTATCTCTGCTTCTTTTGACCACCCCAGGACTTTCTGGTTCCATCCAAGGAAAACAACTGATCCACATGACGTCTGACCACTTGTCTATTGCCCAAAAGAACTCTGCAGGACACCGGTCCTGTCATCTCCTCAATCAGATCAGGAATCCAGTGAGGACCACTGGTGTAGTTTCTGGTGTAAACCAGATCTCCTGCTTCAAAGGTGCGCTGTCTGCTCTGCTTATCATGGTGTTCTCTCTGTTTTGCTTTCTGGCCACCCTGTCTTTCAAAATCAGGATGTACAACAAAATCCAGAAGACCCACCTCAACTTCCTGCCATCATCAGCTCCTCTGGAGACATCCCCGTAGTTGTTTGAGGGGTTATGCAATAAGAAAACAGAGCCCTGTTTACTTTGGTCTCCAACGTCTCACCTTTGCTTTTCTTCAGGACTTCTTTAAATGTCTGCACTGCTCTTTCAGCCAACCCATTGGATGAAGGGTGGTAAGGTGCTGCTGTCACATGAGTGATGCCATTGCGAGTCACAAACTCTCTGAATCGTTCACTCATAAAACATTGAGCATTGTCTGATACGATCATCTCAGGAATACCGTGGTTACTGAAACTGCTTCTCAAACTCTCGACTGTTGCTGCAGCTGTAGCAGATGCTACAGCTAACCACTTGGAATGTGCATCCACAATGATCAAAAACATCTTTCCCATGAATGGACCCGCATAATCCATGTGAAGTCTCCTCCAGGGTTTATCAGGCCACTCCCCAGGATGGAGTGGAGCATGTTCTGGTGTCTTCCTATGCTCCTGACACACCGTGCATGTTTTCACTTTTTTGTCTATATCCAAGTCCATGTGTGGCCACCATATGTAACTCCTATCCAATGCCTTCATCCGGCTCATCCCAGGGTGAGCCTGATGTAGCTGCTCTAACATGTGAGGCTGTGCCCTCGCAGGTATTACGGTTCTTGCTCCCCACAAAACACAACCGTCTTGCACACTCAACTCCTCTTTTCTCACTTCAAAAGGTGTTTTTGTGTTTGGGCCGTCCCCTCTGAATATATTCTCTTACTTAGCAAGCTTCCTCCCAAACAAACAAATCTTTGTTTGTCCACTTTCTGATCTGCTCTGAAGTTAACAGCCCCTGGGTTTCCTCCATCATCATCAATACATGTTCTTCTGGTGTCCCGTTGTCAGATTCTTCTGAAATGGGGAGACGACTCAACCCATCTGCATTTGCATTTTTCTCTCCTACTCTGTACAATATGACATATTCATATGCCCTCAATAGAACTGCCCATCTCATTATCCTCTGTGATGCATCTGAGGCACCGCTTTCATCTCATTGAACAGACTGATTAGAGGCTTATGATCAGTGCAAATCACAAACTTCCTCCCGTACAGGTACTTGTGGAAATACTCCAAAAATCACAGCCAACCCTTCCTTGTCCAGCTGAGAGTAATTTCTTTCAGTGAGAGATGCAAAGTAAGAAGTAAGCTTTTAGCTCTGTCTCTGTCGTGGGTGAAGGAGCTTCTTGCACTGCTTTCACTTCTGCTGGGAGAGGATGGAGTCCTGTTCTATCTACTCTGTGTCCCAGAAAAATGACTTCCTTCTCCAGGAACTGACATTTGCTCCTTTTTAAATGCAGAGCTGACTCGTTGGAGCACTTGATCCAAAATCTGGATGTGTTCTTTTTCCCTTTTACCTTTCAAAATAATATCATCCAGATAGACGGCTGTAACACACTCTCCATGGTCCTCTGAAACATGGCAGGACTAGAACTCACTCCAAAAGGAAGCCTTGTATAAGTGAGTGTTCACTGTAACATACTTCCTCGCCTCTTCATCTAACACCATCTGCTGATATGCATGACTCATGTCTAACTTGGTGTATGTTTCTCCTCCTGCAATCATGTCCTCCATCCTAGGAATCGGGTTCTGTTCTAATGCAGACACTTTGTTCACTGTTAACTTATAGTCACCACAAATCCTCACAGTTCCATCCGGCTTTAATATGGGAACGACCCAATCAGAAAACTTCACTTCTCTCTATTTCCTGTTCCACTTTGTGTCTCATAGCAAATGGAACTGATCGTGGTTTGTAGAACTGAGGGTTTGCTTCATTATTCACATATTTTTGCTGAGAACCCTTTTAACTTCCCGAGCTCCTCTTTAAAACTGTTTCATGTTTGACCAACCCTTCCTGAAGTGCTTCCTCCCCCTCCTGCACTTTGTTTACTTTTCCCAGTCTATCTTGAGAGCTTTGATCCAGCCCCGGCCCAACAGACTAGCCCCTGATCCTTTGACCACCACCACTGCCAGATGTTGCACGTTGCCTCCATGTTGCACTTTAACTTTGGCAGCTCCTAACACCGGCACTGCGAGATCCCCGTAAGTTTTTAACTTCAGATCACACTCCAACAACTTTGGTCTCTTACTGTGTTGAAACAAACCATCAAATGATTGTTTTGACATTATAGTGTAACCACAGCCCGTATCTACTTCATAGGTTACCACCTTCCCATTCACAACCAACTGTTTCCTTATAGGATCTTCCCTTGGAATGAATATCTCCTCCCTCATGTTGTACATTGTTTTTACACTTTCCTTCACATAAAACACATCAACCCCATCACTGTCTCTCTGATTCCTCTCATCTTGCAGAAAATGCGTCTGTTTGGATTGTCTCCCACTTTTGAACTGCTTGTTTTTCTCTCTGTCACCCGACCTCATCTTACAGACCTGCAGTCATTTGCTAGATGATTAGTCCCACCACATCTGAAACACTTTTTTGGAGTCCCCTGGCGGTCCCCGCTGACTGCTGCTCACAGCCAACACCGTAGCTGCTGGCTGGCTTCCTCTTCCGTGGTCCCCGCTGCTCCGCATATCCTCCATGTCTCGGCTAGCAGCCTCCATGGCCACAGCCAGCTTGAAAGTCCCATCGAATGTCAGTCTGTCCTCTGACAGAAGTTTCCGCTGAATTCGGTCTTCATTGATGCCACAAACCAGGCGATCCCTCAATATCACGGTCAAAGTGTCTCCAAAATTACAATCCTGCGCCAGCTTCCTCAGTTCAGTCTTTCGTCGTGCTTTCTGTTCCTCGTATTAAATTTCCACCTCTGCGTTATCTCACTCGGTTTGGGGTGAAAATGCTCCTTCAACAGCTTCACCAACTCCTGGTAGGATCGCTCTCCTGGCTTCACTGGGCTGAGCAGGTTCCTCATCAGCGCGTAGGTCTGCGCGCCAACGCTGCTCAGCAACACCGCTCACTTTTTATCCGCGTCGTTAATCCCATTTGCAACAAAAAAATGCTCCAGAATTTATCAGTACTCTTCCCAGGACTGCTCCTTACTGTCGAACTGGACCAACGAGCCGACTGTGGCTGCCATCGTCCTCCTCGCCTTCATCTCTGCTACCTTAATAGCCACGTGCTTCACAGCCGCTCCGCTGCCGCCTGGTTAAACTGTAGCAGCTACCTCCCAAACACGCACCGACTCACTGGTTGGTTAACCTTTATCCTCGTCGCCATATGTGGTAACGTACTGGTAAGAATGACAGGATCTTTCTTTATCTTCAAGCTAAACTTTATTGACAAAACCACGAGGCTCACACCGTGTACAACTCCTTCCAGCTTCATGCCTCTCTGATGTGCAACCAGGCAGAGGCTGCCCCCTAGTGGCCAGAACTGCAACAGCTTTTGTGGCTATACCACAGTTGAGTTCAATTTACTCCTGGTACCATGTTGTGTTGGTGTTTTCAATCATCAGGCTGTGTGCACTTGTTCTTCTTCTGCCAGTTTTGACATCAATCATTCTGTTACAACAACTTCCAGACCAACTGCATGCGCCACTTAGTGGTGAAGATGTTTCACAACTGATAATCCATGTACTCCAAATGAAAGTTGGCTGAGCAAATAGTCAACACAGGTTATCACAGCTGTTTCCAAGGGTGGATAAGAACTAAATAATGTCAGGAATGTCATTTTGTCACTTGTTAAGTAAGGAATGGTTGTTTTATCTGTTAACCAGTAATCTCCACAATTGCATAAATGACCGTTTTTAGTAACCACCCACCATCACATACAGACAGGAATATCACTGCACGCTAAAAAGAAACACTGTAGCTGCCTGGAATATGTTCAAATAAGCATTTATTTCATTTCAATTCTCAAGATTTCAATAATATTCAGTGAAAATGTGTTGTTTTTTAGCATAAAGACATGTTTCTGTAGCTGGGATCCAAACTCGGCCCCTCCCAATGGAAGGCAGCTTGACTGACAACCGAGCAAACATTTGACTTATCTCTAGCAGCACGGTAGATGAGCTGACGGGCATTTCCAGTCTTTGAGATTTACAGATTTCCATTGTTAAGGGTTTCAAATGAGGAAAAGAAAACTCTGTATTATTAATAATGAGTCCCTGGAAAACTGTATCGTTAAAAAATCAAATGAATCGTGGAAACTGCATCAATCGACTCGTGTCCTCCAGATCCTCTCCAGACATAAATAACATTTCCTCTGGATGAATCCAGCCTCCTCTCTACATGATCCTCTATGAATGGACATGTCATTTTGGTTTCTGCTGGTGGAAACGTGACATCTCTAATGTGAATGTTCTCTAAATGTTAATGAGGAACTCAGATTTGAACATCCTTCACTTTAAAAAGGGGCGGAGACTGCAGTGAGTTTCCTGAAGAAAACCTGCTCCAGACCAGGTTTTGTTCACAGACTCGGTTGCCATAGTGACTGATTCTGAGTTCATCTTAACCCGCTTCTTGAAACGGGCTTGGTTCAACCCACTTTCACGGTTTAAATTATCTCTCTTTCTGAAACAGAAAACTCAGAGTTTTACTGAATTTGGAGTTGATGAACTCAGAGTTCCAACAAAACCTGCTTCTTGAAACGGGCCCTGAAGCTCCTGTCGACTGTGTCTGGGGTGAACTGGAGGTGAAGCAGATTCCGCGTCCACTCCGCGCGGTATCCGTTTAGCAGCGCTTCCATGTGCGCTGTGAATCCGCCGTATCCCGACCGTAGCGATAGTTACAAACAAAAAAGAAAGAAAGTTGGGTTTTCTGATCCTACTGACCTTTTTTGAACTCCTGCAACAGTCGGCTGCCTGTTAGCCCTCCTTAGCTCCGTGCTAGCTTAGCTGTTTTTGTTTCATAATCTTTCATTATTAACCAGTTTTGACAGAAATAAGCAGTTTCTTTTTTTACTCCTAGTGAGTGGAGTGGCATGTCTGCTCCTCCTTTTTCACTGTTTTCCAACACTTCTGGGTCTGAAACTCTCCACTAATGTATAGTTTACATGTTCAGCTGCTGTCGCCCGGCAACCACAAAATGTGGGCGGAGATTGTAGTATTTAGATCTGCTTTATTAAAAAGAGATAGAGAGAATTTTCCTGTTACAGGATCAATAACATTCTAAAAAGTTTAATTTAATTTCAGCTGAAGAAATAAACGACAACATGCATGTGGAATGTGAACAATGGATGTCAAACGTCAAAACGAAATGTTGGTTTGGACAAAAAATGTGATCAAAGTATTAATTTGTGCAAAATTATCTAATTCTGAATATAACTTTGTCTTTACAAATAGGATTCTTCTAGATAGATTTCTTACCCCATACCTTTATTTTGGTCATTCTGTCCTGCTGTAGTCCAGGACTGAAAAACCAGATTGTTTTTGTAATTCTTCTTTCTTAAAGAAACCACAAAAGATTTATCAGAGATCAAAAGAAGCATTGAGATTATTATGGGATGTCCACAGGACCTACAGCTTGTGTCAAAGTGTGAAATTGGAGGATTTTGACACTAAAAGGGAAGAGATCTTCATGAAATGTCTCCCTTTCTCCACTAGGTGAAGTCTACTACCACATGTTTGCTTCAGAACTGGTGAGTCATGATGGGTGTAACCAACAGGAAGAGAAGAGAGAAGCTGATTGGAGGATCAGAGTCCAACTGCTTTGTGAGGAAGTGAAACTCACACAGTCTTTGTGTCTGAGAGGAGAAATGGCGCAGAAAGGAGCAGATCTGGATCACGAAACCGTCTGCTGTTCCATCTGTCTGGAACTGCTGAAGGATCCGGTGACTATTCCCTGTGGACACAGCTACTGCATGAAGTGTATTGAAGGATTCTGGGATGGAGAGGAGAAAATCCACAGCTGTCCTCAGTGCAGGAAGACCTTCACACCGAGGCCTGTTCTGGAGAAAAACACCATGTTAGCAGCTGTAATGGAGCAGCTGAAGAAGACTGGACTCCAAGCTGCTCCTGCTGATCACTGCTATGCTGGACCTGAAGATGTGTCCTGTGATGTCTGCTCTGGAAGAAAACTGAAAGCCATCACGTCCTGTTTGAACTGTCTGACCTCTTACTGTGAGAAACACCTTCAGCCTCATTTGGATGTAGCTCCATTAAAGAAACACAAGCTGGTGGAACCCTCCAAGAACCTGCAGGAGAACATCTGCTCCATTCATGATGAGGTGATGAAGATGTTCTGTCGAACTGATCAGAAGTGTATCTGTTACCTCTGCTCTGTGGACCAACATAGAGGCCATGACACAGTCTCAGCTGCAGCAGAAAGGACTGAGAGGCAGAGAGATCTGGAGGAGAGTCGACAAGAAATCCAGCAGAGAATCCAGGACAGAGAGAAAGAGGTGAAGCTGCTTCAACAGGAGGTGGAGGCCATCAATCACTCTGCTGATCAAACCGTGAAGGACAGTGAGGAGATCTTCACTCAGATGATCCGTCTCATCCAGAAGACAAGCTGTGATGTGAAGCAGCAGATCAGATCCCAGCAGCAAACTGAAGTGAGTGGAGTCAAAGATGTTCAGGAGCAGCTGGAGCAGGAGATCACTGAGCTGAAGAGGAGAGACGCTGAGCTGAAGCAGCTCTCACTCACAGAGGATCAGCAGCAGTTTCTGCTCAGCTACCCCTCACTGCCACCACTCAGAGAGTCCACACCCTCATCCAGCATCAACGTCCGTCCTCTCAGATCCTTTGAGGATGTGACAGCAGCTGTGTCAGAGCTCCCAGACAAACTGCAGGACATTCTGAGAGAGTCAGTGGAGGTTTTACTGTCAGAACCAGAACCAAAGAGCAGAGCGGACTTCTTCAGATATTCATGTCCAATCACACTGGATCCAAATACAGCAAGCAACAAACTGGTACTGTCAGAGGAGAACAGAAAGGTGACTTTTACGGAACAACCTCAGTCTTATTCTGATCATCCAGACAGATTTACTTATTCTTTTCAGGTTCTGAGTAGAGAGAGTCTGACTGGACGTTGTTACTGGGAGGTGGAGTGGAGAGGAGAATGTGTCATTGTAGCAGTCGCAGACAAGAACATCAGCAGATCTGGACTTGAAAGTGAATTTGGTTTTAATAACAAATCTTGGGCATTAATTTGTTCTCCAAAGAGATTCTCATTCTACCACAACGACATTGAAACCTCCATCTCAGCTCCTGTTTACTCCAGAATAGGAGTGTACCTGGACCACAGAGCAGGTGTTCTGTCCTTCTACAGCGTCTCTGAAACAATGACTCTCCTCCACAGAGTCCAGACCACATTCACTCAGACGCTCCATGCTGGACTGATGTTATGTTGGTCTGGAAACACAGCAGAGTTCTGTAAAGTCAAATAGTTCCTGAAAGAAGTGAAATGTTTGTTTGAGTGATTTCTCTGCTTTCCATCATTTTGAACTAAACTTTGTTTGTAGTCAGAACTAAAGAGAGAAATGAAAAATCTGAAGAATGTGGATTGGAGACATTTCTGAAGAAGACCCGATTCTTAACTTCAGAACTCGAGCACAATTCCCTTGGAAAAAGACCTTCACAGTCTCTCAGTTTTTTATGAATTATTATAATCATTCTTTGAGGAACACAATCTGCACAAATTGTTTTTATGAGAATGTTTAGATTATTGTTGATGATTAATATAAATGATTTGTCTATGGATGTTTTTTTTAAATCTATTACATCAACGATATTAATGATCTTTTATAACCTGAAACTTTATTAATATGTGATATTAAGTCCTGAACCGGATATTGATAATTCATGTAGAGAAAATGGTCGAGTCAGGGTGGGATTATATAAGTTTGCTTCCTTCCACTCCGTTTCAAGCGATCTATTGTGATTCAGAATCTTCAACTTTTTTGGAGGAAAATCTCTTTCCTTGTTGTTTCTTTGATCTTTGAATGTTTGAATTTCATTTGTTTTGTCTGTTGATTTACAACATCTAGACTGTATCTCCATTCTAGATCTAGTAGAAAGAAACCACCAGTCAGATGAGTCCCTTCAAAATGGCTTATTATTGTCATCTTGACTTGATCCACTAGATGGTGCAATCGAGTCATTACTGGAGAAGAAACTCGGAGGAATTTGAACAACTTTTCCAATCCTGAAAGATCACAGCAGAAGAAGAGCTTCTTTTAGTTTCTCTCTACAAACAAATGTTCCTTCCTGTTTACATGTACCTGTTAATGAACTTTGTCAATAAAGTTTTGCTGCATTCTTGCTTTTTGTGCACATATATGTGTACATATTCCTGAAAGTGGTTCCTGCAGCTCAGAGGTCAAGAGGTCAAGGAAAGAAATGATCTATAAATGTGTTGATCTGAAGATTCATTCTAAATCAATCAGAGTCGTCTTTTAAAAGAGAATAAACTGATAAATGAAAGAAAAAAGGAGGAAATGAATGAGTAAAATTCCAGATTCCTTTTGGGGTCCAGTTCTGGTCAACGCTGCTGGTTTTGGTTAGTTCTCTTTGTCCTCAGTAGAGACGGCCAAATCGACGCCTCGTCCAGCTCTGTCCAACTTCTACTGGACTGAGCCGGGATGGACACTGCTGGAAGCTCTTCGGCTCCAAACAGTGACTTCTGCTGGTTGTCAGAGATGAAAACATCCAAGCGCCCGTGCTGTCATGACCTCATGACCTCAAGAAGATTGGAAAACATGCAGAACTCATCAACTTATTCTATGTAGGAATATTCTAGCTGATATTGTAGCTGCTTTATGCATTTATTTGAGAAGAATCAACTTATTAAAATGAATACTTTAATACTTGAGTTGTTTTCTATTTTGTCAATTTTATCGATGATTTCTACATTTTATACTTGAATACAATTGTTCTTCTTTCTTTCTACAATTCTTCTTTAGGAAGAAATAGGATCAAAAAAGTCCCCAAAAGGTTCAGGGGCCGCATTCAACGCATAATTTTTGTTTTTAGTCCAATCTTACAGAGCACCAATTTTTTGTTGATATGGATATATGGTGTTCTAAAAGCCACAACATAAGTTATGGTGTCCCCCAAGGTTCAATTTTTCCTGGGTGGAAGGTCATCCAAAGCTTTTCCTCCTAGCAGACTCACCAAGGGTTTATGATCTGTCTCCAACTCAAATGATCTGCCAAGGACAAAGCAGCTGAACCTTTCACACGTCCATGTTTCAGCCAGAGCCTCTTTCTCTACCTGGGCATGGACCTGGATGCATATGCCACAGGCGCACACTCAGAATTGCTTTTCTGGAGCAAAACTGCTCCCAGTCCAAAAGAAGAGAGGTGTGAGAGGTGACGCGAGAGGTGTGAGAGGTGACGCTCGGAACAATGGCTTGTGTAAACTGCAGCTGTGTCCAGATGAATGATACTGTCACCAGACTCAAGGATGAATTAGTAAAACTTGCAGATGAACTCGCCGAAAAAGAGACTCTCCTCGCCAGCGCTTACCAACTTGCTGCAAAGCAGTCGCAGGCGATCACTAGGTTGACCGTCGCCCAGGACACACTTCCGTGGGACCCAGAGACTGCGCGGCCTTCCTCCTGTTCGACACCGAGAGATCATCCATCCTGGGCCGAGATATTTGTTCGGGGCTCAAGAAGAACCCAGTCGAGGTTTACACCGCCAACATCGCCTCCCCAACTCACCTTATCCAACCGGTTCTCTGTTCTGGCAAACGAAGACGCCGCAGGGTGCGCCACTGCTGGGGGGAGCAGCGGGCAGGGACCATCTCCCGCCACGTCGGCATTGCCATCCGGGGGAGCGAAGCACTCTCCGAGTGTGAGTAGCAGCTGCAGCGGGGGGTCCGGTACGGGCAATGCTCCTATCGCTTCCACCGCCGTAGCCCAAGCGGGAAGGCGAACCCCGGAAGCAGCCCTGACCCAGCGGCCGGCGCGCAGCGAAAAAGCCTCAACTAACCGGAGGATTAAACTCCTCCGGGACGCGGTGACCGGACGGAGCGCTGGCCGTGATCAGCCACCATCAACCCGGCCTGGGGGTGCCCCCCCAGCCCCTGGAGGAGCTGCGGCGGAGCAGGATGGTGTGGCTGCTACACCTGTCGAGTCCCACCCTCATCCAGCCCGGCCACTCTTCACCCCAACAGCCTTGATCATCGGTGAGTCCATTACCAGGAATATAAGATTTTTCAATGCAGTTACCAGATGCTTCCCTGGAGCCAAGGTGGTGGATATTCTTCAAAAACTCCCAGACCTTCTGGTTTCCCTTCCATCCACCATCACCAAGATTATCGTTCATGTTGGGACCAATGACACTTCACTGCAGCAGTCGGAGGTAACGAAATCGGATTTTATGGACCTATTTTTCTTTTTAAATAGCACTGGGAAAACTATTTTTATTTCTGGACCCATCCCCACACTTTCTCGAGGATCTACCAGATTCAGCAGGATCCTCTCCCTCAATACCTGGCTGCTGTCTGCTTCCTGCAAATTCAGGTTTGGTTTTATTGATAATTTTAATCTTTTTTGGAACCGCCCCTCTTTTTATCGACCTGATGGTCTTCACCCCAGTCCTCTTGGAGCCAATGTTTTAACTTCAAATATCCAACACACTGTGCACTGTTATAAAGATGACTGACTGTCAAATGTGAATACTGCCCAGGAATCAACACCTGCAGAATCAGAACAAAACTCTGCCCCCTCCTCCAGACCCCATCATCACACAACCCCCAAATCATCAACACCCCTTGTCACTTTCACCATACCATCTCTCATATCCACACGCTCTGTGGTTCATACCAGGACACACAACAGGAACTACAATAACCTTATAACTGTGCACACCCGGAACTCATCCAATCGTCACCAACCCAGCAGCAGTAATAAATCATCTGAACTGAATCTGGCACTCTTAAATGTTCAATCACTATCAAACAAATCATTTCTTATTCATGACTTTATTTTAGATCACAATCTTAATGGCCCGTTTTTAACTGAGACTTGGAACTCTGGTGCACCAATCTCACTTTCAGAGGCAACACCGCCCCTTTTTAACTTCACAAACAAGGATAGAAAACAAGGCAGGGGTGGTGGGACTGCTGCAATTTTATCTGCTAGTATTGGTTTTAAAGACACCATGTTTAATGATTATCCCTCTTTTGAATATCAGGCCATTGTTTTTAATGATCCAGTCATGTTGTGTTTGATAGTATATAGACCGCCAAAGTATAATTCATCTTTTATATCTGATTTCGCTGAACTGCTTTCATTAGTTTATATGGATTTTAGGAAAATATTGGTTCTAGGTGATTTTAACTTGCATGTCCACAATCCTTCGGGAATGTATGTCCGGGACTTTTTAAACATTTTAACATCTATGGATTTCATTCAGCATGTGAATGAGCCCACCCACAACAGAGGTCACACTTTGGATCTCATAATGACTCACGGCCTGAAGGCCACTGTGTCCTCTGTTGTGGACGTGGGAATTTCTGATCATTCATGTGTGTTTTTTAAAGTTCATGATTTTATGATTGAGAAGCTTCCTGAGAAAAAATTAGAAGGCGCTGTCTACACCCTGAAGTGGCTGCAAACTTTATCTCCCATCTCGAAAACCAGCAACCAACCTTTTCATATCCATCTATAGATTTATCAGTTCACCATTTCAGTAATAAACTCACCACAATTCTGGACAAAGTTGCGCCTTTAAAATTAAAAACTGTAAAAGAGAAAGCTCCCTGTCCCTGGAGAACCCTCAATATAAAGAAACTAAAAATAATGACAAGGAGGGCGGAACGACAGTGGCGCAAAACAAAACTTACAATACATCATCAAATTTATAAAAGAACACTAATACACTACAATAACTCAATAAAAAGGCAAGGCAGGACTATTTCTCAAAATTCATTGCAGAAAATAAGTCAAAGCCAAAAATCCTCTTTGCCACAATAGACAAAATAATTAACCCAATCGCTGGTCCACCCTCCACCTTTAGCAATAAAACCTGTGAGGAGTTTGAAGTCCACTTCACCACTAAGATAGATGACATTAGGTCATCTATCCTACAATCTCCTGTTGGTCTTCCTACTGCATGTCCTCCTATCAGTGAGAGAACGCTCAACAGTTTTGTCTTGATTGATGCTGCAATGCTCCGACAGGTGATGTCTCAAATAAAAACCAAAACCTGTTCTCTTGATCCCATCCCCACCTCACTTTTTAAGTCAGTTTTTACATCCTGTGAAGAAGAGCTGCTGAGCATCATGAACTGCTCTCTTCAGAGTGGAGTCTTCCCTGCATCCCTAAAGACTGCAATGGTGAGACCCATTCTGAAGAAGGGTGGTTTAGATGTCTCCAACTTAAACAACTATCGGCCAGTATCCAACCTGTCATTTTTAAGTAAAATTTTAGAAAAGCTTGTTTTTACTCAAATGAATGATTTTATTAATGAAAATAATATTTTAGAAAAGTTTCAGTCAGGTTTTAGAGCTCACCATTCAACAGAGATGGCACTGGTCAGGATCTTAAATGATTTCAGGTCCAATGCTGACATGAAAAAAGTATCTGTTTTTAGTCCTACTGAACCTGAGTGCAGCCTTCGACACAGTTGACCATCCTATCCTTTTAAGCAGACTCCATGACATGGTTGGTATTACAGGCACAGCTTTGAACTGGTTTAAGTCCTACCTCACAGATAGAGACTTTATTGTTCAATTAAATGATTTTTCCTCTAAAAAACACAGACTGACATGTGGGGTGCCTCAAGGCTCCATCCTGGGTCCCACACTTTTTAATCTATACATGCTTCCACTTGGTGACGTCATCAGGAGACACGGCATTAACTTTCATAGCTATGCTGATGACACTCAACTGTATGTAGCTGTGTCTCCTGATGACATGGGACCCATGGACAGCCTTTTAAACTGTATTTTAGATATTAAAAAGTGGATGGAAGAAAACTTCTTGCAGCTCAACCAAGACAAAACTGAGGTCTTGGTTTTTGGTTCTGAAGCTGAGAGAGAAAGGGTCCAAGTGTATCTGTCTTCCAACTGTATGAATGTTTGTAACACTGTGAAGAAACTCGGCGTGACTCTAGATGCATATCTTAGCTTTGAACAACACACGAATCAAGTCACAAGAACTGCATTTTATCATTTGAGGAATATTGCCCGAGTTAGACCCTTTCTCTCAAGAGCCAGTGCGGAAATCTTAATCCATGCTTTTATTACATCAAGAATAGATTACTGCAATGTGCTCCTCTCTGGTGTAAAGAAAACTACACTTAACCGCGTGCAGCTTGTACAAAACTCAGCTGCCCGCCTTTTAACAAGAACCAGGAAGAGGGAGCACATCACACCAATTTTGAGATCTCTGCACTGGCTCCCTGTCAGCTTTAGGATTGATTTTAAGATTCTTTTAATTGTTTATAAGAGTGTACATGGTCTTAGTCCTTCTTTTATATCAGATTTACTTTTAGCTTATGAACCTCCTAGAGCTCTCAGATCTTCAGGCGCAGGCCTGCTGGAGGTCCCGAGAGTCAGGACTAAAATCCACGGCGAGGCCTCTTTTAGATATTATGGGCCTCGTCTGTGGAACAGCCTGCATGAGGATGTGAGGGCTTCACCCACTGTTGAGGTTTTTAAAAAGAAACTAAAGACACATTTATTTAATTCAGCTTTTAAGTAAATAGTATTTGCAATTTAACATTTTATGCGTGTATTTTTTTTTTTTATATCTTACCATGTATTTATTTGTTTTATGCCAGTTAGTGAAGTTTTACCTCCTATGTATTAACTTATATTTTATCACTTTTTTTTTTTTTTTTTTACGTGTATTTTTATACTTTAGCTGTTTTATATTTTGTCTATTTTATCATTTTAAATCTACCCACGAGCGTTTTCTCACTCTCGGCTGGGGTGTTTGTGTTCAGGCTCATGGGGTCATGGTACTGCTTGTCCACTGGCCTTCCATGTTCGTTGTCCTCTGGGCTGCCTGGCCTTGTGTGCCCAGTTGGGTGCACTGGGCCGGGGGGCTGGGGGTGTCGAGTTGGGGGGTGCTGGGGATGAGCGGGACGTGCCTCGTGTTGCCTGGATGCTGACAGTCCAGCCAAGAGGAGGACAGGGTGTACAGCGCCTTCAGGTTGCTCCTCAGTGATCTGTTTGCTCTGCTTTTTTATCTGTTTGTTTCTGTTTTTATTGTTATGAGGGGCTTATGTTTTATATTACTGCATGTGTGGGGTATAGTTTTTCTTGTATTTGTTTTATGTACAGCACTTTGAGCTGTTTTTAACTGAAAAGGTGCTATATAAATAAAATCAATTTGAATTTGAATTAAGATGCATCAGCTGAGATTTTCAGGTCACTGTTTGGATCGTACAGTGTGAGCACTGGCGTGGATGAAAGCTCTTTTTTCAGTCGCTCAAAAGCGGTCTCCTGCTCTGGCCCCCAGTACCAGTGGCTCTTCTTCGACAGCAGATCCCGCAAAACTTGTCTTTCTCTGCCAACTTTGGAATGAGCCTCCCCAACTGGTTCACCATCCCCAGGAAGCTTCTTAGTTCCCTGACGTTAGTTGGTGCATTCATCTCCTGAACTGCGCTGGTCTTTTCTGGGTCTGGCTGTACCCCTGCTGCTGTGATCACATGACCCAAAGATTTGACTGCTTGGCATGTGAACTCACACTTATCGATGTTTGCTGTGATACCCGCCTTCTTTGCTTTCTCCAACAGCGCATGCAGCCGCACATCATGCTCTTCTTGGGTTTTTCCTCACACTAGAATGTCATCCATGTGACACAGCACCCCTTCCAAGCCGCTGGGCACTTCGGTCACCATCATTCTCTGAAAATGTTCTGGGGCTGATGCGATGCCAAATGGCAACCGATTAAAGTAGTAGCGCCCAAAGGGTGTAATGAAAGTGGTGTATTTGGCAGATTCCTCAGTTAACGGCACCTGCCAGAAGCCCATGTTGGCGTCCAGTTTGTTGAAAACCATTGCACCTGCTAGCATGCCTAGAGTGTGCTCAACAGAAGGCAGGATATATTTTTCTCTGCAAACTGCCTGGTTCATCTTAGTGAAGTCCACGCAAATACGTACTGCACCTGATTTCTTTGGGACCACCACCATCCCTGCACACCAGTCAGTGGGATCCTCAATTCTGGTAATAACACCCATCTTCTCCATGCGATTTATTTCCTCCTTCACTTTGTCCATGAGAGGAAGGGGGACCCTGTGTGGAGTCTGTAGAGAGAAGGGCACAGCATCTGGTTGCAGTTTAATAGAATACGGCCTCCGTACCAGACCTACACCGCTGCACAAACATGGATATTGTTCTTTCACAGACTCCATTGTGCTTTCATTGACTCTGTACCCAAGCTGAAGCTGTTTTATAGCTGGTAACCCCAGCAGGGCAGTGTGAAGACCTTCCACTACATAGATGTCTTCTGTGGCTGACTTTTTGTCGCTGCAGAGTGTTTCTTTTGCCACTCCCAGGACGCGAAGTACATTGGCTCCCGGTCCAAACAGTTGTCGCTTTGGTTTTTCCAAGTGTTTTAAATCGCCATCCCCAGTTATTTTATGATATACATCAGCTGGCAGGGCAGTAACATCTGCGCCGGTGTCTATTTTGAAGCACA
Organism: Oryzias javanicus; assembly: GCA_003999625.1. NCBI lineage: Eukaryota > Metazoa > Chordata > Actinopteri > Beloniformes > Adrianichthyidae > Oryzias > Oryzias javanicus. Next base: position 21,925,721 of record CM012438.1, read on the forward strand.
CTTTGTTTTGTCGCACTTGAAGCTGCACCAACCACGAGTCTGCACCAGCATTAACAGATCCCAGAAAAAAGCTTTCCTCCTCTGTAGTCACTGCATTCACAGACTTTGTGTTGCTTCTGCGTACTTTGCCATAATGTCCCTTTTTTCACATATGTGACATGCAACTTCTTTGGCAGGACATTCTGTTTTAGCATGTGAGGGGATTTTTCCGCATCTTTTGCAGGCTTGCTTTTGGGCATGAAACGGTTGTGCATTTTGTCTGAACTTGCTCTGCCTTTGTGGCTGGGCTTTATGCTTAGTGGAAAATCTGGGCTTTCTGTAGTTCTAAGCATGAACAGCATCAACATTGGGGCATTTAGCACTGTTGTCTCCTCGTAAGTCTGACTGCTGCCTCCAAACTTCTTCAGATTGCCTAGCTTTTGTGATGGCAGTGTCCAAGGTTAGTTTATTGTCCAATTGTAGCTTTTAAGACAGCGCAACATTTTTCAGGCCAACCACTAACCTTTCGCGGATCAGCTCATCACGTAGCTGTTCATAGTCGCAGTGTTCAGCTAATCCATAAAGCGCCGTGATGAAGGAATCAACGGATTCTTCCGGTTGCTGCGCACGCCGATTAAACTTGGCTCGCTCGTAAATTACGTTCTTTTTGGGCACGAAGAACGAATCCAACCCGGCTTTCACCGATGCATACTGCTTCTTCTCATCCACCGTTAGCGCTAGCCCTCTTAGCACATCTTCGGCCTCGTCTCCCATGCAATACACCAGCGTGTTTACCTGGTTCTCTTCAGGCGTCGCGCTTAAGTTTGCTTGTGAGTCGAAATCGCTCAAAACGTCTTATCCATTGCTCCCACTCTTGTGGTTTTGTGAAGTCGAAGGACTCTGGCGATTGTATGGTGAACGTAGCAGTTGGTGTAGCCTGCGGCGCTGCCATTTCTTCATCTGCCATCCGTTTCAGTACGGTGCTCTGCTCGGCTTTTTGTTTTTTTTTTTTTTTTCTTTCTCAGTCTATCAGCATCAAGCTTCCGACACCATGTCATGTTATTGTTTTACAAAAAGACTGAGGCGTTCTGTGCTGAAGATAGGAACTTTATTCTCTATTTTCTAACATGGCTAATACCCTCCCCAAGTATATGAACAAACATAAACACTATACAGAATACAGTTACTGTAACATGCTTTCTAGATTGTATTTTTTAATACCCACCAAAATAAATAAATAAATAAAATAAAATAAAAAGTCACATGACATAATCTTTCATATATGCTGGGGGCTTCCTAGGTCTCTGTGAACGTCTCACGTCTAGGTCGTTGTTCTGTTCTGACCTGCTGCCCCCTCATTCTCTGAACTTTTCTTCACACTCAAACCTTCACCCTCATTTGATGGAAGCATTTCGGCTTCTTCTATCTCTGCTTCTGTTGAAACCACCCCAGGACTTTCTGGTTCCATCCAAGGAAACAACTGATCCACATGACGTCTGACCACTTGTCTATTGCCCAATAGAACTCTGCAGGACACGGGTCCTGTCATCTCCTCAATCAGACCAGGAATCCAGTGAGGACCACTGGTGTAGTTTCTGGTGTAAACCAGATCTCCTGCTTCAAAGGTGCGCTGTCTGCTCTGCTTATCATGGTGTTCTCTCTGTTTTGGTTTCTGGCCACCCTTTCTTTCAAATCAGGATGTACAAAATCCAGAAGACACCTCAACTTCCTGCCCATCATCAGCTCCTCTGGAGACATCCCCGTAGTTGTTTGAGGGGTTATGCAATAAGAAAACAGAGCCCTGTTTACTTTGGTCTCCAACGTCTCACCTTTGCTTTTCTTCAGGACTTCTTTAAATGTCTGCACTGCTCTTTCAGCCAACCCATTGGATGAAGGGTGGTAAGGGGCTGCTGTCACATGAGTGATGCCATTGCGAGTCACAAACTCTCTGAATCGTTCACTCATAAAACATTGAGCATTGTCTGATACGATCATCTCAGGAATACCGTGGTTACTGAAACTGCTTCTCAAACTCTCGACTGTTGCTGCAGCTGTAGCAGATGCTACATCTAACCACTTGGAATGTCAATCCACAATGATCAAAAACATCTTTCCCATGAATGGACCCGCATAATCAATGTGAAGTCTCCTCCAGGGTTTATCAGGCCACTCCCCAGGATGGAGTGGTGCATGTTCTGGTGTCTTCCTATGCTCCTGACACACCGTGCATGTTTTCACTTTTTTGTCTATATCCAAGTCCATGTGTGGCCACCATCTGTAACTCCTATCCAATGCCTTCATCCGGCTCATCCCAGGATGAGCTTGATGTAGCTTCTCTAACATGTGAGGTTGTGCCCTCGCAGGTATTACGGTTCTTGCTCCCCACAAAACACAACCGTCTTGCACACTCAACTCCTCTTTTCTCACTTCAAAAGGTGTTTTTGTGGTTGGGCCGTCCCCTCTGAATATATTCTCTTACTTTAGCAAGGGTTGGATCTTTGTTTGTCCACTTTCTGATCTGCTCTGAAGTTAACGGCCCCAGGGTTTCCTCCATCATCATCAATACATGTTCTTCTGGTGTCCCGTTGTCAGATTCTTCTGAAATGGGGAGACGACTCAACCCATCTGCATTTGCATTTTTCTCTCCTTCTCTGTACAATATGACATAGTCATATGCCCTCAATAGAACTGCCCATCTCATTATCCTCTGTGATGCATCTGAGGCACCGCTTTCATCTCATTGAACAGACTGATTAGAGGCTTATGATCAGTGCAAAACTTCCTCCCGTACAGGTACTTGTGGAAATACTCCAAAAATCACAGCCAACCCTTCCTTGTCCAGCTGAGAGTAATTTCTTTCAGTGCGAGATGCAAACCCAATAGGTTTTTCCTCCCCGTCAGGCATGCGGTGAGCTAATACTGCCCCCACCCCGTATGGAGACGCATCACAAGACAGGATCAGCTCTTTTCCTTCATCCTAATGCACCAAAACTCCATCTGACTGCAGCAGTTCTTCAGACAGCTTGAACACCCTCTCTTGGTCTGGTCCCCACGCCCATTTTTCTTCTTTCCTTAGCAGCTTATGTAGTGGACAGATTTGATAAGAACCGATTGTAAAAATGTAGCCGTCCCAAGTCAGCTTTTAGCTCTGTCACTGACGTGGGTGAAGGAGCTTCTTGCACTGCTTTCACTTCTACTGGGAGAGGATGGAGTCCTGTTTTATCTACTCTGTGTCCCAGAAAAATGACTTCCTTCTCCAGGAACTGACATTTGCTCCTTTTTAAATGCAGAGCTGACTCGTTGGAGCACTTGATCCAAAATCTGAATGTGTTCTTTTTCCCTTTTACCTGTCAAAATAATATCATCCAGATATACGGCTGTAACACTCTCCATGGTCCTCTGAAACATGGCAGGACTAGAACTCACTCCAAAAGGAAGCCTTGTATAAGTGAGTGTTCACTGTAACGTACTTCCTCGCCTCTTCATCTAACACCATCTGCTGATATGCATGACTCATGTCTAACTTGGTGTATGTTTCTCCTCCTGCAATCATGTCCTCCATCCTAGGAATCGGGTTCTGTTCTAATGCAGACACTTTGTTCACTGTTAACTTATAGTCACCACAAATCCTCACAGTTCCATCCGGCTTTAATATGGGAACGACCCAATCAGAAAACTTCACTGTTTCAATGATCTTCTCTCTATTTCCTGTTCCACTTTGTGTCTCATAGCAAATGGAACTGATCGTGGTTTGTAGAACTGAGGGTTTGCTTCATTATTCACATATTTTTGCTGAGAACCCTTTTAACTTCCCGAGCTCCTCTTTAAAACTGTTTCATGTTTGACCAACCCTTCCTGAAGTGCTTCCTCCCCCTCCTGCACTTTGTTTACTTTTCCCAGTCTATCTTGAGAGCTTTGATCCAGCCCCGGCCCAACAGACTAGCCCCTGATCCTTTGACCACCACCACTGCCAGATGTTGCACGTTGCCTCCATGTTGCACTTTAACTTTGGCAGCTCCTAACACCGGCACTGCGAGATCCCCGTAAGTTTTTAACTTCAGATCACACTCCAACAACTTTGGTCTCTTACTGTGTTGAAACAAACCATCAAATGATTGTTTTGACATTATAGTGTAACCACAGCCCGTATCTACTTCATAGGTTACCACCTTCCCATTCACAACCAACTGTTTCCTTATAGGATCTTCCCTTGGAATGAATATCTCCTCCCTCATGTTGTACATTGTTTTTACACTTTCCTTCACATAAAACACATCAACCCCATCACTGTCTCTCTGATTCCTCTCATCTTGCAGAAAATGCGTCTGTTTGGATTGTCTCCCACTTTTGAACTGCTTGTTTTTCTCTCTGTCACCCGATCTCATCTTACAGACCTGCAGTCATTTGCTAGATGATTAGTCCCACCACATCTGAAACACTTTTTGGCGTCCCCTGGCGGTCCCCGCTGGCAACTGCTCACAGCCAACACCGTAGCTGCTGGCTGGCTTCCTCTTCCGTGGTCCCCACTGCTCCGCAGATCCTCCATGTCTCGGCTAGCAGCCTCCATGGCCACAGCCAGCTTGAAAGCCCCATCGAATGTCAGTCTGTCCTCTGACAGAAGTTTCCGCTGAATTCGCTCTTCATTGATACCACAAACCAGGCGATCCCTCAACATCACGGTCAAAGTGTCTCCAAAATGACAGTCCTGCGCCAGCTTCCTCAGTTCAGCCACGTTGTTGGGAATATTGATTAACAAATATATGTTTATGTGTGGGCCTTGAAGCCACTTGAAGTCAGTGTCACATCCCCCGAGAGGCACCGCATGGAAACTTACTGGAATGTCTTTGTCTTAGTCCTGACTCCTTTTAAGGACATAGGCTAACAGTTTATGACCTCTGACACAGGACCCCTGACTGTCGTTGCCTAGCAACGGCCACGCTGTATAAAAGTGCTTGTCTTCGCGGAGGGGGGTCAGAGCTCCCATGAAGGTAACTCAGAGCAGTTGTTTCTGTGGGATCTCTCCTTTTTGCAAAGAGTAAATAAAAGTAACTGAGATCAATAAGGCCTGGTTCTTGGATTTTTTTAGGAACATTTATAGAAATCTTTTTAGGAAAAAAGTCATTCTTGACACACGTAATCCCCCACACTTTTGTTGTGCTTTCTGTTCCTCGTGTTAAATTTCCACCTCTGCGTTATCTCACTAGGTTTGGGGTGAAAATGCTCCTTCAACAGCTTCACCAACTCCTGGTAGGATCGCTCTCCTGGCTTCACCGGGCTGAGCAGATTCCTCATTAGCGCGTAGGTCTGCGCGCCAACGCTGCTCAGCAACACCGCTCGCTTTTTATCAGCGTTGTTAATCCCATTTGCAACAAAAAAATGCTCCAGGATTTATCTGTACTCTTCCCAGGACTGCTCCTTACTGTCAAACTGGACCAACGAGCCGACTGTGGCTGCCATCGTCCTCCTCGCCTTCATCTCTGCTACCTTAATAGCCACGTGCTTCACAGCCGCTCCGCTGCCGCCTGGTAAAGCTGTAGCAGCTACCTCCCAACACGCACCGACTCACTGGTTGGTTAACCTTTATCCTCGTCACCATATGTGGTAACGTACTGGTAAGAATGACAGGATCTTTCTTTATCTTCAAGCTAAACTTTATTGACAACACCACGAGGCTCACACCGTGTACAACTCCTTCCAGCTTCATGCCTCTCTGATGTGCAACCAGGCAGAGGCTGCCCCCTAGTGGCCAGAACTGCAACAGCTTTTGTGGCTATACCACAGTTGATTTCAATTTACTCCTGGTACCATGTTGTGTTGGTGTTTTCTATCATCAGGCTGTGTGCACTTGCTCTTCTTCTGCCAGTTTTGACATCAGTCATTCTGTTACAACAACTTCCAGACCAGGGGTCACCATGCGCCACTTAGTGGTGAAGATGTTTCACAACTGATAATCCATGTGCTCCAAATGAAAGTTGGCTGAGCAAAAGGTCAACACAGATTATCACAGCTGTTTCCAAGGGTGGATAAGAACTAAATAATGTCAGGAATGTCATTTTGTCACTTGTTAAGTAAGGAATGGTTGTTTTATCTGTTAACCAGTAATCTCTGTAATTGCATTAATGACAGTTTTTAGTAACCACCCACCATCACATACAGACAGGAATATCACTGCACGCTAAAAAGAAACACTGTAGCTGCCTGGAATATGTTCAAATAAGCATTTATTTCATTTTAATTCTCAAGATTTCAATAATATTCACTGAAAATGTGTTGTTTTTAGCATAAAGACATGTTTCTGTAGTTGGGATCCAAACTCGGCCCCTCCCAATGGAAGACAGCTTGACTGACAACCGAGCAAACATTTGACTTATCTCTAGCAGCACGGTAGATGAGCTGACGGGCATTTCCAGTCTTTGAGATTTAAAGACTTCCATTGTTAAGGGTTTCAAATGAGGAAAAGAAAACTCTGTATTATTAATAATGGATCCCTGGAAAACTGTATCGTTAAAACACAAATGAATCGTGGAAACTGCATCAATCGACTCGTGTCCTCCAGATCCTCTCCAGACATAAACAACATTTCCTCTGGATTAATCCAGCCTCCTCTCTACATGATCCTCTATGAATGGACATGTCATTTTGGTTTCTGCTGGTGGAAACGTGACATCTCTAATGTGAATGTTCTCTGTTAATGAGGAACTCAGATTTGAACATCCTTCACTTTAAAAAGGGGCGGAGACTGCAGTGAACTCTGAGTTTCCTGAAGAAAACCTGCTCCAGACCAGGTTTTGTTCACAGACTCAGTTGCCATAGTGACTGATTCTGAGTTCAGCTTAACCCGCGTCTTGAAACGGGCTTGGTTTAACCAACTTTCACGGTTTAAGTTATCTCTCTTTCTGAAACAGAAAACTCAGAGTTTTACTGAATTTGGAGTTGATGAACTCAGAGTTCAAACAAAACCTGCTTCTTGAAACGGGCCCTGAATCTCCTGTCGACTGTGTCTGGTGTGAACTGGAAGTGAAGCAGATTCCGCGTCCACTCCGCGCGGTATCCGTTTAGCAGCCCTTCCATGTGCGCTGTGAATCCGCCGTATCCCGACCGTAGCGATAGTTACAAACAAAAAACAAAGAAAGTTGGGTTTTCTGATCCTACTGACCTTTTTTGAACTCCTGCAACAGTCGCCTGCCTGTTAGCCCTCCTTAGCTCCGTGCTAGCTTAGCTGTTTTTGTTTCATAATCTTTCATTATTAACCAGTTTTGACAGAAATAAGCAGTTTATTTTTTTACTCCTAGTGAGTGGAGTGGCATGTCTGCTCCTCCTTTTTCACTGTTTTCCAACACTTCTGGGTCTGAAACTCTCCACTAATGTACATGTTCAGCTGCTGTCGCCCAGCAACTACAAAATGTGGGCGGAGATTGTTGTATTTAGATCTGCTTTATTAAACAGAGATAGAGAGAATTCTCCTGTTACAAGATCAATAACATTCTAAAAAGTTTAATTTAATTTCAGTTGAAGAAATAAACTACAACATGCATGTGGAATGTGAACAATGGATGTCAAACGTCAAAACAAAATGTTGGTTTAGACAAAAAATGTGATCAAAGTATTAATTTGTGCAAAACTATTGAATTATGAATATAACTTTGACTTTACAAATAGGATTCTTCTAGATAGATTCCTTTATTTTGGTCATTCTGTCCTGCTGTAGTCCAGGACTGAAAAACCAGATTGTTTTTGTAATTCTTCTTTCTTAAAGAAACCACAAAAGATTTATCAGAGATCAAAAGAAGCATTGAGATTATTATGGGATGTCCACAGGACCTACAGCTTGTGTCAAAGTGTGAAATTGGAGGATTTTGACACTTAAAGGGAAGAGATCTTCATGAAATGTCTCCCTTTCCCCACTAGGTGAAGTCTACTACCACATGTTTGCTTCAGAACTGCTGAGTCATGATGGGTGTAACCAACAGGAAGAGAAGAGAGAAGCTGATTGGAGGATCAGAGTCCAACTGCTTTGTGAGGAAGTGAAACTCACACAGTCTTTGTGTCTGAGAGGAGAAATGGCGCAGAAAGGAGCAGATCTGGATCAAGAAACCTTCTGCTGTTCCATCTGTGTGGATCTGCTGAAGGATCCAGTGACTATTCCCTGTGGACACAGCTACTGCATGAAGTGTATTGAAGGATTCTGGGATAAAGAGGAGAAAATCCACAGCTGTCCTCAGTGCAGGAAGACCTTCACACCGAGGCCTGTTCTGGAGAAAAACACCATGTTAGCAGCTGTAATGGAGCAGCTGAAGAAGACTGGACTCCAAGCTGCTCCTGCTGATCACTGCTATGCTGGACCTGAAGATGTGTCCTGTGATGTCTGCTCTGGAAGAAAACTGATAGCCATCAAGTCCTGTTTGATCTGTCTGACCTCTTACTGTGAGAAACACCTTCAGCGTCATTTGGATGTAGCTCCATTAAAGAAACACAAGCTGGTGGAACCCTCCAAGAACCTGCAGGAGAACATCTGCTCCATTCATGATGAGGTGATGAAGATGTTCTGTCGCACTGATCAGAAGTGTATCTGTTACCTCTGCTCTGTGGACCAACATAGAGGCCATGACACAGTCTCAGCTGCAGCAGAAAGGACTGAGAGGCAGAGAGATCTGGAGGAGAGTCGACAAGAAATCCAGCAGAGAATCCAGGACAGAGAGAAAGAGGTGAAGCTGCTTCAACAGGAGGTGGAGGCCATCAATCACTCTGCTGATCAAACGTGAAGGACAAGGACAGTGAGGAGATCTTCACTCAGATGATCCGTCTCATCCAGAAGACAAGCTGTGATGTGAAGCAGCAGATCAGATCCCAGCAGCAAACTGAAGTGAGTGGAGTCAAAGATGTTCAGGAGCAGCTGGAGCAGGAGATCACTGAGCTGAAGAGGAGAGACGCTGAGCTGAAGCAGCTCTCACTCACAGAGGATCAGCAGCAGTTTCTGCTCAGCTACCCCTCACTGCCACCACTCAGAGAGTCCACACCCTCTTCCAGCATCAACGTCCGTCCTCTCAGATCCTTTGAGGATGTGACAGCAGCTGTGTCAGAGCTCCCAGACAAACTGCAGGACATTCTGAGAGAGTCAGTGGAGGTTTTACTGCCAGAACCAAAGAGCAGAGCGGACTTCTTCAGATATTCATGTCCAATTACACTGGATCCAAATACAGCAAGCAGAAATCTGGTACTGTCAGAGGAAAACAGAAAGGTGACTTTTACAGGAGAACATCAGTCTTATTCTGATCATCCAGACAGATTTACTGATTGTGTTCAGGTTCTGAGTAGAGATAGTCTGACTGGACGTTGTTACTGGGAGGTGGAGTGGAGAGGATCATGTGTTCAAGTAGCAGTCACAGACAAGAACATCAGCAGATCTGGAGGTGAAAGTGCATTTGGTTTTAATAACAAATCTTGGGTATTACGTTGTTATCCAAACGGTTTCTCATTCTACCACAAAGACATCCAAACCTCCATCTCAGCTCCTGTTTCCTCCAGAATAGGAGTGTACCTGGACCACAGAGCAGGTGTTCTGTCCTTCTACAGCGTCTCTGAAAGAATGACTCTCCTCCACAGAGTCCAGACCACATTCACTCAGACGCTCCATGCTGGACTGAGGTGTTGGTCTGGAGCCACAGCAGAGTTCTGTAAAGTTAAATAGTTCCTGAAAGAAGTGAAATGTTTGTTTGAGTGATTTCTCTGCTTTCCATCATTTTGAACTAAACTTTGTTTGTAGTCAGAACTAAAGAGAGAAATGAAACATCTGAAGAATGTGGATTGGAGACATTTCTGAAGAAGAATCTCCAACTTTTTGGAGGAAAATCTTTCCTTATTGTTTCTTTGATCTTTGGGATTTGAATGTTTGAATTTCATTTGTTTTGTCTGCTGTTGTCATGGGAACTGAAGGGACAAAATACTCTTTTCTGTACAGAAAATACTAACTTTAAGACACAAGTTACAGATTATACATAAAATCCTAATTTGTGTACTTAAAAAGTAAACTTGTATCCTTAAAATTGCTAATTTGAGTTCACAAAAATCCTATCTTGTTCACCCAAAATCCTGATTTATAGACCCAAACTGCTGTTTGGTGTCACACAATCAGTGAGTGTGATGATGGTTTTGTCTGAGGAGACACAAACTCTTTCAGAGTCTGATTTACAACATGTAGACTGTATCTCCATTCTAGATCCAGTAGAAAGAAACCACCAGTCAGATGAGTCCCTTCAAAATGGCTTATTATTGTCATCTTGACTTTATCCACTATATGGTGCAATCGAGTCATTACTGGAGAAGAAACTCGGAGGAATTTGAACAACTTTTCCAATCCTGAAAGATCACAGCAGAAGAGCTTCTTTTAGTTTATCTCTTCAAACAAATGTTCATTCCTGTTTACATGTACCTGTTAATGGACTTTGTCAATAAAGTTTTGCTGCATTCTTGCTTTTTGTGCACATATTCCTGAAAGTGGTTCCTGCAGCTCAGAGGTCAAGGGGTCAAGGAAAGAAATGATCTATATATGTGTTGATCTGAATATTTATTCTAAATCAATCAGAGTCCTCGTGGGTTCCAAACCCGGATAAATCCAGAGGGTTGTGTCAGGAATGGCATCCCACGTAAAATCATAACCAAATCAAATATGTGGATTAGACCTACGATATTTATACCGGATCGGTTGAGGCCCAGGTTAACAACGACTGCCATCAGTGCTGTTCAGGGTACCGCTGGAAATAGTCTGAATTCTTTTCAATTTCATTTTCTGCCATTTGCATTTTATCTAGCCAAACATCAATACTTTTTCAATTTGTTTAATTTGGGTTTCCAATAATATTGTCATCAATTGAGCTCCATAGACCTGCAGATCTGTGGAAAGCAGCTCAACTCTTGTTGATTAGAGGAGAAACTGTGGGACCTTTTCTTGATGCTGCTGTCCCTCTTTTCCCTCTAATATAGTTTCTACCTCCCCCTCCATACACTCTTTAATAATTTCAGAGTCACTTTTTGTGCTGGCAATCATAAAAACAATCATAAAAAAGTGTTATAGCTGAAGCAAACAGACAAGAACATGGCAGGACAAAGTCTAAACAGGCAGGAGTCCAGATCCACGTAGAGATCATAGAAGGATATTTTGCTCATCCAACAGCAAAACAAGACTTTGCAGCGTTAAACAAGCAAATTCTGTACCTTTCTTTATCATGCAAACAGTAATTTACTGTACTGTACTGTACCTTCTCATCCACATCTCATGTTACTGTACTGTATTTGTAATTTTACTGTAGTTTTACTTTGCACCACATAGGATTTCTAGTTATTTGGCAATATTGAATCTGGTTCAGTTTCAACAATTGAAACACACAGAACATCCTCTACAATGTGTTTTACCAAATGCATGCATTACTGTTTGTTACTATACACAGGAAAATTGTGAAATTACATTTCTGTCTCTCTCTAAAGCGTGTACTGGAGCTGGAAGCCAGAGAAACACTGCACACATTCATATATGTTGATGAGGCAGGTTTCAATCTGGCCAAAGGTAGAAGGCGTGGAAGAAATCACATTGGACAGAGAGCAACCACTGAAGTCTCTGGTCAGCGCGGAGGGAATATTACCATGTGTGCAGCCATCTCAGACAACGGCGTCCTCACCCATATCCCCCTTCTTGGTCCCTTTACAGGGACCTAGTCCCTGAGAACGAGAGAGGTGGAGGCCAACTCAGCAAGTACGTTGTTGTCTGGGATAATGTCCGTTTTCACCACTCCCATCAGGTCAGAGAGTGGTTTGCAGCACACGAAAGAATGCTGGTTGAATATCTCCCTCCATATTCCCCATTCCTTAATCCAATAGAGGAGTTTTTCTCTGCCTGGAGGTGGAAAGTTTATGACCGGGATCCACATGAGCAAATGGCCCTGCTAGCAGCCATGGATGCAGCATGTGACGCCATCACAGCAGAGTCCTGCAGAGGATGGATTCACCACTCCAGGAGATACTTTCCTGGCTGCATTGTGAGGGATAACATCCATTGTGATGTAGATGAAAATAGGTGGGTCTGTTGATCCCACACACAAGATAAAAAGCCAAAGGCTATAAAAAGCTACAACAATAAATAAGAATAAAAGGATTAAAATTGGTACAAAAGTACATAAAAAGAAAGTTCAAAATGAACTTCTGCTCTTGGGTCCTGTTCTCCCAGAAGTACACTTGTGGAAACCTGATTGCTCTTGGCACAAAGGAAGACCTCAGTCTTTCTGTGGAACATTTTTGAGATCCCAGCCTTTCACTGAAGGAGCTCCTCTGATTGGCCAGGACAGGATTCAGAGGATGACTGTTATTGTTCATCACTCCTCTGAATTTGGATGCAGTCCTTTGTTCCACCATTGCTTCCACTGTGTCCAGCCTCACGCTGATGATGGACTCAGCTCTCCTGATCAGTCTGTTTCATTTCTTGAGGTCTTTTTTCCTTGCACTGCCTCCCCAACACACAATGGCTTAGGAGAGGGTGGTGGAGACGACTGATAGATAAAACATGTGAAAAGCACATGTTAAAAGCACTTGAAACATCCAAAATCAGCAGTCTCACAGCACACCTTCCCTCATCCAGGTAGGAGAGTGCACGATGGAGAAGGTAGAGCACAGCATCATCAACACCCACCCTATTCTTACATGCAAACTGTAGCGGATTCATCTTGTCCTGCTCCTGTGGTTGCGTAATATGCAGCACCAGCCGTTCAAAGGTTTTCATTATGTGAGGGGTGAGAGCAACTGGCCTAAAGTCACTTGGGTCACGTGCACCACGCTTCTTTGGAACGGGAACTAAACAAGATATTTTCCACCCTGAAGGAATTCTTCCCAGACGAAGACTGAGACTGAAGACCTGGTGTAACGGTTCACTTAGTTCAGAAGCACAGGTCTTCAGCAGCTTTGAAGATACCTGATCAAGTCCAGAAGCCTTGCTGGACTGGAGTCTACGCAGCTCTCTCTTCACCTGGTCTGCACTAAAGGGTGGAGGCTGGGAGGAGGGGGGGAACCGAGGTGTGGATAGGGGGCTCCGGTGTACGGGACAGTGGAGGGAGAAGATGAAGCAGGGTAACAGGCTGATGGTCCGGAGAGTTTGGTGCTGGCTGTTGAGAGCTGGGAGTAGCAGGGGAGTGACTGAAACGATTGAAAAAGGTGTTAAATTCATCAGCTCTCTCAGTGTCCCTCTCCCCTGTGGTGTCAGCTTTATGGCAGCCAGTGATTGCTTTCATTCCATTCCAACCTTCTGTATCTCAGGCCATGTCCACACGTAGCCGGGTATTTCTACAAAGCATATTTGCCGACCTCCGTTTTATAAAAACGGTTGCGTCCACACGTGATCGTTTTCAAAATAATTCCGTCCACAAGTCCCCGCATACTTGCGCTGTTGGGTGATGTAATGAGCATGCCAGAACAGTAATTGGCAGTGTTTTCCTAAAAGTCAGTGAAAATCTCAGAGCAGGAGGAAGCGATATTTGTTGTAAAATAGCCGACTGCAAAGCGCTTATTCTCCTTTGTTCCTCGACAAGAAGCAGTAATTGTGTTTGTAAAAAAAAAGCAAGTATGAAGCATCTGTACCAGCGTAATAATTAACACACTCCTCGGGTCCATGCTGTGCATTGTAAACAGCGGCGCATCCATGACGTGTATGCACTAATTGTCGCAAAGAGTGACGTTTAAAAACGGAGATCTCCGGTTATGCATGTCCACACGCAGACGCGAAAACGGAGTTTTCCAAAATCTTCACTTTAGCCGGAGTTTTCCAAAAGCTCCGTTTTCAGTGACTTAAATCTTCGGTTACGTGTGGACGATAGGCCGAAACGGATAAAAATATATGCGTTTTAGCAGATACCCGGCTACGTGTGGACAGGACCTCATTCTTCCTCAGTTTTCCTTCTAACTTATGGCTGTTTGCTATCTTGGACTCCTTCAACACAATCTTGACCTCTTTCTGTGCTTCTTTCATCGCGTTCTTGTCTTTGCTTCTGAATAATTGCTTCTTCCTGTTCAGGACAGCCTTTATCTCCCTGGTAATCCCAGGTTTGTTGTTAGCGAAGCACTTGACTGACCTGACCGGGATCACCATGTCCACACAGAAATATAAGTAGTCCGTCATACACTCCACAGCCCCCTCAATGTTATCTTCATGTGATCCCCCTAGCAGATTCCAATCTGTGGTGGCAAAACAGTCTTTGGGCTCTCACACAGGTAAAACCAAGCAGCTCCACAGTGTCATCCGGTACATGACTACTTAGCCATGTTTCGGTAAAGATCAGGAGACTACTTTCCCTGTAGCTCTTCTGGTCAAAGAGGAGTGCTGTCAGCTCATCGGTCTTGTTGGAAATTGAATTGACGTTCCCCATTACGATTGAAGGAACAGCTGCTTTAAATTCCTTAGGACGCCGGTATCTTAAGCTCATTCACCGCTACTCCTGCCAGCCGCACCGCGAGGATCTTCGTAAAAGCTCAGGAGGAATCAGATCACAAATCCAGCTCCTGTGTTTTCACTTCTTAGAGTAGATGGTTGAATGTTTTGCATTTTTTACCTTACTAATTAACTAAACAAAAATAAAAGAAAGAGAGCCGCAGACATGCAGCCGCTCGCACAGGCACAAATTGATAGAACCAGCGCTGTAGATCTTTGGGACCTAAATCCAAATATTTTTTCACTAATTAGTTCATTTTTTTCCATAAAAACATTTTAGCTTAAAAGCAAACCATTTGTCAAGGATTTTTGAAAATTGTGAAAGTTATGACACAGATCAAAAGGAGTAAAAACAGGCAAATGGTCACTAATATTACAAAGTTAGCCACTTTGAGCAACTGCCCCCAAAAGGACTTTTAGATGGTAATTTTTGATTCCAGATAAAGCCTGACGGTTCTCTATTGACGGTTCTTTTAAACATAGCCCCATTTGTTCTTTTTTTTACCTCTCTTTATTTTGAGATGCGTTTCATGGCTACATGAAACGCATGTCTGTTGTTTATTTGTTGATAAAGGTACATCTGTGAGCTCCTGGGAGAAGTTTGTGTTTGCTCTGTGGTGCTGCTAGCCTTGAGCGATTAATCGCGATTAAATATTTTATTCGCCTGACAGCTCTAGTTAAATTGTATGTATGACAGTTTCTGCTGACTTAACGACTGAATTAATATGTAAATTGTAAATTGTTTTTCGTCGGTTGGCGCTGCTCTAATGGCTGCGTGTTTTGGCATCTCCGTGTTTTTTTAGATCATTAGATTGTTTTTTTTCTTGCTGGTTAGAGTTTTGTTCAACCCTTGTGGGTGGGATTACTTTTTGCCACCTTTATTTGTTTTTGTATATATTAATTTACTGTTTTTTTTTCCCTATTTCTTAATTTTTATCTGGACTTTTCCGGTCATGTTTTGTTTATAACGCACTTGTTGTATACCCGTGATCAGCTGATGGCTCTGCGCAACATCACCTTTCTCTACGGGGAGAAACTGGACATTCCCAAGAGATCCGGAGGAAGAGAAGAGGCTGCAGAGCTGGACGAAAGCTCCAGGAGAGGAGACGGACATATAAGCCCAACGTGCCATCTGTCATCACGGGTAACGTACGTTCTCTGTCCAATAAGATCGATGAGCTTTCTGCGCTGATCTGGCTGCAGCGGGAGTTCAGGGAGTGTAGCATCATGTGCTTCACGGAGACCTGGCTGAATGGACTGACTCCAGACTCTGTGGTCTCGTTGGACGGGTTCAAACTTCTGCGCGCGGACAGGAGTGAGGCGGAGAGCGGAAAGAAGAAAGGGGGGGGGGGGGGGGGGGGCTCGCGGTGTACGTCAATGACAGGTGGTGCAATCCGGCGCACATCTGCACTAAAGATCAGCACTGCTCTGCAAACATCGAGCTTCTGGCTGTGGGCATGCGGCCGTACTATCTCCCGAGGGAGTTTTCTCATGTTATATTGTTTAACGTGTACCTTCCTCCCTCTGCTGACGCTGCTGCTGCGCGTGAGCTGCTCCACGGCGCGGTGACCCGGATGCAGACCCGTCACTCGCAGTCCCTCCTGCTCATCACCGGGGACTTTAACCACGCCTCCTTATCTGCCACTCTCCCCTCACTTATTCAGTACATGAATTGCCTGACCAGGGAGAAGAAGACGTTGGATTTAATGTATGCCAACATCAAAGATGCATACACCTCCACTCCCCTCCCCCTGCTTGGACAATCTGATCACAACCTCGTGCGTCTGCTCCCAAATTACATCCCCGTGGTGAGAAGGCAGCTGGCACAGAAGAAGTCTGTGAAAGTGTGGACGGATGAAGCCACAGAGAGTCTGCAGAACTGTTTCCAGACCACAGACTGGGAGACACTCTGCAGCTCTCATGGAGATGACATCGATGGTCTGACCCACTGCATTACAGACTATATTAAATTTTGTGAGGAGAACACTGTGCCAACTCGAAGGGTTCGGTACTTCAGCAACAACAAGCCGTGGGTGACCCCTGAGCCTAAAGCCCTGCTTAAACAGAAGAAGAGGGCTTTTGTTTCAGGGGACAGAGAGGAGCAGAGGAAAGTTCAACATGAACTCCAGCGTAAGATCAGGCAGGCCAAGGACAGCTACAGGAAGAAGCTGGAGGAGCGGCTGGAAGAGAACAACACACGGGAGGTGTGGAGAGGACAGAAGAATATGTCAGGATCTGGACAGAGTAACACCAGAGTGAGGCCTGATGGAGACCAGCGGTGGGCCAATCAGTTAAACCTGTTTTTTAACAGGTTTGACTCTAACCCCTCCCCCTCTGCATCGGTCTCTCCTCCCACCTCTTTACATGTCTTCCGTCCACCATCTACCTCCACCGTGCCCTAGTCATCTTCACAGCTCCCTTTTCCCTGTCTTTGCCCCACTCCAACTGACCACATCACCAGCTCCCCTTTGACCTCCACTCCCCCCCTCTCCTTTACATTGGACCAGGTGAGGAGGGAACTGGAGCGACTGAAGACCAGGAAAGCTGCAGGACCAGACGGTATCAGCCCCAGACTGCTCAGGAGCTGTGCGGGTCAGCTCTGTCATGTAATCCGGTACATCTTCAACCTGAGCTTGAGTCTGGAGAAGGTCCCTCTTGTGTGGAAGACTTCCTGTGTGGTTCCGGTTCCGAAGACATCGCACCCGAAGGAGCCGAATCACTACAGGCCAGTCGCCCTCACCTCCCACCTCATGAAAACCATGGAGAGACTCGTCCTCAAGCGTCTCCGCTCTGTGTTGAGCACCACAATCGACCCGCTGCAGTTCGCCTATAGGCCAAGAATCGGGGTGGAAGACGCCATCATCTACCTGCAGCACCGGGCCTTGACTCACCTGGAGACTGCTGGGAGCGCTGTGAGAATGATGTTTTTTGACTTCTCCAGCGCCTTCAACACCATCCAGCCTGAACTGCTACGAGGGAAGTTGGAGCGAGCAGGAGTGGATGAGCGACTGGTGGGATGGTCCATGGACTACCTGACCAACTGACCACAGTACGTGTGTCTGCACAACTGTGTCTCTGAGGTGGTAGTCTGCAGTACTGGAGCCCCTCAGGGAACAGTACTGTCACCGTTCTTCTTCACCCTCTACACCTCGGACTTCACTTACAACACCAACAGCTGTCATCTGCAGAAATACTCTGATTATTCAGCTATTGTGGGCTGTGTGTCTGAGGGAGACGATGCAGAGTATAGGTTGGTCATTGTGGACTTTGTGAGCTGGTGTGAGAATAACCATCTGTGTCTGAACACCAGCAAGACCAAGGAAATGGTGATTGACTTCCGTAGAAGGACGGTGACCCACACACCGGTGAACATCCAGGGAGATGAAATAGTCACTGTTGACAGTATCAAGTACCTGGGTGTTCACCTGAACAACAAACTAGACTGGTCCCACAACATCGACTACCTTTACAAGAAAGATCAAAGTCGACTCCACCTCCTGAGGAGACTGCAGTCCTTTGGGGTGTGCAGACATCTGCTGAGGACGTTCTATGATTCGGTGGTGGCTTCGGCTGTTTTCTACGCTGTTGTCTGCTGGGAGGCGAGCTGCTCTGACCGGGACAGAAAGAAAATCAACAAGCTGGTGAGGAGGGCCAGCTCTGTCCTGGGCTGCTCGCTGGACTCTGTAGAGGAGGTGGGTGAGAGGAGGATGTTGTCCAAACTCAGATCCATCATGGACAACAGCTCTCGCCCTCTGCATCAGACTCTGATGGGGCTGAAAAGCTCCTTCAGCAGCAGACTGAGACACCCCCAGTGTAGAAATGAGTGCTACCGTAGATCATTCCTCTGCACAGCCATCAGACTGTACAACGCCGTTGTTTAAATTTTTTTTTTTAAATAGGTCAATATGTGTATATAAAATTATAGTATAGTATAGTATAGTATAGTATAGTATAGTATAGTATAGTATAGTATAGTATAGTATAGTATAGTATAGTATAGTATAGTATAGTATAGTACAGTACAGTACTGTACTGTATTGTATTGTATTGTATTGTACTGTGTATAGTATTGTATAGTATCTGGTTATTGTAGATAGATGTGTATTACTCATATGTATATTTATGTTCATAGGAATATGTGTTTGCAAAAATGTTTTAGACATATGGGTGCCATGACAGATAAATGTATCCTTTGGGATATTAATAAAGTTCAATTCAATTAAATTAATTTCATCCTTCCACAAGTATTTGCAGTTTTCATTACATTTATTATGAAAGTTAATATCTGGGTCCATATATTTGTCAAAACCACACAATGGGTCCTTTTTACGTCTCATATCTTCCATAATTTGCTTTAATGTTTTTAAATTAAATTCAATCGATATCCAAATAGTGAAGCCACATAACTAGAACAAAGATATTCTTTAAGTTAATTTATTTGTTAAGCAGGACAAATAAATACATATACTTTGGCGCCCGCAGCACCCCCCTGTGTTGCCTTCTGGCAATTTGCGGTTTAGTAGTTGATTTATATGTTGATAAGAGGTAAATTAAATGAGCAAATAATAATGAAAAGAAGTAAAGTTATCGAAAACAACAACTTCCGCTTACCTAACGTAACTTCCGGTTTGCCGCGTAACTTCCTGCTTCCGGTTTTACGGAGTCAGAGTGGGCGAAATCCAGCGTTGGGTGTCGCTGCATTCTCTGTATGCGGAAGCAAAACGGTTGCACCACTTACCCCGCATGCGCGAACCATACGTCACTTCCGCTGTTCGCCCACTATACGACAGAGTCATTTCCAAACAGTAAAACTCCTTGATCACAAGAATTTATGTTTTTCTCAACAACCGAGAGCTTCTCCTGACTGGATTACTGTGCGAGAAAAAGCCACCAAGTTACTGTTAAAAACGAATTTGGATTACCGGATAAAATAAAGTGTTTCGAAGTGGCGCTGTTTCCTCTTAGCTTAGGGGGTAAACTGCCGTCATGTAAAACTGCAGAAGAAGAAAACATTTGTAGTCCGTGATAGTCACTGCAAGATCGTAAGGTCCTTATCCTTAACGTGTCTTTTTTTCCTTTCGTTTATTCAACAATAAGTGAATTTTTTCATTATAATAAATATTTTTAAGTGCTATATTAACATCATACGAAGCTATTACTGTTGTTACCGTCCGAAGACCATAAAATGCTTTAGCGGAAGTGACGTATGGTTCGCGCATGCGGGATAGCAGTGCAACCGTTTTGCTTCCGCATACAGAAAATGCAGCCACATTGGGTTCAGGAATATCTGTTGCCATCCATGTTGAAGTTCTTTCAGGCAATGTCGTAAGTTTTTATATATGTTCATATACATTTAGGACAATATATTTTTTGTATTATTTGTAAAGAAAGTTTAGTTTAAGGGTCGATAAAACACTTTTATTTTTATAAATTTCAGGCGTGTTTTTAAGTGAACATCTTGTATATTTGTTTTCAGTTTTCACCATTTGGAGAAGAAATTAAAACATCTAAACGCCCCCTGTGGTCCTGGTCTTTTTCCAGAAACATAACACCCCCCTTTCTCTTCCCTCCCCGATCCCACCCATCGGATCTGTTCCTCCCCCGTTTCATTCAGAAAGAAAAACATTCTGACCATCACCGGGACATTGACACACATTCACACGCCAGTGGAGCCACATTGGAGGCAAGTAGGGTTGAGTGTCTTGCCCAAGGACATAACGATGGTTGCTGGCGGGACCGGGGATTGAACCGCTGTGCCGCTGTCGCCCAAAATAACAAAAATAAAATTCTTGGATAAACCATATGAATCAAAATACAACATGACATCAACAATATGAATTCCTATATTAACATTCAGTTTTGTTATAAAATCTTCAAGATCCCACCAAAATGTTCTGGTATAAAAAATGTACTAATGATATCTATTCTAACTTTGATAATAATATGTGCACAGGCACTATCTTCTTGGACCTCTCCAAATCATTTGACCTGGTTGATCATTACCTGGACAAATTCTGGACAAATTGGTTGCAATCGGTCTCTCTCATTCTTCTCTTCTCTGGTTTAATTCTTACCTTCATCATCGCCGTCAGTGTGTGTCTATTATTGGATCTCAGTCGGATTTCACTGGAATCTATAAAGGTGTTCCCCAAGGTTCTTCACTGGGGCCACTTCTGTTTTCAATCTTCATCAATGACCTTCCAAATTCCTGTTCTAACTATAATATCCATCTTTATGCTGATGATACAATAATTTATTGCTCCAAACCAAACATCACTGACATTAATAACTGCTTACAGCATGACTTTGACTCAGTCCAACATTGGTTGACTTCAAATAAGCTTATTTTGAATAAGACAAAATCATACTGCATGCTTTTTAAGACTAATACAATAAACCAAGGTGGGTTAAATCTCAATTCACTTTTTTGGACTCCTCTCCTTTAGAGGAAACTAAATCTTTTAAATATCTTGGTGTCTGTTTTGAACCTAATTTATCTTTCCAAACTCATATTCAGTCAATCACCAGTAAATTAAACTACCGTCTTAAATCACTCTATCAATTAGCCCTTTAACTTTCAAATAAGAAAAAGAATAACATCACAATTGTTACTCCCTATTTTGGATTATGCCGATATTATTTACTTCAATGCTTCTTCAGCCTGCTTAAACTCCCTTAATGTCATCTACAACTCTATGTGTGCCTTTGCTCTGCTCTGTTCCTATACTACTCATCACTGCATACTGTTTGAACCACTGGGTTGTCTTTCATTACCAGCTAGAAGACAATTTCACTGGCTTCAATTTCTTTTCAAATGCATTTATTTTGATTTTCCTTTTTATTTGAACCAGTAATAACATTTCTCTAAGAGCCTGGGGCTTTTGACTGCAAATCTAATCATTCAGCATTTTATGTAATTTATCAATGATACTTTTTGGAATATCAAGTGATAAGGCAGCATAGACAGATCTTGATATGCCTTCTGCCTTTGAAATCAAGACCAAATAAAGACACATCTCTCATCAACCATCACTTTCATTTAGCTTGAGTTTTTTTTATAATTGGATCCAAATTTAACTTGTGACGTTCCTCTTTATCTTTGCAAATAACAATTCCAAGATAGGTTACTCTCTCCGAGATAGGCTGTATCGCTCCTGGTTGTTCACACGTTGTTCCAGATCTGAAGTTTAGTTTGAACATACTTACAGTAGCATGGCGGTGCAGTGGTTAGCAATATGGCTTTATAAGAAGAAAATCACAGGTTCAATTCCTGTGTGTCTTTATTATTGAGGCTAAAAACATGTGGAGCATGTTTTTTAAAATGTTGATAAATATTAAATGATTCTAGTAAAAAATACAATTAACTTGAGTGTTAAAAGATGCATTGAATGTAAAACAAGTCTGAGCTGACATTTATGAATGCTAACTTAAGAGGTCTAAGAGTAATAATATTATCATTCACCTTGTGTTTCTGGAAAGGCACTGACAGAATGTTTACCTCAGTTCAAATCTTCTGTCTGTGTTTTGACCAGACTACATGACTTCTGTTATTGACAAGCACAGAAACGGCGTGTGTTTCTAATGAACAGGGTCCCAAGGTTTCTCTGGAGAACGTCAAGACTGTTGGTATTTTCTCAGTCTGGGCCCTCCACACATCAAACATCTGACTGTGGAGACAGGACACAATGTAGTACAGGAGAAAGTGGGGCTTTAGAACGTTCTGGTGACAGGGTTATTGGCCGGGGGGGTAGATCCAAGCCAAAACCTACTCGCTCAATGGTTACTCCTCTGTGTTGTGAGGCAAAGGGCCCAATGCATGATTCTTTACATGCTAGATGCCCAGTAATAACCCACCCTAGGTCTTTGCAGAGCGGTTTTTTTGGATCTTGTTGGTTGGATCTTGATTCATCAGAACAGCTAAATTCTCTTCGTAAAGAGCTGTCACAGTCTGTGGTTTAACAACGCCCAAATATTAAATTTTTCCAGAGGAATAAGTGAACAGTATATCAGATGGACACACTTTTTGATAGATTAAGTTTATATATTGAAAAAACTTTTTGAGATTGTCTAATATATGTGGGATAGTTTTGATAGGTGGTTGAGTCATAAAGCATGAGGTCATCCGCATATAATGAAACTTTTTGACTCTTTGACTCCTCTTTACACCAGGAACATTTCAGAATTTAACGTTTAAGAGTTGGAGGCAATATTCCCTTCTTAAAGAAGTCATTAAACATATTTACCAAAAGAGGAGCAACATTTGAAGCAAACTTGACATCTGTCTTTCATGCAGCATGTTTGAACATGTTTATCTGTGATTACAGAGGAACAACCTACAGCTCCTGTTTCTGCAGGTGTGGACTCCAAGACAACAGGGGTGGAGCTAAAACATTTGGAGGAGGAGGGGCAGAAGACTTAGGAAGGGGGGGGGCAAAGAGAACAGCAGCAACCTTTTTTGATGGGGGAGCTGGGTAAGTGCAGACACATACCTGTAGCTCCGCCCCTGTATTTAACTGGAAAAATATTTTCGTGAAAAACATTTTTAAAAGTGGCCTTAAATTCTCCTCTTCCTGATCTGCAGCTCCGGTTTGTCTACATGTTTGCTTCAGAACTGCTGAGTCATGATGGGTGTAACCAACAGGAAGAGAAGAGAGAATCTGATTGGAGGATCAGAGTACAACTGCTTTATGAGGAAGTGAAACTCACACAGTCTTTGTGTCTGAGAGGAGAAATGGCGCAGAAAGGAGCAGATCTGGATCAAGAAACCTTCTGCTGTTCCATCTGTCTGGATCTGCTGAAGGATCCGGTGGCTATTCCCTGTGGACACAGCTACTGCATGAAGTGTATTCAAAGATTCTGGGATGGAGAGGAGAAAATCCACAGCTGTCCTCAGTGCAGGAAGACCTTCACACCGAGGCCTGTTCTGGTGAAAAACACCATGTTAGCAGCTTTAATGGAGCAGCTGAAGAAGACTGGACTCCAAGCTGCTCCTGCTGATCACTGCTATGCTGGACCTAAAGATGTGTCCTGTGATGTCTGCTCTGGAAGAAAACTGAAAGCCATCAAGTCCTGTTTGAACTGTCTGACCTCTTACTGTGAGAAACACCTTCAGCGTCATTTGGATGTAGCTCCATTAAAGAAACACAAGCTGGTGGAACCCTCCAAGAACCTGCAGGAGAACATCTGCTCCATTCATGATGAGGTGAAGAAGATGTTCTGTCGCACTGATCAGAAGTGTATCTGTTACCTCTGTCTCTGTGTGGACCAACATAGAGGCCATGACACAGTCTCAGCTGCAGCAGAAAGGACTGAGAGGCAGAGAGATCTGGAGGAGAGTCGACAAGAAATCCAGCAGAGAATCCAGGACAGAGAGAAAGAGGTGAAGCTGCTTCAACAGGAGGTGGAGGCCATCAATCACTCTGCTGATCAAACCGTGAAGGACAGTGAGGAGATCTTCACTCAGATGATCCGTCTCATCCAGAAGACAAGCTGTGATGTGAAGCAGCAGATCAGATCCCAGCAGCAAACTGAAGTGAGTGGAGTCAAAGATGTTCAGGAGCAGCTGGAGCAGGAGATCACTGAGCTGAAGAGGAGAGACGCTGAGCTGAAGCAGCTCTCACTCACAGAGGATCAGCAGCAGTTTCTGCTCAGCTACCCCTCACTGCCACCACTCAGAGAGTCCACACCCTCATCCAGCATCAACGTCCATCCTCTCAGATCCTTTGAGGATGTGACAGCAGCTGTGTCAGAGCTCCCAGACAAACTGCAGGACATTCTGAGAGAGTCAGTGGAGGTTTTACTGTCAGAACCAGAACCAAAGAGCAGAGCGGACTTCTTCAGATATTCATGTCCAATCACACTGGATCCAAATACAGCAAACGGAAATCTGTTACTGTCAGAGGAGAACAGAAAGGTGACAAATACGGGACGACCTCAGTCTCATTCTGATCATTCAGACATATTTACTTATTATTTTCAGGTTCTGAGTAGAGAGAGTCTGACTGGACGTTGTTACTGGGAGGTGGAGTGGAGAGGAGAATATGTTTATGTAGCAGTCGCAGACAAGAACATCAGCAGATCTGGAGATGAAAGTAGATTTGGTTCTAATAACAAATCTTGGGCATTATTTTGTTCTCCAAACAGTTTTTTATTCTGCCACAACAACATTGAAACCTCCATATCAGCTCCTGGTTCCTCTAGAATAGGAGTGTACCTGGACCACAGAGCAGGTGTTCTGTCCTTCTACAGCGTCTCTGAAACAATGACTCTCCTCCACAGAGTCCAGACCACATTCACTCAGACGCTCCATGCTGGACTGAGGTTGGGTTGCCATGGAGACACAGCAGAGTTCTGTAAAGTCAAATAGTTCCTGAAAGAAGTGAAATGTTTGTTTGAGTGATTTCTCTGCTTTCCATCATTTTGAACTAAACTTTGTTTGTAGTCAGAACTAAAGAGAGAAATGAAACATCTGAAGAATGTGGATTGGAGACATTTCTGAAGAAGAATCTCCAACTTTTTGGAGGAAAATCTGTTTCCTTGTTGTTTCTTTGATCTTTGGGATTTGAATGTTTGAATTTCATTTGTTTTGTCTGTTGTTGTCATGGGAACTGAAGGAAGCAGCAACACAACTGGAACCAGTGACGTCACAATCCAAGACTTTCTCTGTGTTTGTTCTCCACAGAAACTGAAGGAGAAGATTGTGTTTGGAGAAATTTGTTTTCTTTCTCTTTGCTTCATTGAACAACTTTGGATGAAAGATTTGGGTTTCATTTCTCTGTTCTTCAGAGAAAAGTTGTTTCTGATCATTTGACAATAAAAACATTGGGATTCTTTTGTCTTCATTCCAGAGTTTGTGTTGAATCTGATGAAGAAAAGTGGGAAGAATATTATGGAAGAATTCAGACAGTTTTCCTGAATCTCCTGAAGAAAAATACAAACTGTCAAGAATGGATAATGATGTGTTCTTAACCATTGACATTTTTCTACACAAATAAATGCTCATTTGTTCCTCCAAAATAATCATTTTTAGGGACAAAATACTCATTTCTGTACACAAAATACTAGGGGTGTCGGAAAAAATCGATTCACATTCGAATCTAGATTCTCATTTTTAACGATTCAGAATCGATTCTCCATTTTCAAGAATTGATTTTAATTTTTTTCCATATTCCTATAATCAATGTATTTCATTTAATGGCTCGAACCCGCTAGCTTACTTGTGAGCGGTAATGTTTGTCACTTAACGGCTACCGTAGTTTGTTTTCTCTGGAAGCTAGCGGAGCTTACTGAGCATGCGCGTTTCGCGTTAAGCTACAACATGGAAGGAGAAAAAGAAATTCATCCTGTCCCTTCATCAATGAAGGCAAATGTGTGGGCACACTTCGGCTTCTACAAATCCCGGGGTAAGGAGCTTGATATGTCATATACAGTGTGCAAAATCTGCAAAATGAAAATAAACTATTTCGGGAACACCTCAAACGCTCGCTCTCATATCACGCGCCATCACCCGGAGCTTAAAGAAGCAGAGCAGCAACCGATTCAAGCTCCTGACCAGCGCGCATTCCACCATTTTTTTTTTTTTTTTATACTTTTTATTTGGCGTTTTGCAAACATGAAAAAAGAACATTCTTGAAAAGTACAATCAAATTAAAATTATAGTAATAGTAAACATACAAAAATAAGAAATCAAAGTAGAACAAGTGGGGTACAATTACAATTTAGCTCAAAGCTTTAGAGTATGAGCGGGCTTATAATGCTTCCATTTGCTCCATTGGAGATGAAATTTATCAACCTTTAACCGAAGATGAAATGTCATTTTTTCCATAGAGAAAATTTCCTCCATAATATCTTTCCATTGTTCCAGTTTCAAAAGTTCACTTTTCAGCCAGTTCCTTGTTATGGTTTTTTTGCAAGCCATAATCATGACCTTAAATAGATACCTGTCCTCTGTTCGTATCACATCTGTTGGTAATAATCCCAGATACAGTGTTCGTGGATCCATAGGTATTTCATACCCAAGAATTTCCTGCATAGTTTTGGTGATGCTTTGCCAAAATGGTTCGATTTTGCTACATGTCCAAAAAATGTGTGAATGGTTGGCGTTCATGTCTCCGCAGAGTCTCCAGCACGGCTGTGGAGTCCTCAGCTGTTTGCTCTTTATATGGGGACTGATAAAAAACCTTGTTATATTTTTCCACCCAAATTCTCTCCATTGTCTTGAGCATGTTGAGGATTGTTGTGAAAGGCAGATCGAGTACCAGTTGTCCTCTGTCAAGTTCACCTGCAGTTCTGTCTCCCACTTTTCTTTTAAATACAAGGAGTCAAAACCATTACATTTCAACAGACACTTATACAGTCTAGAAACCACCTTTGAGGGTGGCTTTTTAAAAGCCCCTTTAACCATTTCTATCAATTCACACTCTTGCTGAGAAACAAATCTTTTTATTTCTTCATTGTAAAAATTTCTCAGTTGAAAATATCTAAATAAATCGGCATTGTCCAGCTCGAATTCCTCTTTGAGCCTTTCAAAAGTTTTAAAGACTGTCCCCTCTGTTAACGTGCATATTGCAGTCATTCCTCTAATTTTCCATTTGTTGAATGTTTTGTCAAACTGTCCAACTTTGAATCCAGGAGAATGTGAAGGCCAAATCAGCAGTTTATGGTTGTTTCCTATTTTGTATTTATTGACTACTTCCCACCAGGTTTTGATTACAAACTCAACAATGGGATTTTGTTCTGCATTTGCTACGTTTATTTTTTCCCCCAGTCTTGCTTGTGGAGGGCAAGATCCATATTCAAGCTCGATTTGTTTCCATTTAGAGTAATATTCTGTTGAGCACCAAAATATTATGCTTCTTAGTTGTGCTGCCAAGTAGTATTCTGTAAGGCTTGGCAAAGCTAATCCTCCTTTTGCTTTTTCTAACTGAAGTGTTTTCATTTTTACTCTTGGTTTTTTCCCGTTCCAAATAAATCTAACTAGTTGCTTGTTCCATTTAACAAATTGTTCTTCTGGAATACTGACTGGTAGTGAGAGAAATAAATACAGCAGTCTGGGCAGCACGTTCATTTTCACAACCTCTATTCTTGAGCTAAGATCCATGGTTAAAGTGTCCCACTTTGTTAAGTCCCTTCTAATAGCATCGCTAATTTTACCATAGTTTATGTCTTTTAATGTGTTAAGTTTTGTTGTTAGGTAAACTCCTAAGTATTTATATATTTTTGATTTCCATTGCAATTTATTTATTTTTGTTTGAGTGTTTCAGCTGGTTTATAATTTATGGTTAGTATCTGAGTCTTTGAAATATTTAGTTTGTATCCTGATTGTTCTCCGTAGCCTTTTAGGATGCCCATGAGTTTTGGAAATGCATTATCTGGGTTCTGTAAGTATACAATAATGTCGTCTGCGAAGAGTCCTATTTTTTGTTCTTGCTTTGCTATTGTTACCCCTTCTAGATCTTTGCTCTGTCTTATATGCTGAGCCAGAGGCTCAATAAATAAAGCAAACAGGGCTGGGCTCAAGCAGCATCCTTGTCTTGTTCCTCTAAACAGTTCAAAGCTCTCTGTCAAGTTCCCATTTATTTTTATTCTGCCCACTGGCTTATGGTACAGAGCCTGAATACATTTTATGAATGTCTGGTTAAAGCCCATTCTCCTCAGGACAGCAAAGAGAAAGTCCCAGCAGACCCTGTCGAAGGCCTTCTCCGCATCTAGACTAATTAAAGCTGTAGGGATGTTGAGTTTGTTGACCTCGTTTATTACATGAATGGTGCGTCTTATATTATCTTGTGTCTGCCGTCCCTTTATGAAGCCAGTTTGGTCCTCATCTATCAGTTCAGGGAGAAAAAGTTCCAATCTCTTACTGATTATTGATGTAAAAAGTTTATAATCGACATTTAAAATAGAAATTGGTCGATAGGCTTTCGCAGTGCTCCTTATTTTTCCCTTCTTTTGGTAAGACTGAAATAACTGCTTCTTTCCATGATGGAGGAGTTTTGGCTTTTTTGAGTGTCCAATTAAACGAATCTAATAATAGAGGGGCAAGTTCTTCTCTGAATATTTTGTACCATTCGTTTGGGTAACCGTCACTCCAGGGCTTTTATTACTTTTCAGTCTCCCAATAGCTTTATCCAGTTCTTTTCTAGTGATAGGGGAGATTAAGTTGGTATTCTGAGTGGTTCCAATACTGGGTAGATCTAAGTTAGCTAGGAAATCTGTGATTTCTTTTCCATTTACTGGCTCAGACTGGCTATATAGGGTTCTATAGTAATCAAGGAATACTTTTTGAATTTTGTCTGGTTCATGATGTATATCATTAGTACATGGGTCTCTAATTTTGTGAATTACATTTCTCATCTTCTGTGATCTTAAGCGCTTTGCTAGAATTTTAGTTGCCCTGGAACCAGATTCATAAAAAGTTTGTTTTGTGAACCTTAATTTCTTTTCAATTTCTTCTACTGTTAAGTCTGTAATTTGCTTTTTAACCTCTTTGATATTTTTTTCCAATTCTTCACTTTTGTCTGAATGTTGTTGCTTCTCGAGGCTCCTCAGTTTTTGTTCTAATTCAGTTTGCATCAACTTTCTTTTCTTATTCAAATGGGACATCCTAGATATAAGGTTTCCCCTCATTACAGCTTTGACAGTATCCCATATTATTGTTGGTTCTATTTGGTCATCCTTATTGAGCGTAATACACTCTTCAATTTCTCTTTTTATCTCTTTCACCACCTTGTCATTATTGAGAATCCCAACATTCATTTTCCATAGTGTTGTTCTTAGTTGGTTATCCAAATGTATAGTTAGATATACAAAGTTATGGTCTGATATATCCGCTGTTCTATATTTGCAGTTTAGAACTCTGTATCTGTCTATGTTATTCATTAGAAAAAATCTATTCTTGAATGAGTTTTATGAGCTGCTGAGTAATGAGTGTAATCTTTCTCCATCGGGTGTAATTCCCTCCACACATCACACAGACCAATTTCTTTCATGAAAACGTTGAGATCCCTTGATTTAACATTCTTGTACTTTTTAGGACTTGTTGTATCCTTATCACTGTTTAAAATTGTATTCCAGTCACCTCCACATATCAGGATCCTTCACTCAGAGTAGTAATTTTATCAAATAACAGTTTAAAGAATTTCTGATTCTCTCTGGGGGAGCGTATACATTGACAAGTGTGACAAGAGTATTGTTGATCTTTCCCTTTACAATAACATATCTTCCTTCTTTGTCTCTGTCTTCTTCAATTTTTTCAAAGTTTACTGTGTTTGATATTAGCGTGAGTACACCTCTCCTTCTGCTATTTTTGTAAGAGCTGAAAAAACAATTTTCATACCCAAGTTTCACAAATTTTTCATGCTCATTTTTTGACAGATGTGTTTCTTGCATAAAGATTACCTGAGCTCTGTCCTTTTTCAGTTTGGTTAACACTCTACTTCTTTTTACAGGATTACCAAGGCCATTTACATTTATTGAGGCTATTCTATAGCTGCCTGTCCCGCTCATTTCTTTTGTAAACAATAACAGTGAACCCCACTTTAACACTAGAACGAGAAATAAAACTGTGTAAACTTGGGAACGAAAAACACTTGAACATTAATGGTACAAAAAGGTACCTGTGACCTCCACACATTGGAAGGAGAGTCTCTCCCTCCTTGACCCCGCTGTGAGGTCTAGGGTTGTTCCTCCTGTTAGGAAGGGGCCCTATGAAAGGTCTGGAGAGGGGCTGAATCCCTCCCATCCTCGTTGTCCAGCGTGAACTTTACTCCTGCTTCTGGTGCCGCTCCATTATGCTAATGAATTAAAAAGACCAGCCTATTATCCCACGAGGTGTCAGTTTCCTTCATTTCTCTCGAACTCCCTCAGCTTTTCCTTAGCTCTCTGTGACGTGGAGAGTCTCTTCTCCTGCTGGCGTCGGGTCTCTTGCTGCCATCCCAGAAACTCCTGCAGGCGAAGCTCTGTCGAATCCTCCTCTGCCGTTGCTCCAAGTATTTCACTTCAAATCCCCGCTTGCGTAGCTCGAGCCCTGCTGCCCGTGCACTGCTGTAGGTGCGAGCGCCCTCCTGCCAATGGATCCGTATGCTGGTGTAGGGAGTTTGAAAGCGTATTCCTCTTTCTTTTAGAGCCTTCTTGATCACTTGGTACTCCTTACGCTTTTGGACGACTTCTGTTGCATAGTCATAATCAAAGTAAATATTTTTGTCATTCAACTGGATTCGCCCTTTTTTCCATGCTGCTTTCAGTATTTGCTCCTTGGTGGTAAAATCCTGAAAGTTAATAATGATCGGTCTGGGGGGGGCGTTGGGGCTAGACCTGAATGTGGGGGTTCGGTGGGCGCGCTGGATTTTAAAATCAAAGTCTGCTGGTAGAGAGAGCTCCTTTCTCAGAAGAGCTGTTATGAACTGAACCACAGACTTTCCCTCCGCACCTTCCTCCGCTCCAAACAGTCTAATGTTGTTTCTCCTAGATCTGGATTCCAGATCAGTCAGCTTGGTTTGCATGATCCTTTGATGTTTGATGCATTGGGTGAGCGCGCGGGTCAGCTCCGTCGTCCGATCCTCAACTTGCCCCACGCGCGTCTCCGCCTCGCCCACTCTCTCTGTCAGTCCATGCATTTCTTCACTCAAACTGTCGAGTTTATCTCTCATCTCTTTACGTGAGGCACTGATGTCTTTTCGTATTCCCTCATTGCCCCCAGCTTGCGCCTTTATGATTCGATGGCTCGTGGGAAATCGCTTTGCTAGCTTCGGCTAGCTTTAGCTTGCTCGGCTAAGCTATTAGTCTTCCGTCGAGCTTTTATCTGCGTTTCGGCATTTTCCGTCTCATCTGCCTTTTTTATTAATTTTCACTGGGGATCAAATAATCTTTTTAAAAGCGTTTAAATGACAGTTAGGGCATTTAGCGAGTTAATTGGAAGTTTTAGGGAGCGGCTGCCGGACGCGTCCAAATCCTACGTCATTCCTACCGGAAGTCGCATTCCACCATTTTACCAAACTTCCATCAAACTCTGAACGGGCAAAACGGGTAACTAAATCCATTGCCTGTTTCATTTCAAAAGACCTTTGTCCCTACAGTGTTGTGGAAAATGAAGGCTTTAGATTCATGCTAAATACAATTGAGCCGAAGCACATCATACCATCACGTCAGTTTTTTACGGAGAAAGCCATACCTCAACTATATGATGAGATGAGAGCAAAAGTTAAGGAAGCCCTGGCCGAAGCCCACAGAGTAGCTCTCACCTGTGATTCCTGGATTTCCAGAGCAACTCACTCTTTTGTCACCTTTACGGCTCACTACATCAAAGAAACCTGGCAGCTTGAGTCACGTGTTCTACAAACACGCGTCATGTATGAAAGCCATGAATGTGAATATGATGTTCCACGCTGCAGCAGACGAATGGAATCTGACCGTCGCGGATATGGTGATAGTGACAGACAACGCCGCAAACATGCTAGCTGCTGGGAACTTCACTCACATCCCTTGCTTTGCACACACCTTAAACCTGGCTGCCCAACTAGCATTGAAGCTCAACACTGTGTCACGACTTCTTGGGAGGATAAGGCGAATAACTGGGTTTTTCCACCGAAGCCCCATTGCAAGCCACACACTCCAGGAGAAACAGAAACTTCTGCAGTTACCAGCACACAAGCATGGACGTAGCAACAAGATGGAACAGTGCTTATGAGATGGTGGAGAGATTTTTGGAGCAGCAGCCAGCAATCTGCGCTGCTCTTCTCTCTCCTCAGGTGCGAAAAGGTGGAAGCTCAGGGGACATCTGCACCCTCACTGAAAATGACATCTCCACTGCTAAGGAAATGGCAAAAGCACTGAAGCCCTTAAAGGATGCAACCAACATCATGTCTGAGGATTCTTCACCAACACTGTCTGTGATTGCACCACTGCTTGCTCAGCTGCTTCACGACACCAAAGCCAGCTCTGCTGAAGATGATGCACCGCTAGTTCAGGAAATAAAAATTGCCATTCATGAAGACCTGTCAAAAAGCTACACAAGTGTGCAGACGAAAAACAGTCTACTAATTTCCTCCATACTGGATCCACGGTTTAAAGCCCTGCCCTTCCTCAGCAGAGAGGAGCAACAGCTCATCCATGGCAAAGTGGTTACAGAGGCTGCTGCTCTAGAGGTAATTATTAATTTTTTTATTTTTTTGTTATATATGGCAAAGTTTTTATTTTAGAGAACATGACATGTATTCTAGTTTTATGTGGATGAAGAACCATGAATATAAATGTTCATAATGAATAACAAAGAGCATATATGTATATTTAAAAACTAATACAAATAACAGAAGAAATCTAACCTTTCATCTGTCATGGTTTATCTGCAGAAAGATGTGGGGCCTGCTGCAGTTGGAGCTGAAAACCCAGACAACACAGAGGAAGAAAGTCCTTCCGCCCCTAAAACAGCATCAGCACTTGTTTCCTTGCTTGGAAAGACATTTACTGAGGTAAACGTTGTCCCCAAAACAACCAGCACCAAAGCTGAGGAGGAGCTGAGGAAGTACCTGGAGGCTCCTCCACTGTCTCTTGCAGAGAACCCCCTTCAGTGGTGGAGTTCCCATGAAGCAGCTTTCCCTCTCCTGGGTAAATTAGCAAAACGCTACCTATGTATCCCTGGCACCAGTGTTGCAGCCGAAAGGGTTTTTTCCACTGCAGGGGACATTGGAACTGCACAAAGGTGCAACCTATCCCCAGACCATGTTGACCAACTAGTCTTTTTGCAAAAAAAAACTTAAAAATTGTTAATGATGGAGATGAACCTTCATCCACAGCATGAGGAGATTGTCCAGCTCTTGCTTTTGCTAGTGTTACATTCAAAAACTTTTTCTAAATAAGACTCTTATTTGTGTTTATGAAAAATGTTTTCATTCAAGTTACTGTATGAAGAAATCTCTTTAAAATGTTGATGTTTTGATGCATAAGTTAAGTGACAAATGTTTAATTTTCTGGTCTCAGTTTACAGTTTACATTATCCTGTCTGGTCATTTCTTTTTTGTCATCAATGATGAGTAAGTGCCGAACTATTTTTTTTTAGAAGTTTTACAAGAACAGGTTGTTTAAGTTTTGAATACACTGTTAAATGAGTACTGCAATGTTTATTTATTTACAGATTTGAGATGCACTCAGGGTTTTTTTAAGTTACCAATGTGAGTGCTGTTTATTTTAGTAGGCTCTCAAAATTTGAATGTGCACTACCTTTATATATTTGTTTTAACTTATTTGAACTTATATTTGTTTTCTTAATAAGATGATAATTGTGTTTTTTATTTTCCTATTCTGTCATTTGAGATGCTCTCAAATACTTAATTTTTAAGCTGGGTTATTTTTTTTCAAACCCAAATTTTCCTGACTGAATTTTTTGTAATTACATAAGTTCTAAAAGTCTTTCACTGCCGTTGAACTGTTGAAATAATACATTTGCACAGTGTCATAAATAAATGCCATTTCAGTATCAAAAAATGCCTTTGTGTTTTAAATTTCTCTGTACATAACAAAGAAACTTGTTGCCATAAAAATGCTAATGTGTCGCCCCAAAATACTAATTTGAGTTCACAAAAATGCTGATTTCTTCACATAAATTAGTAATTTAAGTTTACAAAATGCCTACTTTTTTTCACCACAAAATTCGAATTTGTTGTCAGAAAATAGGAGTATGTGGACACGAAATCCTAATTTGTTCACCCAAAATCCTGATTTATAGACCCAAACTGCTGATTTGTGTCACACAATCAGTGAGTGTGATGATGGTTTTGTCTGAGGAGACACAAACTCTTTCAGAGTCTGATTTACAACATCTAGACTGTATCTCCATTCTAGATCCAGTAGAAAGAAACCACCAGTCAGATGAGTCCCTTCAAAATGGCTTATTATTGTCATCTTGACTTGATCCACTAGATGGTGCAATCGAGTCATTACTGGAGAAGAAACTCGGAGGAATTTGAACAACTTTTCCAATCCTGAAAGATCACAGCAGAAGAAGAGCTTCTTTTAGTTTCTCTCTACAAACAAATGTTCCTTCTTGTTTACATGTACCTGTTAATGGACTTTGTCAATAAAGTTTTGCTGCATTCTTGCTTTTTGTGCACATATGTGTACATATTCCTGAAAGTGGTTCCTGCAGCTCAGAAGTCAAGGGGTCAAGGAAAGAAATGATCTCTAAATGTGTTGATCTGAAGATTTATTCTAAATCAATCAGTCGTCTTTTAAAAGAGAATAAGCTGATAAATGAAAGAAAAAAGGAGGAAATGAATGAGTAAAATTCCAGATTTCTGCTGTAAGTCGGCGGCTCTCTGCTCCCAAACCCTGATGAATCCATCATCTCTTTTACTAAAAATTCTAAAAAAAAAACTTAATTGCCCATGTTAAAAATTCTGTTTCCACTAATAAAATCATGTTTCTTAAAGAAATTTTAGAAATTAAAAAGATTGTAATATTTATAAAACTAACTTTTTTAACTAAATATTATTTTTTATATTGTACGTCTTCTTAATTTTTTAGAAAATTAGGTAATTATACAGAAAATAGCTCAAAATTTATTTCACATAATTTAGACTTCCCTCTAAAATAAAGTACAAACTCAGTAATTAACTTTAAAAAAAAGATTTAAACTTTGATTATTTAATCAGATATAAGCTTATTTTTACATTAAAATATTTGGAAATATAATTAATTATGAGATGAAAACAAGACAGTTTTTTGCATAGAAAAGGTCAAAAGTTATGATAAAAAAAAAAATTAAAAATGTATTAAGAAATGAAAGCTTTATTTTACTGTGTTTGTTTGTGAGTCTGGGCCGGACCTTCAGGCTCATTAATAATACAGCCACCCCCCCACCCCCACCCCCCACTACGTAGCTCCTCCCACTGCAACCTGGATGAATTCAATAGCCTGGATGTCATGGTAATTTCCCTCATACACTTCCAAGATCTGTCAGTGGCTGATTCTGTATCGTTTTTGTTTTTTTTTTATTTTTTTTGTAGCCACAAAATGTGGCTACAAAAATATTAAATTGTACATACAAAATATTAACTTGGGAGCATAAAAATGCATTTCCATATTTACCCAAAATACCTTAAAAATGCTCAAATACACACAAAAATTTGTGTTGTAGAACTGAAAATTGATACATACGGCAGTATTTCGATACCAGCAAAGAAGAGCAAGAAAACAAGAAAGTGCTGAGCTGCAACCTGAGGGCAAGTTACCTGAAGTCCAACAAACAGCACTAATTTTGTGTTTCTTGCGGGATTTTCCCGAAGGATTGCACACTTCAAAGTTGTCTATGTATAGACACAGAGAAAGCCGCAAAACATCTGGAAAAAAAGGATTTTTTTGGCAATATTCACCATCTTGAAAACGTGTATTTATTACTTCCAGCGCGTACTGCATAGTTGTCAACAAGCTGTTGTCAACTATATCTTTACGGTTGAGTAACTGCTGCAAGGTTTCTAACAAGGGGACATACTGAAATGTCTTTTTTGAACTTGCTTCAAGCTTATACTCTACAGCTTCCAAAACATCAAAATAATTTGTATAATATGGTTTACGTTTGAATGAAGAAGAAAGTGGGCCCCCTTTTGCTATAGCTTCTACAATGGGATTATGAGCAATAATGGCAAGGTTAACTTTATTGATTATTTGCAGTTCAGCAGGAATACCGTGCCTCTGGAACACTTCAACAGCTGTTGCATTTGACACGGGCGCATGTTAAAATGGGTAAATGGGTAAAAATGAAGTGCAATTCTTCCAACAATTGATCAATGGCACAGCTGGGTACATGTGAAAAAATCTCTAATTTGAGCAAGACAGTTGCAAATTTCCTCAATATAGTTCGCTACAAATTCTCAATTTCAACTTCTACAAAGTTTTCGATTTCAATGTCTACAAAAGTAGGATCAATGAAATTAGAGGGATTTTCTCCATCATCTGTTTCATTATCTTCTGGTTGATCAACGTCATTCACAAATCCTTTTAACCCTTCAGGTTTCAAGTCTTTACAGTGCAATTTCTGTGTTTTCTTCTTTTGTGTGATTTGAAAGTACTACATGTATTGGTTTGAAATAAACAG
This sequence comes from Oryzias javanicus, assembly GCA_003999625.1. Taxonomy (NCBI): domain Eukaryota; kingdom Metazoa; phylum Chordata; class Actinopteri; order Beloniformes; family Adrianichthyidae; genus Oryzias; species Oryzias javanicus. The sequence goes on from CM012438.1 coordinate 21,962,248, forward strand.
TTTTGGAACACGCAAGTGGCTGTCTCATAAGACTTGAGATGGTTGTTTATATGGGTACAGTATTCTTTAAGGGATGTTAGTTCACTTCCAGGACACAAGGAGCATGTAATTGTGACCAGTTCTACAGATATCTTTAAGGAGTCAACATGAAGATGACTCAAATGTGTTTTTAAAGCACTCCAAGTTTTAAATGAGCTGGGGCATTCATGATAGGTGCATGGATATGACTGTCTTTGACCATAATGGCCATGGTTTAAACGGTAGTGTTTTAGTAACTGATAGCTTGTTGATAAACTTTTATCACACTGCTTGCACTTCCATATGAAAAGCCTAGGAAAAAATGAAGAGAGAAATTAATATTTGTTCAACTGTGAAGAATATAATGCATTAGCGACAAAGTAATTGGTAAAGAAAAAAACTCCATACTTACAACTAGCTAGATTTGAGCCAGTTTGGCTGCATCCATTTACAAAAGCAACAGGCTAAAATCTGAAATAAAACAAAAATATTGAATTTAATATCTAAACAAGTAATGAACAAGTGATTTAAGATGGCCAAAAAAATATATCGTTGTATTTCACATGACACAAGAATACACAAAGTTGATAAATCATTTAAATGAGGCGCCCAACCATCAGGATATGAAGCGGAAACTGTGTATCAGTTGGGAAACAGTTTCAAAAAAAAAAAAAAGCATAATAATATTTCCTTTTATTCATCACCACATTCTAAACAGATTTAGTTTGAAAGATTTCAAAATAGTCTCCCAGCTGTGCAATGACTGTCGAGAGTGGTTAAAAACTAATTAATTTTACCATTAAAAGATCATCTCATTAAAAAAAAAAAAAAAAATTAACCAACAAATCAATTATTGACGCTCAATAAGAAACAAATCAGAACAATTTGAAGCTCCATGCACAGCTTCAAATGAAACATTCTGAGAGGAAGACATTTTTTACAACACAAAGTTGTGACTGATTAATGTATTTACATTAATCAATCGCGTGTTCACAATTTTTCTGAAATGAGAATCTGAATGGGTAAGATTGAATTAGCATTTCTTTCGTTCTAAAGATTAGATTTGTTCATGAAAGTCACATATCTATGTAAACAGATGCAGTGTGTGGGAATCACCTGTTCTTGTGTTCTGTTCTGTCCCTCATCCATTTGCAAACACAGCTTCCACCTGCTTTTAGCACTCAAGAGAATCCGGTCGATTTTCAAAATAAAAGATTTCCGCTTAAAAAAAAAAAAAAAATCCGGTAATGAATACCGGTACCAAACCCCCACCCCCCTCACCCCCCACCCCCGCGTGCGCTCGTGCTAAGCACTCAACCCCCCAGCCGCGGCTGCACATGGCCATGTTCCGAAAGAAACACGGCTCTGAAAGGGGCGACGACGGAAACCACCCTAAAGCAACGTCTCACCCGGTTAAGTTAAAGTTGTAGTGAATTGCGGTCAAAAAAAAAAAGAAAGAAAAAAGAAAGAAAGAAGAAGAGAAGGGTACAGACCATAGACATAATAATGGTACAGACAGATACTGATACCTGATTCAAATTTAAGCTAGTCCGAAATTTAGCTACTACTAAAGTACTCAGAAAAGGCGTTAATTGTAAGTTTAAATCGGTAGAATTGTATTTTCTGTAAGGTTGTGTCAACTCAAAAATGTTGTTCTTACCGAATTATCCGTGGATGACGAAATATTTTATCTCTACCTCAGCAGAAAACCAACCGTCGTCGTTCATCCAGTGATTGAAAAAAGGCGGGGGAAAAATTATCCAGATGTGCAAAGTATACGGAAAGCCTGTTGGGACAAACTACTTCAGATAAAGCCGGATTTATTTGAAATTGAACTGGTTATGTTGGATTTAATTGACCATATTTCATAGTTTTGAAATATTCTAATATTATTTAAATACAATGCAACTTGTATGCTTAGACTGAAGAAGTTAGTTTAATTAATTTAAACATAGAACCATTGTATAATGTCTAAAGCACCTTTATATCATTTTCTAGTGTACTATTTAACTTACACAAAAAGATGGAAACTTGTACAAACAAAATACTAACTTGCAAACATAAAAAGCAAATTTGCACCCTATATAATACGAATTTGTAGCCACAAAATACTAATTTGTGAACATACAATGATAATTTGTTACCACAAAATAATAATTTGTCTGTACAAAAATATTAATTTCCCACACAAAATACTAATTTCTTTACACGAAAACAATTTGTGCAAAAAAAATAACATGGGAACATAAAATGCAAATTTGCACCATGTAAAATCCCTAAGGCGGCCACAAAATAATAATTTGTGTACAAAAAAATACCAATTTGTCGCCACAAATTAATAACTTGTGTGCACAAAATACAAATTTGTACCTATAAAATGCTCATTTGTAGCCACAATAAAACTGTAGATGTGATGTAGAGGAGTAGATCTTCCATAAAGTTGGACTTTATTCAGTTTTTCCTGCTATAAACTAATGAAATTCATTTAAAACCGATGAGAAAAAACAGCATCAAGCTGCATAAAATATGCCAAGAAAAGCAGTTTTGTGCAGCAGTCTGTTAGTGTTCTCCTCCTTCCTCCTGCAGACAGAGGAGTCCTGGAGGACACGCGCACACGCAGCTGCAGCAGATGACTTATGGGGATGCAGAACTGGCCTTCTCCCGCCTCATAATGGCTCCTCTCAGCTTCTCCCAGCAGCTCTGGGTGGATTTTAGCTTAATGATGACCTTCAGGTTGTCCTTGCTCAGGTATTTCGATTAGTTAAAATGCCCAGGTGATGCCCCCTCCCGCGCGCGCGCGCAGTGTCAGATGTAAGCTTCTTCCATTACACCTGCGCTACATTAAGCATTTGGGTTAAAAGCTTTCATAATCGGGGCCTGTTCTCATTTCCAAGATCAATACTGACCTTGACGAGAGAGCTTTGCCCACTCTGTGCACGCAGGCGCGTGCGTGTGTCAGCAGAAGCGCGTGCGTGCGTGCGGGGGGCCACGCTGCGTTCCCCTCATCCTCACCGGAGCGAGTCCTGCAGATGCTGCGGCTGTTCCTCCGCCTGACGCCTCCTCACTTGATCCCGAGGTCCACTCCACTGACTGCTGCCGCAACGAACGCACACGCAGAGCCCATTAATGAGCGCGCACGCGCATCCGCTCTGCAGGAAGAGTGCACTTTCTTTCAGTGTAATATTCACAGAGTGTGATGAGCTTTTTTCTTTTTTTTTTTTTGTAACCCAGAGGTATGTCCTTCACTCTCAGAATCCTCCTTTGCTTGCACCAACCTCCCTCCACACAATTAAAAAAAAATACATATTTTGATGGATATCTATGTGTTTGAGCAGCTTCTTGTGTGCCTGCCCGCTGTTTACTTGTGCTCAGTGGTGAGTGGGCGTTCAGGGACTTTCAGAAAAGTCTGCCGGCTCCAGCATTTTTACAAATGCCTCCTCTTTGGCAATCAATAAGCCGGGCCTTCGGGTACGAGCTTGACCTATGCCTGCAGTTTCTCATCATCACCTGCATCTGGGAAAGCAGTTCTCCACGTATAGATACAAATATTTACTTTTATTTCCGTACAAAGTATTTTTTTTTTGGTACTTATATCATCGATTTTCTATCAGATCAATTTATATTTTAGCTGTAACTTCCATATTGAAGGTCATTTAAAAAGCAACCATACCCTGCAGTTCATCAAGTAACCACCAGGGGCCTCCTGTCACAAGAGGTCCACTCCCACTGGAAGGTGAAATGCTTTCATTTTTCAACACAAATAAACCTGGTGAGATCGAGACATAACTGCATGAAAGAAAATGTGTGTCAAAGTCAAGGCCCGGGGGCCGGATTCGGCCCTCCGGGTAATTCTATCCGGCCCTTCAGATTATTTCATCTTATTGTTATTAATTGCTCGATGTCATCTTGCATTTATTTTTTTACTTGTGTCATTTTGACAAAATATATTTTTACGGAGAGTAAAATATTGAAAGTTATTTAAGGTTTAAATTGATTTATTCTTGAATAATATTACTGCCTTTTTATTATTCATAATGATGTTCAAAAGTTACAGTTTAATGTTTTAAAAATTAGCTTTCTGCTAGCTTATTTGGTATTTACTAAGATTTTTTAGACTATTTTGTAATTTAGCTAATATTTTAGCAACATGATAACTGTTTCAGCTAATATAGACTTTTTTCTTTCAGTTTTTAGGCTAATTTGAAATCTAGCTAATATTTCAGATACACGCTCGCTGTTTTGGCTAGCCTAAATTATCATTTTTTGGCTTATTTGGCATTTAGCTAAATGTATTACAAAAAATCCGTTTATATTATCAATTTAAAATATTTCAAAATAAAATAAAAAAAATATTTTTTAGAAAATTCAAAAGTTAATAATTGTAAATATAATTAAATATTTTTTTGTTTTAAAGGCCTAAACAAACTATTTAAAACAAAGAAAATACAAAATAAATAATAGTTTTTATGTGTGTTTTGTTTTTCAAAATAAAAACATTACAAGTGTATTTCTTTGCAGATGATGGAGTTTCGTTTTTCTGATTTTAATTATTTATTCTTTGTAAAATTGTTTTCATGTAGAAAGCTAAAAAAAACAATTTGATTTGAACACATTTTTAGTGGATTTTTTTTATTTGCATCTAATGAAAAAAAAAACTAAATCTGTTGCTACATTCAGGAAAAAAGCAAGAACACTCAAATTTCATGATGTCACGTGTGTTTTTAATTAAAATTAAAAACTAAAATTTCTGATTTGTGTACACAAAATTACTAATTTCTGCACACAAAATTCTAATACGTGAATATTAAATGCAACATTGTACCCACAAAATATTAATGTGTACTACTACCACTAATATGCACAGACTTTGTGGTCATGTGACTTGCTGATTTGTTTTGGGTTCAATCAAAGCTAGTTTAAAAATGAATAACAGTTGCCATTAGGTCAGATCGGTAAACTTTTCCAAAAATGGTGCAGTGTGCCACAGTAACGTGTTGGTCTGCCATCACGGTACCTGATACTAGCGTGTGTATACACAGTCGGAGGAGGCTCGGTCAGAATTGGTAGACAAAGGTAGGCAACTGGCATTAATAAAATTGTCTAAAATAATGTCCACACCCATTACTATCTGGTTCACAAAAAACCCAAATCACTGAGATGGCTTAAGACTGTTCGTGTAAAAGTGTCTCGCCCTCCCCCAGCTCTTCTGCAACAATGGAATATTCCATGAACAGCCAGCTAGCAAGCCGAGAAAGACTTTCTCAAGAGAAAAAACTCACAAAAGAAAAAAAAAAAAGTTATAGCACTTCCTAAAGTGCAGGAAGACCTAACAGGAAAATGAACAACGTATTTAAATAAAAGAGTAACATTATGAAAAAAAAATGAGATAACTATACAAGAATATAGTTCTAAAATAGTATAAGAAAAAATATTTGTTTTAATTAAAATTAAATTATAGAATGAAGATAAAATCAGTCAAAATTTTACACAAGTAAAGTCTTAAAATTATGAGAATGTTTTTTCAGAGAATAAAGTCGTAAAATTATTTTTTTTAAGTTCAAGTTTTACTAGTAAAGACTCGTCCAATTATAAGAAAAAAAAAGAATGTTTTACTTGAATAAAAATGTTAAATTAAAAGGAAAAAAAAGACGATTTCTAATTGGAATGAAGTCGTTAAAATTGCAAGGGAAATAAAATAACATTTTAGAGAAAAAATTAGTAAAATGATAAAAAAAGGTCACAATTCCATTAGAATATAGTCAAAACGTTTGAAGAATGAAATCATAAAATTACATGAAAAAAAAGTTTTTTTTCAGAATAAAGTCATAAAATTATGAAAGAAAAAATATTTTAAGATAAATAAAATAGTAAATTTATGAGAAAATTGTCAAAATTCCAAAGTCGTAAAACTACAAAAAAAATAAAAGCTTTACTAAAATAAAGGCATGAAATTATGTGGAAAAAATAAAACATTTTAAGAGAAAAAAGTAGTAAAATTATGAAGAAAAAAAGCCTTACTGAGAATGAAGTTATAAAATTACAAAAAAAGTCAGCATTTCACTAGAATAAAGTAGTAAAGTTTTTTAAAAGAATAAAATCGTAAAATTATGAGAACAAGTCAAATTTATTTTACTAGGATAAAGTTGTAAAACAAAAAAGAAAAGTCAAAATCTTACAAGTAAAATATCAGTTTTTCTAATCAAATAAAAGATCCCATTTACATTTTGAAATGTTTCAACAATGACAGTTGAACAGAAAATGGTATGGACTTCACAATGAATGGGATTTGCTTTCTTTGTAAATGTAAAACTTTACTTTCAAGGCTCCAGACGGGTGGAAGAAGATAGACGGATGGGCAATTTTAGTCAAAAATTTTGTAAACCACAAATGTAGGATTTTGTTGTTGTGAAAGGCCTAAACTGCACATTTACATAGACTTTTCATCAGAAGTGGCCGTGCATTGAAGGGCAGTGTGAACCTAGCATGACAAACTACCCTCAATTGGCCCAAACCAGGGGTCACATGACCACCACAGCTCTGGAGTCCACTGCTATGACTCAGGATGATGGCCAAATAACATGCATGTGTCATCTAATAATATATAAAAGGCCTTTAGCATGGGGACAAACGGTGTCGCCGCTATTTCCAACAGCATTCCATCTGCATGGGCCTTGGCCCTGGCAGAGCGGGCGGCCATGGCTGTGTTCATTGTCCGCGCGCTCAATAGGCAGCACATGGCATGGGCAGCAGTCAGTGGGGCTAAATTTGTGCCTCTCTGCTCATTCCGGGGATATTTGTGACTTGCTCCTTGTTGACTTGCCGCACTCCTTGCTGACAACGGGTCTCTGTACGTCACGCGCCGCCGCCACCAGCCAGCTGTGAGCTCTTCTGCAACGGACAGACCTTTAATCTGGTATGAAAAGAAAAAAATAAGCTAATATTTATGGTAAAGTTTTAAAACTTAATATATTTGATATATGATCAATGTATTATGTATTATGTATTATATTATATTATATTATATTATATTATATTATATTATATTATATTATATTATATTATATTATATTATATTATATTATATTATATTATATTATATTATATTATATTATATTATATTATATATAGAGGCTACTTTGACAGGAAGACTAAATCAAAGACCGCATCTTTCACTCCATGGAGATTCACTGTTGTTTCCTTGGTAACAGGCAGCCCCGTGCCCCATCCCTGCCACTGCATTTTTTTTCCTGGACCGTACCACATCAACTATAGGGGTGTTTTTTACCCTCACTACTAGCGCGAGAGCATTTGGGTGCTTACATTGATAATAACAAACGTTCATTTGTGGTTGTACTAGTGTTATTTTATGCATCAAGATTTGAAATGTCTGAATAAATATTAATACATGTGTAAATATTGTTAATAACGCGGGCTCCACCCCTCTTCTTCCCTCAAGTGGCGCACAATCAACATTCCCCCGAACTGTCAAAATCGCTTGTTGCTTCCTCTCCTAGCCTTAAAAGTAGTAAGCGAGCTAGCCGCTTATAGAGCTCCACTCGGAGGAAATATTTCGATAAAGTTTGCCGCAGTAAAGAATTAAGAAATACGCCGAAAGCGCCGCCCATGTGCCGGTGAACGGAGTCCCGCTGCTCGCGAACGGGAGCAGCGCTGTCGGGAAGGCGGCTGAAGTGCAGCTGGATGTGACAGGGTCGTCATCAGGTAAGCTGCAGGTAGCTAGCCTAGCAAGGCGAAAACGCCTGTCTTTATTCCGACACTCACTCACCCGCTTGTTATAGCGTTAATACAAAATGTAATAACTTTTACCACCACAAAGAGGATATATTTTTCCTAAAAATGCTGCTCCTGGAGCCAAGTCGTGATTCGTGATTGGCTGCTTTGCTATGCTAGCCCCCAACAACTGTCCACTCAAGTCCAGCAGTTTGATGAAAGCAGATTTTATACCTAAATGTGTTTCCCCCCAATAGAATATTGTTAAAATCGTCTATTTTCTTTATTCTGAATTGCTTAAACTTTTAAATAGATCTATCTATCTATCTATCTATCTATCTATCTATCTATCTATCTATCTATCTATCTATCTATCTATCTATCTATCTATCTATCTATCTATCTATTTTTTTTTACAAGAAAATTACCCTTAAAGTTACATTTCTGATAATTGTTTGAACTGATGAAAATAAAAAGCAACTTGTATTTGAGAAGTCCAAGTTACTACGGCAACCCTCAAGGTCCATTACACTGTTAAACTGAGATTTTAAGGGGCTAAATGGTAGCATGTAAACAGATGGATGATGGGGAAAGGTGGCGGGCTTACTCTACGCCAAGGATGTCAAACTCAATTGCACAAAGGGCCTAAATCCAAAACACACCTAAGGTCGCGGGCTAAAGACGATAGAAATTTATTAAACACTCATAAACTAAATTTTTAAAATTTTACAACTTTTTAAACTTAATTAAAAACTAGATATATAGCATTGCCTGTGCTGATGCTGTTGTGAATGCTGTAAACTAGATTTGGTTGCTAAAGATGCTAGTGCTAATAGCTGAAGATGCTGAAATTGATAGCTGAAACAGCTAAAATATTAGCTAAATGCCAAATTAGTCTGAAAAAACAAAAAAAAAAAAAAAAAACAAAAAAAACCTACCTTTGCTAAAACAGCTAGCATGTAGACTAAAATAGCTAAACTTCAAAATAGCCTAAAAGACAGAATAAAGCCTAAATTAGCCAAGTAGCTAGTATGTGGCTGAAATATTAACTTGATTCCAAAACAGCCTAAAAATCTTAGTAAATACCAAAATACTCCAACAAGCTAGCAGAATACCAAATTTTAAAACTTTAAAATCGTAACTTTTTAACATAGCTATGATCTAGATATGTAGGATTACCTCTGATAATGTTAGTATGAATGTTGTAACCTGAATCTGGCTGCTGTCGATGCTATGGCTGATAGCTGAAAAGGCTGAAATTGATAGCTAAAAACGCTGAAGCTGATAGCTTGCTAAAATATTAGCTAAATACCAAGTTAGCCTAAAAAAAACTATAAAAAAAAGGAAAAAAGAAAACTATGTTATCCAAAACAGCTAGCATGTAGCTGAAATATGAGCTAAACTCCAAAATATGCTAAAAAATCTTAGTAATTGCCAAAATAATCCAAAAAGCTAGCAGAATGCTAATTTTCAAAACTATAAATCTGTAATATTTTAACATAATTACAAATAATAAAAAGGCAGGAATATTATTCCAGAGTAAATCAATTTAAACCTTTTATAACTTTCAATATTTTACTCTCCATGAAAATATATTTTCTGAAAATTATACAAGTTAGAAATGAGTTCAAGATAATAGCGGGCCATTAATAACAATAAAATAAAATGATCTGGAGGGCCGGATCCGGCCCCTGGGCCTTGACTTTGACACATGTGCCCTACGCAAATCATCCCGCCCACAAATCAGAGGGGAATTTGTAATAAACTCCTTAACGATTTCCTTGAAAACGGCAGAGGTTCTTTAAATTTTGGCTAAAACCTCTGAAACGCTTTTATAATAGAATATTGGAGTTGCCCTCTTAATTTTTCCCTCTTGAACTTCCTGCGTTTCAATTTCAGACGTCCTGTTTTCTGTTGTTCTCGCTTGGTTTTATCCTGCCAATCTGTTTTCTAATTAGTCTTTGCTTGTTTCTGAAAAGATGAAGCCGCTTTGGGTGGCAGAACGCTAAATCTGGCGGTGTGCGCGGCCGAGCCCAGCCGCTCGGGGTCAAACAGGACGGGGATAACAGGAGGGGAGGGGAAAGGAAGTAGCTCTGGTTGTTTGTTTTCCTGTCGCACGGATCTAATCTGAAGGTGCGGAGTCTGCCACTGTTGTTTAGTAACAAGGAGATTAAAAAAATAATTAAAACCATTTGGATGGTTTTATTTTTAGGCTTTTATGGACTACTTTCCCTGGTGGTGTCAGGTGTTATTCCCTCACAGGTGAAGTCACAGCTGAGATTAAAAACCCCCCCCTCAGATATTAGCAGATGCTTTGCTAGTGGGGCAAACATGTGACCTTCCAGACAGTAAACAGGTCTGTTTGTCCTGACGGGAGTCAACGAAGCGCCCAGGCTGCAGCGTCACGCGCTGGCTTTGTGTCGGGCTGGGGAAGACAGCTGTTCTATTGAGTCGGGGATCGAACAGTCGTGAAGCCGGATCTCTGACTCATCAGTTCTGTGACGCTGCGGGTCCGTGGCTCGTGTGATGCCATGTCCCTTCTCTTTTTTTACGTCCGTCTCTCCTCTACATAACTGAGGACTTGAGGACTGGAGTCATGTGGCGGTTTCCCTGGGGATGGTATTAAAAGCAATGATAGAGCAAGGACAGTGGCCCCTTTCTTAAAAAAAAAAGGATAAATTCACCAAACCTGGAATGACAGCTGATGGAGCTGGGCATGAAATTGGGGAAATACCTCTTGAGATGAGGAGCTGCTGCTGCGAGCCTTCGCCACATCAGTCGTCCCTCCCTTCCAATAGAGAGGCAAAGCAAGCCGGGATTCAAAGTGGCTGCCGCCTGATTGGCTGGGGCCGCGAGGGAGGTTCTCGCCACGGGCTGGTGGGCAGGAAGGGGCTGGCCTTAGGGGTGTGTGTCTGGCTGGAAGTGTTGCAGCCACATAGTTTTAGGAGACACTCTGCTGCTTCCTGCCCGTGCTCACTCGCTCCGGCTGAGAGAAAATCCCCGTCTCGGCATGGACTTCTGGAATGACAGCGTTTCACGTGGTCGTTAGGGAGCCGCAGTGGAGATCAGGGGTTCGGGAACGCCGGGTTGACGCTCAGGTCCTGGACTCAGTGAAGCGAGGTGGGAGGAAGCTGTCATTACGCCTGATTTTCATTCCTTTTTTTCATAGATTTTTTTATTTATTTTGAGTTTTGCTGCAGTGTGCTGCATACCAGCCTGAGTGGGGAGGGACTCTATATCTCTGTGAAATACATATGGAAACTGCTGGAAGATTTGAAGTCCAGTAAAGGACTTTCCCATAATCCCAGCAGTTGTTCCTGATGTGCGACGTCTCCGCTCGCTTTGTTTTTAAAAAAACTCTATGAGGTTCAGGACTGGACTTTCAGAGTTGGTTCTGTCCAGATTTAGCACTGCACCTCCAGCGCCAGGCCTCATGCGGTCAACAGCAGACATCATGGGACGCCAAAGTTCTCGTCATTAGTTTGGCGGTGGATGGAGGGGAAGTTGATGTTGTTATGTCCGTTTTTCTAAGCGGGACAACCCTTCCTGTTAAAGCACAGCACGTTCAGCCTGAGCATTGTTTGCTTCAAACGTCATTCCTGAGATTTTTTTTTACTTTTACAGTAAAGTAAGATTTCATTTTTTTAACAATTTTCAATTAAAGTTTTAGTATGTGTCGTACAAAGGCTGTCGTGTAATCAAAAGTGTATTCCTTGATGTTATTGTTGGGTTATCTGCACAGATTTGCTCTCCTAATGCTGGGACGTTCTGTTAATCATCATATTTATCTGAGCAGCGGCGCTCACCTCGGGCTGACGACCGCGCTATAATTAGTCGATGACTTGCCCGAGTCCCCTCGGCTCACCGGAGAGAAGACGTGTGGGAAGAAAACAAATCTGTTTACAGAAACAGATTTTGTTTATAAAAAATGTGCCTTTTGTTCTATTAACAGATAGAGGAAAGTCTGTGGGTGCGCCGGGCTGCCCGGGTCATATGGGTTTAGTTAAGGCTATTATGATATGAGGCACACCTGCCTGCTGACTCTGAGCATATCTCCTCGTGTTGCCTCCCAACCGTAGCTTAGTCCTGAGCTCACTCACCCATCCTTAACGCTAATGGTTCTTGATATTATCGAACTCTAGGATTTGTGGCTTATGCCAAAGACAATTCCATAATCATGGCAGCTTATTTCAGTTTCATCTGCAGGTTACAGAACAAGCCGGAGAGCATTTGGACTCCTGTTTCCATTACTCACTGGAACATTTTCCTATTTTTCGCTCTCCGGTGAGGCCCTCTCCACACAGCCTTGAAAAACTCCGACCGCTCGTTCCTCTTGGCCATGCAAATCACCGTTTCAGCCGCGGTTTGCCAATATAAAATGGTAATAAATGGAAATCTGGCCACTCAGGAAGCCCGGTTTCTCGGTCTCCCTCAAATGTAATTTGAATTGTATCTCTGTAACGTCGGCGGCACCTGGCTAACGACACGCCGCCAGCCAAAGCGGAGAGCTCCTCGTCTCTGCTGTGCAAACACAAGCAGCAGAGTGCACGGAGACCAGACTAATGGGCTTCATACGTGCTACTCAGAGGTCAAGCCAATGACTTTCACTTGAGGTGCCCCAGTCCCGCTGACTCTCATTCAATTAGGGAGACTGACGAAGATAATGCAGCTGCCAGCTGGCGGCGGCGAGCGTCCGTAAACCTGAACGTCTGAAGCTGTGCCGCTCCACTTCACGTGTCTGGATTTCAGAAAAAGCCCCTCGTTCCTAAAGCTACGTTCACACCGGGCGTTTGTCAGGAACGCGTTGCGTGATTAGCAAGCTGGTGTTCACAGTGGACCATCGCTACCCGATACTACCACATGTACTTACAGTTGAAAGAGGCTTGGTGCAATTTGTTGAACCGGAATTCTTCAATTTTCTAACAGTCGGTACGTTTTTGAAATTTAAAACAATGCTGACTCAGACATTCTTACCTTACCTGAATGATTGATTTGATTTAGATTCACTCCAAGTCAATCTAAAATAACTTTAGGATGCGTTCAAAGGATGCAGGTTTCGTACATAAAGCACAAAACCAGTTGTAGAAACTTGGGAAGCAGCACATTAACGCACGGGTTCTGAACGGGGAAGCCGAAAGTGCATATTTACACGTGCTCAAGTGTAAATGTCGAGTCCCCGATTGGTTAAAGTCCAACAGGTTCCAATTATAATGGCCGTGCATTTTGTATGTGGATCTTGCACGCAGTCGTAGAAATTTGCGTAGCGGAAGCCCAAAACTCACGTTTACTAGTGTTTACATAAAGTTTTCATCAGAATCTGTCACTTGAACATGCATTGTCGAAGTAAAGAGTCTCATTTCCACTAAGCAATCCGGCGTGGTCCAGTATTTTGAGCGTTTCCATTGTAAAATGGACCCATTAAACAGCACTGAGCCGTACCTCTTGAGGAACCCCATTGGTTGTAGTTCCATTGAAAAGTGGAACAGAACGGTGGAAAGTGGTGACAAAATTGGAAAGCGCCTATATAGCCCCCATTTAAGCCATTAATGTCTATACATTAGACATTATACATTAAGTGGTCTATACCATGCATGTGCTATGAAAACAAACCGCTCAGTGGAAACGAGGCTACTGTGAATGCTAAGTCCTGACTTGTTAAGTCCAGACTGTGGAAGGACTGATGCTGAGCATGTGTTGCAGATTCAAGAATGTCCTGAACACGGGTTCTTGAACTCGTTTTCTGGTGTTCACACTGGACTCTGGATACATGTTACTACCAAATCCAAGTCCCTGATTGGTCAAAGTTAAACTGGTCCAATGGTCAATGACTTGTTTGTGGAGCCGTGCATTTATTTGTGTTTACATCAGGGGTGTCCAACTCAATCGCACGAGGGGCCAAAATCCAAAACACACCTTAGGTCGCGGGACAAACAGGATAGACATTTATTAAACACTCTAAAACTACATTTTTAGAACTTTAAAACGGTAACTTTTTAACATAATTATAAACTAGATATACAGTATAATCTGTGACAATTCTAATGAGAATGCCGCAAGCTGAATTTGGCTACAGATGATGCAAGTGCTGATAGCTGAAGATGCTTAAATTCATAGCTAAAAATGCTGAAGCTGAAATCACTGAAGCTAATAGCTGGAAACGCTAAAGCTGACAGCCAGCTAAAATTAGCCAAATGCCAAATTAGCCTACAAAACAAACAAAAAAATTTGGTCAGCCAATACAGCTAGCATGTTGCTGAAATATTAGCTAAACTCCAAAATAGCCTAAAACATTTTTCTATGTGTAAAAATAGTTCAAAAATCTATCAGAATGACTAACTTTTTAAACATGGATATGTATAATAAAAATGCAGGAATATTATTCCAGAATTAATCAACTCAATCTTTAAATAACTTTCAGTATTTTACCCTCCATAAAACTATATTTAGTCAAATTAATACAAGTTCTAAAAAAGCACAAGATAACTTTGTGTCATTTGACTTTGACACATGCGGTTTACATAGACTTTCCATTTGAAGTGGTCGCTTGAATGTGCTTACGATTCATATCTAAATAGTCTTTGGTTCAGGTTTTACCTTCAGTCTCTTACCTAGAAAAGGGAAGAGAACGGTCAACAAAAACGAGATTGTCCCAACACCCCGCACCGCCTTCCTACCTGCTGACCGTCTGCCCTTCCCCTCTTTCCACAAAGCGTCCTTCAAAGAGCTATTCCTCACCTCGGTGTAAACCAAGCCGTGCTGCATCAAGGTGTTGCTGAGCCAGAAGTGCAGTGTCCAATAATGTCAAATCAGCCTAAACTAAAACTGCATGCACCACCTCGGACTTCAGCCACTTTTTTTTTTCCAAAGCAGCCATTATTTCAAAGCAGTTTTTCCTCCTGTGTGTTTGAGCGTTTCATACTTCTTGGGCTGAATCATTATTATATTGCAGAGATCAACTTTTATCGCTAAAATAAGGATTTTTTATGTTGGAATTAAAGTCAGAAATTCCTAACAAAAAATTAGTTGTGGATTTGATGCCACATCACTGTAAATCAATGAAGCAAACTCCCAGAAATGCGTGGGAAAGGCAAACCTGTGTTTGGAGGACTGTACAAACATGGAGGAGTCCTTATCAGCGTGGACGCGGTCATGTCCCAGCATGTTTTTCTCCAAATCTCAGTATCTGTCCTGTCATATGCTGCTTGTTCTTGAATTCCTCGTGAACCAACTTCTACAAAAACGTTAGGATTTGCTTTATTTTTCACTTCACAGTTTTCTTCTTTCATGTGGAGAGTTTGGGTAAAAAACTGGCGCCGTTGTCTCTTTCACGCACCAACAAAGTGGGTTAGCTCGATCAAACACTTTCTCTACCTTCTAAAAATAAGACGGGATTAATTGTTTAAGGTCACATCTGACATGATTCTTCTTACCTGAAGAAGCGATTGGCTTCCACCCCCCACCCCCCCTCCCCGGGGGAGATGATGTGGAATTAAATCCTGCCTCGGAGAGCGGAGCTTCAGGACGAGGAAGCTCCTGATCTCATTTCACACCATCAGCACTAAAAAGGGACAATATGATTTGATGCAGGACAGAGGTTTGAAGGGATGATCTCAGGAGAAAACGGAGGAAAACAAACCGTTTCATGCCACCAAACGAGCTACAAATTCAGCGGATATGAGTTAGAAAAAAGAAAAAGAAAACGGTTCAGAAATATAGTTTAAATCGACACAAAGTTAATAAAGTCTAAAGCAGATTATGTTTGAATTTGATTAATTAATTTTAGAGGTTAAATCAACTGAATTAACCCTTATATTTTAGTTCTTACTGATGAGAATCTAAATTTTTTTTTATTAATTTTGACTTCAATAATTTAATCTTTTACTGCCATTTATAAGTTTGTTTGTTTTTTATTACTTTTTCTTCTTTTTCATCCCAGACTATTTTAAACTATTAATGTTAATGTAATAGAAAGAAAAGCCTAAAAGAATAATTAACTAAAATTTGGTTAAAAACAATTTACAATATGGAGTTTTGATTCATCAAACTGTTTTTTTTTTTTTTATCTTAAAATATTTTTTCTGTTAGTTTGTAGGGTAAAAATTCAAAATACTATTACTTAAGTTCATTTTAAATCACTTTTTTGGTAAAAAAAAAAAAAAAAAAAAAGGAAAAAAACATTTTTTGACTAAACAGAACAGTGTGGAGGTGAAAATTTTAAAAATGTAAGTGATTTTTAATTTCATGAAGCTGTTGATTGAATCTAATGATGACCTGGAGCATAAATGGTCATAAATATTCAAACATTTGAATATTTATGACATCTCTGATTTGTAGTCTTTAGAAAATAACTTAAAACGGAATAATACAAATAAAATGAAGAAAGTTGCATTCCCTGCGTGTGAATGTTTTTTGCTGAAATTAGTTGCTGAAGATGCTGAAGCTTCTTTGCTGAAAAACATAGAAGCTAAACTTCAAATTAGCGTATAAAAACCACCAAATGATTCTCGGGCAGGGCTGTATATGCAGCTCACCGCTCCCTCACGGGATTGGTCAAATGCAGAGAACAAATTTCACATACCTAGTCATGTGACAAATAATGGGACTTTAACTTAACTGTAACTTAACTTTAAAACCCTCACTAGATAACAAATTAGCCAAAAACGTTAGCATGTTACTAAAATAGAAACTTAAGTCCTAATTAACTTAAAAAAAACCCAGTAGATAACAAATTAGCCAAAAGTGTTAGCATGTTGCTAAAATTGAAGCTAAGCTTCAAATTGGCCTATAAAAACCTCACTCGATAACAAATTGGCAAAAAACATTAGCATGTTTCTAAAATATTAGCTAGACTCCAAATTAGCCCAGAAAACCTCAATAGATGCTAAATTAGCCATAAAGTTAACACATTGCTTAAGTACTCGCTAAACTCCGAAATAGCCTCAATTTTCATAGTTAACTAAATTAGTCAAAAACTTTTGCCCGTTGCTAAAATTAGGGCTGTAACGAGTATCCAGGTGCTCGGGTTTTCGCGATCTGCTCCCGAAAATTCGAGTACAAATATTCTCAACGTCCAAGATCGCTGATTTGCGATCTTTATAAATATAGTAAATTGTAGTAAAATATGATCAAAATATTATCTAGGAACGATGTATTTTTCCTCTGGAATGCAGATTAATGTATTATTTTTAGTTTCCAAACTAAAACAAAGCCGAAAGAGCCGCGGTAGTCACCGGAAGTAAACATACATCTTTGTTACGGAGAAACTTCAATTTTTCAAAGTAAAACTCGCAAGAGTTTTTTTCCGTTCAAAAACTGAGACTGAAGTACCGCTCACTGATATAACTTTTGAAAAATATAATTAGCTTTAACATCGGAGCTTAATCTCCAGTGTTTACATTCTTTTGGTTATGATAACTCTTCAACAGTTGACGCAAGTAACGAAACTCCATTTTATTCTGAAGAATCGCAGCCTCACGCTGCTGAAAGGCGGATGTAAAAAACGTGAATCAGCTGATTCTGCTGCGGGAAAAAATACTTTTTTCACACCAGCTCTGCACCAATATGTAAAGCTTAGAACATAAAATGTTGAAGAACTTTGATGATGTAAACTGTTTTGTTGTAACGCTTCCCAAAGTTTTGTTGTTAAATGATACAAAACAGCAGTAATTGTTATCCTTTTTATGTTGTTTATGTTACTGCTGAACTTAACCAGAAGGCTGACAAAAAAAATTAAAAATGACAAACAAAATTTATTTCTTTTTGAATCTTTTTGGGGTTTTTTTTGTTTCAAATCAATTTTGTTGATTCTGATCGATGTCTAAATAAAGGTGTAAATGTTGGTGATTTAATACAAATAATTTCAATTTTCCTCCATCTAGTAAATATTCACATAGCAATAAACACAATATTAAAAAGTAAGAATCGTGGTTCAATTCGTGAATTGTTGAGCTTGATTCGTGAATCGTATCGGATCGCCACCTAAGCAACGATCCACAGCCCTAGCTAAAATAGAAGCTAAACTCAATATTAACCTATAAAAAACTCAGTAAATAACAAATTAGCCAAAAATGTTAGCATGTTGCTAAAATATGAGCTAAACTCCAATATTTTTTTAAATTACTATAAAAGATGAAAACATTGTCCATGAATATCCGATATTTAAAGACCTGTTGCTGATCTATTTTAAATGTTGAAATTTGAAGACTTCCTCATTCATTTCCATTGGGGTATATTTTGCATAATATTTCAAAAACTCTAAAGTTTATTAAAACCAAAAATACAAGCAGTAATGTCCTGAACAAGCTGAACGTTTTGATTCTAAGATAGCTAAAATAACTGATGTTGAGTTTTTATACGTGCCAAAAAACATACGGAAATGAGCAGGAAAATCACTATTACTCACTATTAAAATACCACTGGG
This sequence comes from Oryzias javanicus, assembly GCA_003999625.1. Lineage (NCBI taxonomy): Eukaryota > Metazoa > Chordata > Actinopteri > Beloniformes > Adrianichthyidae > Oryzias > Oryzias javanicus. The sequence goes on from CM012438.1 coordinate 21,980,414, forward strand.
AACACTTTGGACATAGATTACGGGACTTTAATCATGAATGTAGAGGATCTTTGTCTACTTTTAGCTCTACTTTTAATCTTCCTGGACATATTAGTGCAAAACACTGGAAATTGTCAAAGATCTACAGCCAGTGGTGCAGCATATTTCCTGCAGATTTCGGCTTGCCCGGGCTTGTCTGCTGCTGACAAAGATTGGCCAAGTCGTTCAGTGGTTTTATATGAACGGTTTCGAACGCCGGCTCCTCTGTCTTCCATGGATACGCTGATTTACATAAAGCAGTAAAGCAAAAAAGAATAATCTTTCAAGCAGAGCTTGAGATTTTACAGCACTTTTCTGTCTCCGCCCTCTCTCTGCTGTCTTCATCTGCTCCCGCCCGCCCACAGCTACAAGCAAAACATTTCCAGATGTGCCAAAAAGACAGGGGGCTCCTTGCTCGGTAGCTCAGTTAAAGGTTATTTCCTCAAATCATCCCACGTGAATCTCGAACGTTTAATGAACTGGTGCTTTATTTGGACTGGTGAGACCAGCCACTACGAGGATCACTATGACGTCTGGTACAGGCATCTGTCTCTGCTTCTCTCTGACGGCTGGACGCTTGCCTAAAATAATGCCACGCCGTTTGCTATTGGCTGTACCATCGCCCAAACAGGCTGGCTGCTCCTCTTCCATCCCAGTCCTTTGAATGCAAAAACAGCGCCCAAAAGTCGTCGAGGAACTTCACCTCAATCGGTCTCTGCCCCCCTGGGGCTTGCCCCGCTCAGATTCTGGGAGACGGGCATAAACAAAACCCAAAAATATCAGTTGAAGCGTTCGTTTAGCGGGTCGTTTTCTTTCTGTGACTAATCCTCGCGCTTCTGTCTGTTTCAGATCCCTGACAGAAAGTGCCTTGTGAGACAAGCCCCGCCCCTACTTGAAGTGGTTCTCCGTCACCTGAGGAACTCGGAGTGGAAGCTGCTGCACGGCACCAGAAACAATAGAAAGTGACCGACTTTGTGGCGCCGCACTGTAGAACCAGGACCCAGTTTGCCCCCCTGATATCCACCGCCAAGATCATCCGTCATAAAGGCGACGTTTTGAGGACACGGGTGCAGCCAGCACCGGCTGCGTCCAGGCATGCCCCCTCTGCCGCCTCAGACGTTCTGATTGATGAACGGTCAACCGCTTTGACTGACACGCTCCACCATAGCTCCGTTCCATGCAAGGGACCTTGCCGGTCCATTACCTCAACTTTACTGTCTGCAAGGACGCACCGCACCGGCCGGCAGATTATTTATAGCCACGCGTTCCATCAGTTGTCTTTTAATTTATTTATTTTACTCTTTTAGCCGTTAACTGGAGCACAGCTCAAGTCCTCCTCAGAGGATCTTCCCTCCTCAGCCCCGCAGCCGTCGCCTCTCGACATGGCTCTAAACATAGCCTCCATACGGGACACTAAATGGCTGACCCTGGAGGTGTGCCGTCAGTTTCAGAGGGGGACCTGTTCGCGCAGCGACGAAGAATGCAAATTCGCCCACCCGCCCAAAAGCTGCCAGGTGGAGAACGGAAGGGTGATCGCCTGCTTTGACTCTCTCAAGGTAAGTACCTGAAGACCATGAGAGCATCCTAGAGAAATGATATTCCTAATGGAGAGCGGTCCCCCTTGAATTGTTTCTCCAGTTAGTTCCCGTCTGACCCCCCGAAGCTAAAGGTCAGAGAGGTCCTTTGTCATGTTCACTGCCACCACACCGTGTGTGCGAGAGCTTTTTTTATGCTAAGTTCTTCTAGTGTTACCGTGCCTCTTCTGCACTTGTAGGCCAACATCCGATCGCCTTGAGTCGTTCCAGAGCTTCTATTCCTGGACGCTTGTCAGCTGTCTGGCTGTATACAACCGTCAAACAACATCAACAGTCAGAAGCCGTGATGAGATTCTCACACTAGGCTTTTGCATATTCAAACTTTAGGTAAAAAGTTTAGCAAGTTGATGCCAAAAAACGGCGCCAAAGTATGTAAATGACCCATAATGGTGTAATATTTACACAATGTCGCACAGTTTAATGCTCTTACAGTTATTCATTTGTTCGTCAAACAACTCCCAGATCATTACTGTTCTCTCGAGTTCCCTCAGAGTTAGATATATACAGTAAAAAAAAAAAAAAAAAAAACAAGACAAAGATTAATGAGGACGAAAGTGGAACAGGCCATCTAAACAGAGTAGAGTTAATGTCTTCTCTGGGTGGAGCTGTGCAGCATTAACATCAAAAAAACCTCAAGTGCTTTGAAACTTTCCTTGCATTTAATCCCCCCCCCCAATTTATCCACAACTTTGACTCTCAGTTATAAAAGACTTGGATTGATCTAAACATATTTGAGCAAATTCTGCCAATCTTCAAGACTTTTAGAGGTTCAAATTGCAATGCAGGCTTCTTTGCAATATATATACACTCTCCAAGTGTTTATAACAGTTGGGTACATTTTTAGCCATGCCTGTTTAATCTGAAACATAAGACAAATAACTTTAACTTGGCTTTAAAGCATGTATAGCACAAACAAAACCTTTTTTTTTTATCCCAAATGAGCAGTTTTAAGTGACGCATTCTCACTTCCAACTCATCATGTATGGATGTATGGTTTGGGCCCCCTCTGCGCCACTTTCTGTCGTTTTGGGTGTCCCCAATTTGTCGTTTTTTGACATGCTGGCTGTTCCCATTAAATCAGATATCCCCAACTTCAGGGGCGCTAACCGGTTACCGGTCCAAGGGCTGCTTGGTACCGGGCTACAGACTAAAAAAAAAATGCATACGCCAATCAAGAGTCCCCAACTTCTGTGGCCACTAACCGGTACAGGTTCTCTATATCCTTTTGACAATTTTTGAATTATCGTAACTCTTCAATTCTTTATGCAATTATTGTAATTCCGACAGATTTTGAAAGCTGAGAAAAGCGGCTTTGCGTTGACATGCAACACTTCATTACCGTAAACTGTTTCATATTGGCACAAAGTCACTTTTCTCCAAGTCAGAAATGCGTAAACAGTCAAAGAGTTGCGCTATTTCAGAAAACGTTTGTTGTTCTGGCGACAAATCCCACATTAAAGGGCAATTTTGTAGCAAATCCATCTTCATACTGATGTTTGCTGATGACACTGTCCTTCATGAAACCTTCACTCCCATGTTTTTGTCAGTAGAAAAAAAACTGCATCCATGACTTCCTGACATCTGAATCATTTAGGACGGAAAGGAACTTAGCTAAAGTTTGCATGACGTCTTGAGTGAACAAAACGTCACAAGCTGTGTCCAAATTCCCCCCCTACTGACTATGGAGTGCCCTATATAGTGCGTTTGTCATTTTCTAGTGCTGTCCTATTCTACTAATTCCAAAATCAAGTGCACTAGAAATTTCCCAGAAGTCTTTGGGAAAAACTAGCATGAAAAATAGAACACAATGCATTGCGGTAAAAAAAATTTGAATGTATTTTTTTTAATGAACCATCCACATTTTTATCATCAAAAGAGAATGGAATCATAAATAAACATTGTTAAATATTCATATTAATTAGATTTTCACTTTGAGGAATCAGTAACTTCATATCTGGCGTTTGGAAAAACGAAAGAAAAGTAGTATGCATCGCGTTCGAATTGTCTTCAAAATCCAGTCCACTATATAGTCCCATTTTATTTAGTTTTTTCAGTAGTTAGGGGTTAGGGATTTCGGACACAACCACTGTGTTCCTTCATTTAAAGAACAACAGGAGAGACATTTATTGATAGTGTTGGGTGAATAGTGTCCCCTTTTTTGAAAGCGTTATTTATTTATTTTTTGTTTACTTTCCAAGACTTCATGACATGAAGGGTTTGGGATCTCAAAATTAAACTCATTAAAACCAGAAACGCATATTTACCATTTTTTTTTCCTTCACAAAAAACCCAAAATAAATCATGCTGTATGTGCAATATATTCAAATTTTCTCTGAAAAAAACTTACAAAGTTTTATGGAATGCTTTGTGTTCACTTTTAGAAGTTTCACACGTCAGTTAGAAGTATTTATTCAACTATAGTAGCCGAAGGCCATCAGCAAAATGAAGGGTTTCGCTGAAAGTCTGTCTTGAGTGACATTCTTTCCGAGCTGCCATAGCTAGCTCGTTTTTGTCCCGGTTTGGGCGTTACATGGATCCAAATGCCCACAATGCCATGGCCCCTGCTAACTCCGTCTCGGTATCTGCGGGTGTAGGGGCGCCACATTTCAAAGACTTTCTTTGAGGCTGTCCTCTGGCAGAATCAAAGATTTTTGCATGATCTTCCCTCCACCGCCACCACATTGATGATTAGATAAAACATGAGACATTTTCTGGTTTCCATGGTATCGAGGCTTCTTTCCTCTTTCTTTCTTCATCAGGGTTTGGCTCAGTGGCCAAACTCGGCCATCTTTCGGATAAAAAAGGCCTGACAAGACGTTGATCAAAAGAGGAGGAAAAAAAGCTTTTTTCTGCCTTTTTTGTAACAACATAGAAACTCCACAGATCTCCCCAGCAACACGCTTTAAATAGAAAAAGGTTGTAAACTTAAAGTTCCTCGCAGAAGCCTCCATCTGGTTGGAAAACGTTGGCCTGAAATGTTGTTTTAAAGTCGAGACTCGTGCTCAGCCCTCCCTGTGTTCTTGGAAACCAGATGAAGACGTGTTAACGGCCAATTTTTGTGGTCAAGCAGTCAAATTCAAATGTCCCCAACACTTTTATGAGCGCAGTTTTGAGCACAAGCCGTGGCAGAAAACTCAATAATATCCATGCGCTCATTATTCATCATTAAAAAGAGAAGGGCACTGACGAAGCAGTTTCTTCTTTGACCTTTTCTTCTTCCTCCCTTTTTTTAAATAACAAACACAGGAGCTCTTCATCTTGATGTCATGAAGTTACAGTTTTTTCCTGAAATTGCTCATGCATGGAGTGTTTGGAATGAAATCATGGAAGCAAAAGACAAGACTTTTCCTTCAGATGTACCTCTTTTAGATGTTTGTGAGAAAACCGGTTTATTAAGTTCAACACTTTTTAGCATAAAGCTTTGTTACAGGTTGTTGCTGTTGCCAGACAAATGTGAAATCAATATGTTGATTACAAAATATGATTAAAGATCATTCAGCCACCAGCAGTCCTTGACTGCAAGGACTAGGTTGTTTTTGCAATTCTTCTTTCTTTTCGTTTGAGTGATAACTTCCACACGATAAAAAAACTCACCACAGTTTGCACACAATTTCTAGTATTTTTGCAATGGTGACTTTACATCAGGATCTCTTTTGAGGGCCAAAAAATTATTTAAGAATCCCTTAACAAAACCAAAACACAATTATTATGGGGTGGCTCCAGGGCTTACGGCTTGGTGGCCATTTTGAAATTAGCCAATTTTCACATTTCACAATTCAATTCAATTTTTCAATTCAATTTTATTTATATAGCCCAAAATCACAAAGATTTTGCCTCATTGGGCTTCATGCAAGTAATTTTTACAGATGCAAAAAATAGACATGAAATATGAAAAAATATCTAAAGACTAAACAGACTAAATAAACTGGATATCCCTGCCCTTAGACCCTCCCTCTCGGTAAGGAAAAACTCCTAAAAAACCTGAGTCAGAAAAAAGAAGAAACCTTAGAGATTCCCACATGAGCGAGAGATCCTATCCCAGGACAACATAGCAACCAAAAACTTTACCCAGTGAACATTTTAATGTGGGCCCCATATGGTTCACCTTTGGACTGAATTGGTGGCCCCAGTTTGTTTGACCGCAGGTTCCATATTGCCCCCGTCTGTGTTTGCCCACACTTCTTTTGGTGAGCGTACTCAGTGGTTTGGGTCCCTACGCTAACCAGCCGCCCGGCGGACAGCGTAGCGAGCTAACAAACTGCATGGCGGACAGCGTAGTGAATTAGCGAGCTCCACTGCCCAACGGGCCAGGACTCAGAACAAATCATTTTCTGAGTCTGCATTGGTTCAAGCTGGACAAAATAATACAAGATGTGAAAAGAAAAACTTTGAAAATCCAAAAGTTTACTTTTGCAGATTCTTCTAAAAATTCCATAGACTTGTTCGACACCACCAGGCAACCAAAAATAGAAGAGGTTAATATGTAGAAAATACAGAAAAAATAGCCATTTTGAATAAAAGTGTTTTTCTCATGAATTTCAGAAGGGTGAGGGGGCATGTAGCAGCTACTCAGCCAATGGGGTGGCTAGGGCTGGGGCAGTTGGCACCAACAACACCGCTTGCTCCTTTAATTTTGTACTTGTTTTTATTGAAAACATACAAAGTATATTGTTAGGGTCATAGCTTCAATTGATCACAGCAAAGTAAAAATTTACAGACAAATAATACATTTTACTGCATATTTAGAGTCATTTTTGTCAAGATGACCAAAAATGCTTTTTCTTCAGTTTCTCGTATTTTTCTGTAAAATAATCTCTTTGTTAAATCTTATTGGAAATATTGCTGCCACTTGATCAAACTAACATGCCAAAAGAGAAAGAAAGTTGATCATTTTGTACTCAAGTTTCTTAACCCCATTGTATTTTTTTTATCACTATTTTAGTAATAAAAAAAAAAAAAAAAAAACTTTATCTAATGCACAGAGAATCTCTATAAAAGATTCTCTGTATTCCTACCGCCTACTAACCTCCAATTTCCCAAACACTTTGCTCCTGACCGATAAAAGAAAGGAGGCTTTCTTTTAGCATCAGGAAATGTGTTTTGGCTCCACGGCGGGCTGGTTTTCACCCCATTACACCCGTATCTCCTTCCCGGGTCTCCTCCTCATCAGATAGAGCTGTGCTGCCAGGTGTAACCTGGCCCACGATCACAGGGGGGCCCTTTTAGTAAACATTTGAAAGTTAAAACTGAGGAGGAAGAGGGCAGGCAGCAGTGTGCGAGCATGCAAACTCGGCGTTCAGTATTTGAATGGTGTTGAGTTTAGACAAATAGTTACAAATTGAAGTCGTAATGTAGTCTAACAATTAGAGGTAATCTGTTATTATCCCTTTGATTCTTTTGTCTTATCATCTCCAGGTATTATCAGTGAAATTGTTCTGTGCTTTTTCCCTGGATAGGAGGGGTTTTGTTTTGCGTTTTCTGTTAGGATGCTTTGCATGGACCAAATGATTCTGAGAAACCAGCCCCACTTGATTCTCCCACCATTCAAAAACTGGAAACATCCTGGTTTTGCATCTCAGTTGCTAGCATCCACCTTTTTATATTATAACATCTCAGGGTTTGGTTTATTTGTGGTCATTTCAAGACCAGACGACTCGTCAAGTATCTGTAAGATCCACTGAAGCAAAGCTCAAAAGTTGTAGCAGTTGGAACACATGTTCTTGTTTAGTTTTTCTTTTGAGGAGATCTATTTGTTTGATGCAAATCAGGCATGTGCGGGCAGATCTGTGGTGTCTATCAGGGCAAAGAGTATCTCAAAATATCTTATTTGAAGGTTTTTAAACTGCCTGTGTTGTAACAATACCAAATGAAAAGCAAATTGAAATTCTAAAGTTGGGGGTACTTTGCTCAAACAAGGCTATGCAATTGCTTTTGATAGACATTTCCTTAAACTCAGGGTTCTCAAACTGGCAGCCATTTGCAACCCCCAAGACAATTTTTTGCAGCTCCCACTTTAATATGAAAGTTTAACGTTGATACCACCCGCAAGTTTTGTATGAATGGACCTTGACATTGCTGTGTGCGGAGCTGACGGACCAACCAATCATTGTGGGGTAAATGGCTCTAGGGGGGCGTGACATTGAATGGGACCATTTAGAGCAGGAAACCTGACAACCTCATCCCCAGATCACATTTATGAGTTCCTTACTTTTTTTTTTTTTTTTTTTTTTAGAAAGTGACATAATTTTCTCAATACGTGCAGACAGAGCCATATGGAGTTCCTTTTGTTCCAAAAAATATGTTTTTCCATCCACTATGTGTACTGAACAAGTTTATTGAACATTTCCTCATGTCTATGTACTACCAAGCAATATCTTCTGCATGTCCACACTTCTTTGATGATAGCTTTTTATTTGCTCTGTGATGTTTCAGCTTGCTTTATTATTAAAACTTTCCATTTGCTTTTGTTGTTGGATCTGGTCGTCAGGAAAGTCCTTAGCAACAGTTGCCAGGCGTAGTTAGCTCCTGTCGTTTCACAGAACACGCAGAAGATATACTTAGTAGTACATAGATATGAAAAAATGTTCGATAAACTTGTTTAGTTGACATAGACAATGGACCAGAGATATAGACAATGGATCAAAGATATAGACAATGGATCAAAGACATAGACAATGGATGAAAGATATAGACAATGGATCAAAGATATAGACAATGGATCAAAGACATAGACAATGGATCAAAGGAATAGACAATGGATCAAAGATATAGACAATGGATCAAAGATATAGACAATGGATGAAAGATATAGACAATGGATCAAAGACATAGACAATGGATCAAAGATATAGACAATGGATCAAAGATATAGACTATGAATCAAAGATATAGACAATGGATGAAAGATATAGACAATGGATCAAAGATATAGACTATGAATCAAAGATATAGACAATGGATCAAAGATATAGACAATGGATCAAAGATATAGACAATGGATGAAAGATATAGACAATGGATCAAAGATATAGACAATGGATCAAAGACATAGACAATGGATCAAAGATATAGACTATGAATCAAAGATATAGACAATGTATCAAAGATATAGACAATGGATCAAAGATATAGACTATGGATCAAAGATATAGACAATAGACCAAAGACATATACAGTGGACGCAAAAACATATTTTAGCCTCAAATAGAACCAAATGGAGCCTCATCCAGACTCTGCCTTCAGTGGCCTCTGGGTAAATTGAGTTTGAGAACCCCTGCTTTAAATTATTTGGTAATTGTTGTGTTGTGACCATGGACTTATGAGTGAGCAGCGTTTGCAGGAAATGAACTAATCCACGCCTTAATGGAGTAAATGCAATCACAGCCGTCATGTGACGGTGAGACATTAGCTTGTTGTTGATTTTCATCTCTCCTCTTCTTAAATACTCAGAGACGGTGGTTTTTATTTTCAAGTACTGGTGAAAGTAGCATCTTGATGGTTGGAGACGTTCGGAAAACTTGTAGCAACAATAATCATTTTCCAAAGCACACCTTTCCATGAGATCCTCCACACATTTCATCAGGTGACCACCACGCCTGGCTGAGTTTCCATAGTATGAGGGGTTGTGGGGGGGTCTGGTGCATTGCCGCATGATCGTGTTTCGACTCGTTGTAGTTGTCAACAAAAGAAAGTGGGAAACAATAGCAGGTACTTTCCGATCTTTAAAGATTTTCTCGCTCATTTGTGTCGGAGTCTGTGCTGTCCCATTGGGACCGGTTTCCCACACACGCTAAGAGCCTCTTAATCCGGACTCTACTTCAAAAAGAGCATATTTTAAGTGTTATTTGGGGGTGTGGGGATGGCTGACATAAGTAAATAAAGACGCCAGGGAACTCGGAAAGAGGGACTGGTGGTAGTAAGTGATTCGTCCACTGAAGGAAAGAAGTAAATCTGGTGTAGGAAAGAATAAGGGCTCATTGTAAGCACGTTTGGCCAAGCGAGGATTAAGGGAATCGTTTTCAACCCAATTATCAAGACTTTCGTAATGAGCATGCTTACAAGCTGAATTTAAGGTGTTGCTGCAGAGAAACCAGTCCAGACAGAAACTGGTTGGGGAAACTTAACACTAATCTTCAGCTGGGAGCTTTCTTAAGTGCAGAGCTCCTTCTGACTTAACTGTAACCGTCTTACAGCATTTGCATTTTTTTCTTTTTGGTGGACATGAATCATACAACCGTTGCCTCAGTCCCGTTCTCCTCTCTTGTTTTAAAATATGGCCTCGTCTGCATTCCTGAGAGTAATCCTCTCGAACTGGGCCACACCCTGGGCAGAGCAAACACGTGGGGGGAATGCGCGCAGTGCAGCGGTGGCTGGTGTTCCCCCAGGGTCATTCATAGACACAATGAGGCACTGGCTTGAGCTTAATGTGAGCCTGCAATGGATGCGGCATGCTTTGATGAGCCCCTAGGAGACCCCGGCCGCTGCCGATCCTTTAACAGTCACTCGCGGCCGGGTGCATTCACGCTCAGTTTCTGGCTAGTGCAAACCTTGCCAAATTTCATTTGATCCACGTGATTTCACCCCCTGCACTACCTTTTGTGATCCTGCTGATACGAGAAAAGTTACTGAGAGGAAAATAAATGAGAGAGGAAGCTGGAAGACTGAAGGGTGTCTTGTCTTGTGAGTCATTTAAGCATCAATACTGGGATGAATGGAAATATATTGGATTTAAAGTGAGAACAAAGTTGTGTTTATTGCAAAGTCTGTGGATGGTGTTCGTCATCATGTGACCCAGAAACCAAACACCAGCCTTCCTAAGAATGAACAAATAGTCAAAACAAAGTACCAACTGTTGTTAGAAGTATTATAAGTCGCATTAGAAACATTGTGTGGTCATATTCTATTTTAAAAAGCCAGTTTTTTCGCTCCTTGGTGGTTACTAGGTATGCAACAATACACTTTGCTCACAGTTTGGTACGTATTGAGCCAAAAAAAACCCTGAAATCCTATTATTCCACAGATTATAATTTCTTTTGCAAACCGAAACAACATAACAAAGAAATCAGATTTTTTTCAAGTGCACAGCTTTTGGCACTTATTGCAGCATCACGCTTAAATAGAACTCTTGTAAAGTTGTAAACATTGCAACTTGTATACGATTTAATCAAATGTAAAAGTTCCTCAGTCCTCAATACTTTTAAAGATACATATAATAAACTCCAACAATCTAAGCTGTGCTCTTAAATCCTGACAGCTTGCAGTACTGCACTCTCAATTTACCAGTGTGAGGACTGTCATGTGATGAACATTTACAGAGATTTAGCTCTTTGTCACCAAGTCGTCTTCAATTTGTGCACTTGTTCATAAAGAGCAGGTATATATAGATTTTTCTGTGAAATATGGACGTGTTGGTTCACTATATTGTGGTTCGACTGTTTTCATTAAATGACAAACGCTCTCATTGTCAACCACTGAAAAAAGACTGCAGAGCTTTTGGAGTCAGATATTTTCTTGTGTTTATCTGAGGTAACACTAAATCTTTTGAAATAAATCTAATATATTTTCATTGTGTTACCTGCCAAGTTGCTCAACTTTAACACGGTGATGGAGCTGGGTGGTGACGTCAAAGATGGACATGAATACACAGACACACGCTAAAGGCAGCCCACAGTGGGACTGTACCGTTAAAAATGCCGTACCGAACTGTGGAACGCGTACCGAACGGTTTGGTTTTATATAGGATATCGTTGCATCCCTGGTGGTTACGGTTAATTGAATGTACCACGAAACTTTTTGTCAGAATAGCTCAGCTCAGTGGCTTTGTGGTGGAGTGTCCGCCCTGACACTGGAAGGTTGTGAGTTCAAACCTGTTCGAGTAATACCAAAGACTAAAAATTGGACCCAATGCCTCCATACTTGACACTCAGCAATAAGGCGTTGGATTGGGGGGTTAAACCCCCAAAATAGTTCCCGAGCTAGGCTGTGTCTGCAGCTTACCACTCCCCCAAGGGATAGGTCAAATGCGGAGAACAAATTTCACACACTGCGGTGCATTGCAACTAATGGGTCGCAACTGCCTTTCAGTGTGGATACAGGGTAAATGTGGGCAAAAATGGACAGACCTGTATGGGGCTCACAGGTACGACACATCAAGGTTATTAGTGAACCCAAAGCGTCTCCTTTCTATGACCCTCCATTGACATGGACAACCCTTAAACCCACAAACCCTTTAACCTCAACCAGCCCGTATCCACCAGTAGGGCAGTTGTGACTACAACTTAGCACAATGAAAACATCCTCCGCTTCCATTTAAGTTTTTTGTTGGTATTTAAGATTAAATCTGACGAGGAAGGCTAAAATATACAATTAGCCATGCTTGTTCTGAAAATTACCTTACCATTTTACTATGTTGATGAACACTTGTTTCTCCAGTAAGACACGTTCTCTTGAATCTGCTGGTATAGTTTGTTTACATTCACACTGTAGTCCAAGCAGGCAGAATCTCAAAAGCCAATATCAATGCGCACATGTGTACATCAACAGCTGGTGTCATAAGATCCTATAGATGTTTTAGTCATTGGATTTTTATATTGATGCTTGTTTTCTTATGATACTTTTAGTTGTTTTTCTTGGAGATCTGTTGTACTGCATGCATAATATCCAGATGCATGTTCTCCAAAGTTCCGCCGCAGAACTTAACTGTAAAGAGCTGTCCTGAAAATATATATATTTATGTATATATATTTTAAAACATCCCAGTGAAAGCTAAAATAACTTTCATTTTCCTGGTAGGTGTGAAATCCTTCACTTGCTGTTAAAGTACTTTTTTCCCGTGCAGATCTTTTGCTCTTGCAGATGAAATCTGGTGAGCCATTTTGCATTTTCATGTGGGCAGGCCAACTAAAAATAAAACCTAGAGCCCGACAGTAGCTGGATACAAATAACAGCCTTGAGAGCATTTTGTGGCCAAAGACAGAGCAGAAGTATATAACGCTAGCGTTTAAGGTGGAATTAAGCTAATACGTTTAAGTCGTTTTTCCTTGGTCAACTGATTTACTACCTGAAAAAGCTCTGCAGCGGTCAAGAAGCACGCCTGCTAATGCGCAGCTTTTGTTGCACATCACAACGTTGCTTTTTTTAACTCCATTATTTCTTCTCCACAGAGCAAAATAAATGAACAGAGCGCTTGTGTTGTTCTGTGTCAGAGTGAGTAGTAGGTGTTCTTCACCCTGCGAGCTGCCTGCCGCTGCGATGGAAAGACTGAGCGCTGATAATCGGCCCATCTGCCGTACCAGTGTCTCACCTGGTCTAAGTCCACCCACTGCCTCTGAGTCATCCTCCATTTCCATCAGCTGCCCACAGATTTTGATTTGCAGTATTTTTTTTTTTCCTCTGTTTTTAAAAACAACAGCTTCAATCGGTGCTGCAGGAATCATCTCCTTCCTCACTTCAAAGTCAGCCGGACTCCCGTGCTGCTGCAGCCAGCCTCACTGCAGTCAACCTCAAGGTAGATCTATGGCGAGCCAGGCAGAAGGCTGGCTGTGTACTTGACCTTTAGTATCGGTCTCATTAATTATTGATGGAGAGTTTGATCATCACTCAGAGACAGTTTGTCTGAGAGATGCATACATTTGCTTGCTTTATATAGAAATGTCTCCTCTTTCGCCTTTTAGAAACACACTTAAAAGATGTGCAGCAACGATTATCTTGTTTTTCCTGGAAAGGTCAGTGATGCCTGGGGCTAGGTACGTTCAGGTATAACGTGACCTATTTTAAACTGCGAGATTAATCATTGTTCCCGAAATATGTCGACCCTTTCCCTAGGCCTCCATTATAAATAAAAAAAGAAATCTTTTCTTAGTAATCAATTTATCAGTCTTTTTTTTTTATTGAAGTGGACACAAAGCTTCAGATGCTTTTGCACACACCGACGTACACGCATACATGCTCACCTAGGGAGCCGCAAACAGCGAAACAGACAGTCCCAGCTGTCTCCCACCGGCCAGCCTTTATAATGAGACAGAGATCTTCTTAATTGGCTTCATCTAATGAGGCAACAGAAATGCAATCTTCAGGGGCCCGACAGTAGAACGGTTTTCTCTGCACTTTCTTTGTCTCACCGGCTGTTGGTCTGTGTCAAACAGGCGGAGGCAAACCCAGCCTGCCATGACATCTATATCTCCTGGGGACTGTAGGTTGACAGTTTTTTCCTTAAACTGTCGTTTTTTTTTTCCATCTTTAGCATCAAGGCCTGACGAAACCCAATGAGTCCACATGTTTAGATTGATTGTTTGGTCTATTTAGCCTCCATGAGTGGTAGTGAATTTAAGCCTTGAGCTATGTACACTGGGCATTTGACAAACGTTCAAGAAGAAACATTTAACCCATTGGGTTTACACTGGACCAGCAGGGAGGGAATTCTCGTCTCTTTCTACTGTTTACTAGTGCATGTACGCCTACCAATGTCATGTGTGTGGTAAGTGTATCGTGAAGTATTTGTAAGGATAATGGACATACCTGTGCTACTGACGCCACACTTTAGGTATTTGTACAGTGTGAGTACTGGCCCCCCCTACTGGGGGAACAGGGTGTACAGGTGATTCGTAAGCACCCGTAGGACGTCTGTGATCAGTTGGCCTTGCTTGCTGGGATTCTCTAATTTTCAGTAGTCAAAACCCAGAAAAATCTGTACAACATACTTGTACTCATCTACTTTACTTTTCCTTACCCTTGTTTGTCTTATACGTGTTCTCTGTCACTTATAGCATGCCCGTAGAAAAATGGCACAAGTACTTTCTCTCTAGGGGCTTACAGAGTCTACGACTTTGCTATTTTGTGCCTGCACAGATTTACCTTTTTGTTTCGCCCACCCACAGCTAAATCAACCCTAAAGGACAGTTGTTACCAAGGCTTAATGCTGAAGTACAAGTGGTTCCTGCTTCAATCAAACTTTAAACACTTCGACAGACCCATAAATTCAAAATAGCAATTCAAAGGACTGTTTTATCTGTGTCCTGTCATAGAATTTTGCAGAAGGAACTGTTCTTCCTAGCACCATGATGATAGATTAAGTTAGAATGACACAATTGGCTATAACAGCTGATGGATCATCTCAAACGTTAGTTTAGTCTGGTGGCAGGAAGTAGATCATTCATTCAAGGTCAACGCAACATTTCCTTTCAAACTTAATAAGCTAAACTGCAGAGGCTACATATTGAGGACACATGGATAGATTAGTCCTGGAGCCCGCTTGAAAACTGCTTTAAACTGTTCTGATTGATTTTCTAGAACTGGTGTCACTTTTAGGTGTCAAAGTTATTATTTGTTGCGCGTTCTTCCTCCTCTTAGGGTGGCCATAGCGGAAAGGTCAAGCTCAGGCCATTGCAGCAAGTCTATAAGCAGGGAGGGGGATTGGCATGCAAAGTTCATGGATGAAAAATGAGACGGCCCATCTCACACCCTGCAAATGCCGTCACGACTGACCCACAGTGACAGGTGGGGGACACTAATTGGCAGCGTGTCGCATCACAGTGGTGGGGGGGTTGAACCTGTGGTGGGTTAGGGAATGAACATGCGGCCAGAGACAATCTAAATCTGTGGGACGGGGGTGTCAAACTCAATCGCACAAGGGGCTAAAAACCTAAAACACACCTTAGATAATTTATTGAACATACTAAAAAATAAAGTTTTAAAACCAAAACTTTTTAACATAATTATAAACTAGATTCATTCATTAACCTTTGTTTCACCAGGGTGGATCCCATTAAGATTTAAAACCTCTTTTTCAAGGGAGCCCTGGGAAGAAGTAATACATACCATTAGATTCAATGTTGCTAGTGTGAATGCTGTAAGCGGAATTTTGCAGCTGAAGATGCTAGTGCTGATTGCTGAGAATTCTGAAATTGATTGCTAAAAACGCTGGAGCTGATAGCCAGCTAAAATATTAGCTAAATGCCAAATTAGCCTAAAAAAACAAAAAAAAAAAAAATTAGTTTAGCCAAAACAGCTAGCATATAGCTGAACAAAATAGCTAAACACACAAACAGCATAAAAAAGGCTAAATTAGCCAAAACAGTTACCGTGTAGCTGAAATATTAGCTAAACTCCCAAAACAGCCTAAAGAATCTTGGTAAATTCCAAAATAATCCCAAAAGCTAGCAGAATGCGAAATTTTGAAGCTTTAAAACCGTAACATTTTAACATAATTATAAATAATAACAAGGCAGGAATATTATTCCAGAATAAATCAAATTAAACCTTAAATAACTTTCAATATTTTACTCTCAATAAAAATGTAATTTGCCAAAATTATATGTTAGAAATAAGTGCAAGATAACCATAAAATAAAATGATCTGGAGGGCCGGATAGAATTACCTGGAGGGCCGGATCCGGCCCCCGGGCCTTGACTTTGAAACGTGCTGTAAGAAGTACTTTAAGAGGTTTTGGTTACTTTTTGACATCAAACAACAGAATTATTCTTAATTCTTCTTTTGATTAATAAACAAAAAGTCAAATTTTAAACATTTTTTTAGTCGAAATCTAAATCTGTTACTTTTTAGGAATCTGATGTTAAAAACTCTCTCCTTTCATATCCTAGAGTTATTAACTCATCAAATTGAGCTCCCATTCATTCATCTCTGTCTTCTCAATCTTATGGGGGATGTTTTCATCATCTCCATGTGGGATTTAGGTCTCTTCACCCCCCAGGAGCATGCCAGGCCCTCAGAGGCCTCATCACAGCGCCCAACAAACAAGACCCAAGTCTTGCTACACCATTGTTGCACAAACAGAAGTTAAGTTACCCAGGTCCTTGTGCAATTACAGTTTCATGTTCCATCTTGTTCGTAGACTTTTGATGCTTCTTCTAACAATAAAAAAACAATACTTAGCTTCAGAATTATTAGAGATTTTACTGGTCTTTTTTTCTGGAACCCCTGTGCTTGAATACATCAGAAAAAACTGTACATCTCAACTTTTTTCTTTCTTTTTTTGGTCAGCAATCCGAGCTTTAATCTTAAAACTGGAGCGTAAGCAGCCGCGCAACATTTCTGCCCCTATCTGCTGAGTGTGTTAGAAAGGGGCTTTGATGAATAGATCTGCTCTCTCCTTTCTATCTCATTATCCTCCTTTATCTGTTGTACGGATTTAAACAACTCTTCAACAGGCTTTGGCGTGCTGTCAGAATCTGTAGACACACCCTTTTTTTTTTTTCTTTTCTTCGTCTAATTTCTATCATTAGCATTTTAAGTAGCTTGGTCTCTGATCACCGGAGAGTGACTGAAAACTGGTGGCAAATGTAAAATTAGGAGATTTAAATCAGGCCTGTCGGCTGTTTCCTCCTGGGACTCTGACACAGTTCTCAACAAACTGGGCTATCCATACCGCCTAACCTACTTCTGTGGAATAATTGAGGCTAAGTTGTTCGAGGGCCGCCATATCAGAGCGGATGAGATCTGTCGTCTCGGGAAAGTGTCAGTCAGTGAAAGCAGGTTAATGGCTTCCTATCGACAGGCTCAAAAGGCTCAGAGTTTTTCCAGTTTTTTGCAGGACATTTGACTCAAACCGACGGTCAGCAACCGCACGCTAGCGGGATGGCCGTCAGCGTTGCGCGCTGTCCATCTATAGCACGTGTCAAAGTTAAGGCCCGGGGGCCGAATCCGGCCCTCCGGGTACTTCTATCCGGCCCTCCAGATCATTTTATTTTATTGTTTTTAAAGGCCCGATATATTATTGACAAAATATGTAATTTATGGAGAATTAAATTTGAAAAGTTATTTAAGCTTTAAATTGATTTATTCTGGAATAATATTCCTGTCTTTTTATTATTCATATTTATGGTGGAAAGTTACAGTTTTAAGGTTTTAAAAAATATGCATTTTACTAGATTTTTGGATTACTTTGGCATTTACTGAGATTTTTAGGCTGTTTTGGAGTTTAGCTAATATTTTAGCTAAATGCTAGTTGTTTTGGCTTATTTCGTTTTTTTTCAGTTTTTTTTTTATTTTGGAGTTTAGCTAATATTCAGCTACATGCTAGCTGTTTGGCTAAACTATCCTTTTTCAAAGTTTTTGGAGGGTTTTGAGTTTTGCTAATGTTTTAGCTACATGCAGCTGCTTTGGCAAATTTGAGCTTTTTTCATTTTTTTTTTTTTCATTTTGGAGTTTAGCTAATGTTTCAGCTACATGCTAGCTATTTAGGGTGATTTAGCCTTTTTTGTTTGTCTTTTCGAATGTTTTGGACTTTAGCTAATGTTTCAGCTTAGCTGATTTGACTAATTTAGACTTTTTTTATGCTGTTTTGGAGTTTAGCAAATATTTCAGCTACAGGCTAGCTGTTTTAGCTAATTTAGGCTTTTCTTTTAAGATTTTATATGCTGTTTTTGAGTTAGGCTAATATTTACAAGTTTGTTGTTTTAGCTAATTTAGGCTTTTTTCATGGTAATTTTGCAATGCTAATATTTTAGCTGCCTATCAGCTTCAGCCTTTTCAGCTATCAATTTCATCATCTTCAGCGGCCAAACTCGTCTTATAGCATAAACAGGTAATGCTATATATCTTGTTTATAATTATGTTAAAAAGTCACAGTTTTAAAGTTTTAAAAATATAGTTTCACAGTGTTCAGTAAATGTTTATCCTGTTCGGCCCGCGACCTGAGGTGTGTTTTGGATTTTGGCCCCCAGTACGATTGAGTTTGACACCCCCTCTCTACAGTATGTGCGGCATCAGATTAGATGAGCTCTGGAGGGTAGGTTTCATGTCTCAGCAGGTCACAGATGATCAGATTAACTGAAGCAGGGCAGCAGCCTCCAGATGGATTAGCAGTGGGGACCAGAGCTTTACAGGTACCTCACAATGGTGCCATTGCAGTCGCGCTTTAAATACTCCTTCCTCAAAAGCATTTTGCACTTTCTCACAGTTTTAAAGCTTCTTGTGTAGATGTAAGGAGGAGGATTTTGTAGACTATTAATAAAATGAGCCAAAAGAGCTGAACAAAATGCTTTGGAATATTGAGCATGAACCCTTTTGCTGTTGGCCTGTATTCCATCGATCACAAGCCCGGAGCCGGCGCTGTACGATGATAACACACTCATGTGATTTTCATCTGATGTGCATCATTCTGCTGCTATTCTGAGACATCTCCACGGGGACACAATGTGATCAAAAGAGAGTCTGCCGAAACGTGAAGAGATCGGATCCGATCTGCCTCTATTACCCATCTGCGACAGATATGGGAGTGATTACTTTTCAACCCTGCGGATGAAGGGTTTCGCCATTTCAAGGTGTCCCAGGACAAAACCCATCCTGATCCCGCTCCCCCCTTCACTGTATGGATGTGTGTGTGTTTCCTCCAAGCTCCTCTCTCTATCCCTGGGTAATCTCAGGTGTGTCAGCAGCAGAACCACTCCTTCATCTGTGGGATTACGGTTGGTGGAGCAAAGGCACTTAATTACTGCTGAGGCAACATTGTCTCCTGCAGATGAGGAACCGAAAGCATAATGTAGCTTATAACCAACCTCTTCGTTCCTATTCATTCCCATTATTTATAATTGTCGACTGTGTGAGGTAAAATACCTGCTAACGATGTAATTAGAGCTTTTCAAAAGAGCCGCTTTCTCTCTGTTTTTACATTTAAATGTCTTACCCACTGCCCTACGTTGATCCTTCATCTCCATTACCAGCCCAAACACAAGCAGAAAGCTTTAGGCTATCATTTCGAAATGGCTTTGCAGCATTTCCTGCTGGTTTGCGGCTGCAGCGCTGCAAGCGGATCCATTAATTTAAACGGATCCATTAGAGCTTCAAGGAGAAGAAGAATTCCCTGTCTTTGAGGATGAAGGAACCCCCTGTCCATGTGCATCCAGCACCTCACAACTCAAGCAGGCGCTGGGATCACTGCTCGTCTCAGGCCTCTGAGCACCGGAGTGAGCCTCATACATGTGGGGGGGTCCTCTCTCTTGACCTGTAGCCAGCTGTGTGAGTAAACTGAGAAAGGAGAGGAAACGCTGACATTAGGAAGCGGAAAGCTACCTTTTTTTTAATGATTTAAAACTTGAAGAAATAAAATCTGCTTCAAAGAAATGTAGAGGTGAGCTTCATAGAGTATAGTAGTGATAAAAAGCTCTCGTTTGGGTATTTTTAGCAGGAGATGCAAATATCCTTCACCAGAACATCAAACACAACAGGAAGCTTGAATTCTTTTTATCAGCCCTGATGGCTCACTACTATCTGCAACATAGACATAAACAGGACAGCAGCGTACCAACATCCTGAGATGGAATATAATGAGAAATAAAGATATGATGGGAAAACAGTGACTCTAGTTGAGATAGAAGGTAATGTTTGTTGGAAAGACGTGATAAATATCCCATCTTTCAGGATTAAAAGATCAACCACTTCTAAAAAACACCACCTGCAAGTTCTGCGGTGGGTTTAGACTCTGTTAAATTTGGAAATGGATGTCTAAAAACGTCACACTTTTGTCTGGGTTATATCCCAACACAGTTTTTTTATACTACACAATTTATTTTAACACAAGGTTTTGTTTTGGTATGATTCGTGTATCACAAAAAACTAAAAATATGGAGAAAAAAGAAAGTCTTAATTGCTAAACAGCAAGTAAAAACGTTAGAAAAACTTTCTGTTGGCTCATTCTACGTCTGGTTTAAGGAGTTAGAAAAATAAATACTAGATCCTTTTTAAATTTAGCACAACACTTTTGACGATGTAAACACACTGGTATATGTAGTAGGGATGCAATGATTCACTTCCTCCACGATTTGGAAAAGTGTTGCAATGTGGTTTGGTTTTTGATTGAGAATCATGGAATCCTTAGTAGGGCTGCTGGGTATCAATTATAATTTCCAAAAACAATTTGATTCACAAGAGCCTGAATCGATTCAATTCTCTTTTTTTTTATTCTTCAATTAAATTCAATTTTGACTTAACAGGTTTTTACGTTTGTTTAGAAATAAAATAAAAATCTACTATATTTCCAAAAATATTTCATTTGATTATCTGATCCAGTTCACATACTGTAAATGTATCAGTGAAATACTGAGATTGTTCATATCATCCAGAGTTACATGGATTCTCTAAAGCAGAAGTTCTAACAAAATGTTGAGATCATTAACATTGTAAACATTGTTCTGCTTCTCCTGGAGGACGTTTCAGTTTGGCCACCAGGTGGAGATCACGCAATAGCATTACGTCTTATTCCAGAAGAAGAAGACGGTATGAGGAAAAACCAATGTTTTAGACTACAAACTGTTACTTTAAAAACTATTTCCTTAAAAGGGTTTGTAAAACTGATGCCTGTGAGTTTATAAAGATGTTAATTTGGTCAGCAATGTATGTTTAGGTCAACCAAGTGAGAAATTCCATTAAACGTTAGCATCAAGCTAGTGGACTCTAGCTTTATTGGCTAAATTGATTTAGATTTTTATGAATCGATTATTGATCTGTTCAGCTTTAATCGATTCAAATTAAATACTCAAGCCCTGAGCTCTAATACTAGCCTGGAAGCCTTGATGTTTTTTTTTCTCAAATTGCTTCTTCAGATTTTTCCTAGTCTGTTTGCATTCACACTGTCAGGAAGTGTACTAGGGTCCACTTGCAAACACACTGTCATGAATCAGTCCCCTGTCTCCCCCCTCTGGCCTTCAGTGGGAACTATCTCCAGAGTTCTCCACACTACACTTCCCATCAGCCCCTGCTGTCACTCCCAGGAGCTCCTCTGCTCATTTTCATCAGTAATCACTCCCAGCAGTATTTAGTCTGAGCTCTGCTCACTCAAAGTCTTGTTTGTCCCACTCTGTCTACATCTCTAAGCGTCTCAACCTGATCTGATCTTCTGTCTCTTCTGACCCTGCTTTGTCTGCCGCCTGCCCCGACCCTCGCCTGGATCCTTACCACTCTGGTTTTCCTTTGACGCCCTCATACTGGTGCTTGACCCCTGCCTGCCTGACCCTGATTTAGTTTTGTGGACTTTTAGCTGTGCATCCCGCCTGTTGCCCTGTCTGTGCTGTACTTGGATCCAGTCGTCTGCCTGTTTCTGAAACACACTGAGACCATCATTTTAAAAGGACTAAATCCTTTGTCCCAACCACTCCCACCCCACGGGTATCTATTAAGTTTGTAATAAACCCGTAGTGAGAAAATCTTGACTCACTTTTTTTTTCTATGAGCAAGATGTAGGCGACATTGTACAGTGAACATTTATGTAAGGGTAAGTAATGGTGAGATGCAGTTTATATGATAAATCCGTGTTCCTTACGTACAGCAGGACTGTTAGAATTGAAGAATTTAGACAATCTAGGTATAGTTTGTGTGGACACCCTTCAGGGGTCCTAAGGGCGTATCAAGTGCACTTCCCATTTGCATGCAGGTTTAATAAGGGGCCAGTTCTCGCACCCTAGCTGCCCAGGGTAGCTGCTTCGACACCTTCCCGTAGCTGCTACGACAGCATCACCCTTTCGTCATAAATGCGTGTTATATGCATTATTAGCCTCCCGAATACTTCATGATACACTTTCCACATGCATGACAATGGTGCGTTCCATTTTAAACGACTCTTAAGAGAACTGCAATCTCTTTAAGACCCTCCATCCCCCAAATACCTGCAACACCCCGTCCAGGTGAATGGGACAAAGAGAAAGTTTTCATTCATTTTTTTCTCCTGTTTGAAGAAAACAAGCATTTGTTGGGTCCAAACATCCTTGGTCTGAATGCATCGTAAAACACGTCACAAGCGTGTTGTTTTCAACCCTTTTTTCTCATTGTCTTCCTTATGTTTGCCAATACTGCCAATTACACAATCATTGATCGTTTCATGAGCACTACACCTTTAAAAGACCTGATAGATCTGAAGATTCAACCTGGCAGCACAAGAGAAGTTGGAGGGTTTATGTAGAATCGCATGCACCCACACATCAGTAATTCTCAAGGCATTACCTAATGTTTAATATTGTTTTTTAGATTGAAGTGTTGATAAGGGAAGAAAAGGCAATTTCTCTTTTTATCTATGTTGGATAGAAGCCAAGACTTCAGTGTTGCTATTAAGGGAATTTGGAAGCAAAGATGAGAGAAAAGTGAAGGTGATTCCAGCTGCTTGTACAGGGACGTTTACAGCCTATCTGTTGGCCTCTGGGCGGCCATCCTCTGTCTTCAGCAAGCCTCAGGATAGAGTGTTCATTGAGAGGAAAATGCAAATGTTACAGTGGTTAACGGTGGGGCCCACAACTGAAGCGCCATTCTTCTGAGCGGGTTGAAGACTGGCCCTCTGTCTGTGCCACCCACAGACACACAACAGCCATCACTCTGACCATTCAGTTTGCCTGATGAAGGGGTTGGGGGGGTCGCGGAAAGGGCTTTTAACTGCTGATAAAGACGCCAGGGCGAAAGCCCATGCAGCGCCTGTTGACGCCAGTTATAGAGGGACACTCTGGACCAGCACTGTCTGACTTTTATTTATGGTTGTGTCCGAATTGCCTTCCTTCTCCCTAACTACGAAAAAACAATATAGTCTATCCAGTGTCCTGGACTTTAAAAGCAATTCAGTCTCCATTTCCCTAAGTTTTTTTTTGTTTGTTTTACTTATGCATCTACTGTGTTCTACTGTTTTATCCCTGTAATGAAATAATTGAAAAGATCCTTGAGTCCTGCTGATGATTAAAACGTGGATGGCATTGTGGTCTATATATTCTACAATCTAGTGACCATTGATGCACACGGCTTTTACGTAAAGATGTCAGAGAGTTTTCTACGATTTTGGAACTGGAGGTTCCCGGGCCGCACAGGATAAACATTTATGGAACACTCTAAAACTGCATTTTTCAAACTTTAAAACCGTAACTTTTTAACATAATTATGAACTAGATATATAGCATTACCTGCAATAATGCTAGTGGGAATTTGGCAGCTGAAGATGTTGAAATTGATATCTAAAATCGCTGAAGCTGATGCCTCAAAATGCTGGAGTTAATAGCTGAAAATGCTGAAGCTGATAGCCAGCTAAGATATTAGCTAAATCCCAAATTAGCCTAAAAAACTTTTCAAAAAGTTAGGTTTGCCAAAAAAACATGTATAGAAATAGCTTAACTTTAAAATATTCTCAAAAACTGAAAAAAGCGCAAATTATTCAAAACAGCTGGCATGTAAATATTAGCCAAACTCCAAACAGCCTAAAAAACTTAAAAAAAAGCCTAAATTAGCTACACAGCTAGCATGTAGCAGAAATTTTAGCTAAACTCCAAAATTGCCTAAAAAAAAGGCTAAAATAGTCCAAAAAGCTACCAGAATGACAATATTTAAAACTTTAAATATGTAACTTTTTAAAAAGAAACATGAATAATAAAAAAGCAGGAATATTATTCCAGAATAAATCAACTTAAGCCTCAAATAACTTAGTAAATAACAAGTTAAAAATAAGCAAAAGATAACATCCGTCCATTAATAACAATAAAATAAATTGATCTGGAGGGCCGGATAGAGTTACCTGCCTTGACTTGGACACGTGTGTTCTATATAGTCCACAAAGTAG
This sequence comes from Oryzias javanicus, assembly GCA_003999625.1. NCBI lineage: Eukaryota > Metazoa > Chordata > Actinopteri > Beloniformes > Adrianichthyidae > Oryzias > Oryzias javanicus. Next base: position 22,004,564 of record CM012438.1, read on the forward strand.
TGAAAGAATTCAGACACAGTGCTCTGCTTTATATGCAGTCATTCTTTTGCTGTCCTATTCCACTGCTGAAAGATAACAGATGAATCTGTTTTTGTTGTATAAAGCTGACTAATTAAATAATGACTGGTTCTCCGCTTGTACCAGGCAGTCATTAGTGGATCACTCGTCCCTAAAGTGACATCTGTTATTATGGGTTATTAAGCCTACAGGTCACTCCAGATGAGATGTCAATCAACGGGAGATTTCAGTGTTTATGCAGGAAATAACAGGATCAGATTGAGTAGATTCTTGTCTCCATAGCTCCAAACATCGCAGTACAATTAAAGCCCAAGCTGTCGTGTTTGGACGGATGATGGTTGCACTCAGCACCGTCACGGTTTTCTTCTTTTCTTCGCCTGAGGCCTCATTGTTAGCGGATACTCAACAGGCCGTCGTGTTCTCTTCATCGGATTCAGACAGTTTTCTAGTAAAACCCCCTGCTCTTTAAAGAGATTAACCTTTAGGTTTTTTTTTTTTCCATTAAGTTCGTCATTCTCTGTAAATCCTGTGGAAATATCAGACTGTTTTGGGATTACATTCAGTTCGTCAACGGCCTCTACAGACCAGAACAGATGTAAACTTCTAGAATCTGGTCAAAATATCACCTTATGGCAAAAAGATGAGCCGATTTGTGGCATCTACAACAGAAAATACAAGCGGGTTTTCTTAAATTAGGGCTGCACAATATGAGAAAAACTTGCAATATTAGGGATCCATATTGATCCATATTTTAATAAAAGTCATCATAACATAGCTGCCAACTAACATAAAAGTGCTCATTTGATTAGTCATTGACTTAAAGAAGTACATTCAATTGATCAAAAGACTTTAGACCACACGTGTCAAAGTCACGGCCCGGGGGCCAAATCCGGCCCTCTAGGTAAATTTATCCGGCCCTCCAGATCATTTTATGTTATTGTTATTAATGGCCCGATGTTATCTTGCGATTATTTCTAAATTCTATAATTTAAAAAAAAAATGTTTTTATAGAGAGTCAAATATTGAAAATTATTTAAGGTTTAAGTTGGTTTATTTTAGAATAATATTCCTGTCTTTTTATTATTCATAATGATGTTAAAAAGTTACGGTTTAAAGTTTTAAAAATTGGCATTCTGAAAGCTTTTTGGACTATTTTGATATTTACTAAGATTTTTTAGGCTGTTTTGGAATTTAGCTAATATTTCAGCTTCATGCTAGCTCTTTTGGCTTTAGGCTTTTTTAAGTTTTTTCAGCTGTGTTGGAGTTCAGCTAATACTGGTGTTTTGATTAATTTAAGCTTTTAAATATATTTTTAGGCCGTTTTGGAGTTTGGCTAATATTTACATGCGTGCAGTTTTGCCTAATGTAAGCTTTGTTAAAATTTTGTTGTGGTTATTTTGAAGTTTACCTATTTTTTCAGGTGAATCCCAGCTGTTTTATCTAACATGTTTTAGTTTTCATTTTCACCGTTTTCAGCTTGATTTCAGCTTTCAGCTTCAGCTGGCAGCAAATTCAGTTCACAGCATTCACGCTAGCATTGTCGCAGGTAATGCTACATAACTAGTTCATAATTATGTTAAAAGGTTATGGTTAACGTTTTAAAAATGTTGTTTTAGGTAGTTTAATGAATGTTTATCCTCTTCGGTACGGTGTGTTTTGGTTCTTGTCCCCCTGTGCGACTCAGCTTGGCACCACTGTCTAGATGATTTGTTAAAGACTTCAAGCTGACATTAGATTGTTTTGGCGTGTGTGAACATGTAAAGTAACCATTTTATCACAATTTATGCCGTCTTTTGCAATATTAATATCACACAGACAAATAGCCTATAGTCTATATCCCTCATAGCATTTAGTGCAACAACGATAACTTTTTAAATTTTGTGTAGGTCTATTTGCAATCCCAAAAAACAAGATTATTACAAATATTGACAAAGGTTTTTACTGGAATACCAGGTAGATCTTATTTTATAGTTGATACATCACTCTGGGACTCTGATTTATTGTGTAATTTTACTGTACAGCTGTAGCTATGCACGAACCACAAAGGTGTCATGGTGCATTCAAAGACTCTTCTGATAGATAGCTGCTGGAAAGCGGCTCTCTTGCGATGAATGGATTTCTGCTCCATGTGGGTGGCTTCAACAGAAGTGTGTCTCTCCGCTCGTGTCCCTACGCCCTTACAAAAGGACCAAGGTTTGAAATCAGATGACGGCACAGTATTGTTACCGGTCGTGCGTGCAGGCAGCCTTTCAGCGCTTCTGTGTGTTGGTGAACAGCTTCGAATGCTGAGCTGTGCACACTGATGTGATGCAGTCCCCATTTTCCACAAAGCTTACCTCATTGTATGTGCTTTGAATCCCCAAACGTGGTGTCGCTATGAACGTCCTCCATTCATAGCCGTCTTCTGTCTTCTTGTTTCTGGCTTTTTTTCTGGATGGCTGTTGCGGCCAGCCTTACAGCTTTTTCTTCAAAGAAATGTCTTAAATTACCTCTAATGTCAAGCTCATTAGAATTGCATTGTGGGTAAAAGCTTGTTAACTACTTTGCAAAGAGGTTGTCACTTACCATCTCTTCAAATTCAGCAAGTACCTATACCTAACGCCTCAGTCCAGGGGTGTCAAACTCAATCCAAAACACACGTCACGCGTCCGCTCTTCTCTATGACCTTCCACGGACCCGGACAACCTAAAAACACGCTGCAAGTAAGGTCCAATCCGAAAGGAGAGTTATGAAAAAAATAGTGTCTCATATTTCTGATGATTCTCAGTTTTGTCCGACGACTGGTCCGCTAGCTTTAGCGCGGAGCTTCCAGCGCTTGAAAATACAAAAGGGAAGGCTTTATATCCCGCCGTTTGGAGGGGCGGATTTAAAAAATACTTTATCGGGACACACTTGCACCCAAACTGCCCCTTCAAATGGAGGGGAAGGGAGAATTTGGATCGTAATTTTGCTATGGACTGCCGAATGACCTTACCAAAATCAACTTGATACCTTCTGGAAAATAGTTTTAGCTTTGATTTAGATCTAGGTAGTTTATTTTTCCCACATCTTGGCTAATGAAGAGCTGAGGTGAACGTCTCTGACTTTAAACGTATGCTTAGAATAAACGATGTGGAAGAAAATCTGCGGCAATGATGATGGATGCCACACAGATCATTTACAGTAATTGCAAAGCTTTCTGGTAACAGTACTACAAACAGTGTGATGCTTTTTATTAGCCCATTATAATGGAATTTCCATCAAGGAAGTGCTTGAGGAGGCTCTTGTTTTTTATTTATTTTGTACTACTCCTTCCATCTTCTCCTCATACAAAGATGAATTACAGTAATTTTAGCACAAACAAAAGAGGGCTTTATGATAGGCCGTGAGTGGATCTGTGAAAGCAGAAGAAGAAGACGACAGCAGGAGGTTTTCAAGTGTGAGGCCTGGTTTTAGTGCAGCAGTACCAACTATTTCTATTGTTGTTTCGAAGACAAACTCATTTGGTTGAACTCCTTTTGCTTACGGATGTGTTTTTGACAGTGTGAGCAGGTACACGGGGTGTCTGCAGGGCATTGTGGGAATGGTGTGGCTTTCTGCAGACCAGGCCTGGGATGCCGTCCAGAGCTCCCTTCCTCGCAGGCGCAGAATCACACTCTCCCACACAGTTTCTTCTGCAGTTACACCTGCCCACACGTTCCTTCTTGTGGACATGGCGCTCACACCGTCCAAGCACACAGATCTTTTGCCGTTTTTCGATCGGTCCACTCCACAGAGCTTTAATTATTTCTTACACCTTAAAGATCTTTAGCTGCAGGGTTAAGTGCTGGAATAATTAATTAACCGAACACGAGCGTGTGCGTCGCAAGTGTGTGTTTAAAGTGTGTTTGCGTCTCGTTTGCGGTGGAGGGATTTAGCATGCATATGTGTGGGCAGGTGTGATTTTTGTGCATGCGGACTGTGAAGGAGGAGCGAGGGTATCGGGGGCTCGCTGCGGCTTTCACACCAGGTCAGTCCCTTCCAGCCTGTGACTCATGTCATTACGAAGCTGCAGCAGGGTCCTGCTTGATCTTGTTATCCTCAACCATATGTGAAGTCGTTTGAAGACTTGATGGTTCTCTGTTTTTCAATAGAAATGATAGCTGAAATGGACAAAAGCACAATATTTTTGTTCTGTCGTGCCACAAACGATCAGGATTGGTCATTAATCACAAACATTTTGGGGATAAAAAAGAGACAAAATGTTAGTTTGTTGATTCAAACGCATCACTTTCAAGTCTTATGAAGACTTGGGTTTAGATTTTAACAGACTCTCAATTGCACAAGGGGCCAAAATCCAAAACACACCTTAGGTCGCAGGTCAAACAGGATGAACATTTACTAAACACTATAAAACTCAATTTTTAAAACTTTAAAAATGTAATTTTTCAACATAATTATGAACTATATATATGGCATTACCTGTGATAATGCTAGTGTGAATGCTGTAAGCTGAATTTGACCGCTAAAGATGCTAGTGCTGATAGCTGAAGATGCTGGAATTGATAGTTAAAAACACTGAAGCTGATAGCCAGCTAACATATTTGCTAAATGCCAAATTAGCCTAAAAGACTAAGAAAAAAAGTTTGTTTTCCAAAACAGCTAGCTTGTAGCTTAAAAATTTGCTTAACTTCAAAATATCCTAAAAACAATAATAAAAAAAAGCCTAAATTAACCAAAACAGCTAGCGTGTAAATATTAGCCTAACTCCAAAACAATCCTTAAAAGAAAAGCCTAAATTAGCCAAAACACCTAGCATGGTTCTAAAATATTAGCTAATATTATTTCCAGAATAAATCAACTTAAACCTCAAATAACTTTTAATATTTGTACTCTCCATAAAATATATTTTGTCAAAATTATACAATTTAGAAATAACCGCAAGATAACATCAAGTCATTAATAACAATAAAATTAAATCCAGGCCTTGACTTTGACACGTCTTCTAAAGTAAGCTTACTTATTGTACTGTATTGTGTTTTTTATACTTATTTGCATTTATCGGAGTCTTTAGTTCTTTTTTTTTTTTTTTTTTGTGATATTAAATAATTTTGGTGAAAGATATATGTCCTCTAACGACAGTTTCATTCCATTTGAAGAAATAAATATGTTTTAATCATAGCAAATGAGCAAAAGATATCTCTGTTGTTTATTGCTTCAAAGCTTCAAATATTTTTGACAACATTTTTTAATTAATTTAAATGTTGTTTACAAGAACAACATTTTGATTTTCTAAGAAAATATCTCTTCGTAAACAACTACTTGGCATCTTCTCCATTTTTGTCTCACTTGACGCAATTTCTTCTTCTGTGGTTCAATTATCTTTTAGTCTTTACATTCCTTCCAGTAGTACATTTTGTGTTGCACAAAAGGTTTAAGACTAAATAAAAAAAAAAAAAAAAAAAACACTATGCGGCTCCTTTTCCAACCTCCTTTTTTGTTAAAACAACCGCTGAATTTAAGTCAATTGAGTGAGAATTTGCAGTAAAATTGTTAACGTGTTTTAGGAGCTCAAGAGGATGTCAGTCATTAAAAACACAATAGTCTGGGTTATGACTTCACGTTTCAATTCCAACAGAACCACTTTGGTTGTTTACATGCTCTTACATGGATTATGCTTTAAGCTGGCCTTGATTAAAGATGTTCCTGCCAATGTAGGCGAGACGTAAAGACAATTGCTTCCATACAGACTTGGATCGTTGTCAAATCCCTGCAGATTCGCGGGTCTCTATATTAAAGGTCTTATATTAAACTCAAAACATACATACATAACCCACCTGTTTGTTGGAGTTGCTAAACAGATGCTAGAAGAGTTCTGGGAATTCTATGACACAATTGCTTTTGTAAGACTTTTGAAAACAATTCAAGAAAGGAAGCTCGTTATCGTGGAACTTGCCGCTTTGCGACCATAATTCAGGTTTTGAGTGCTAATGACTGGTCATTGATCCCGCATTGATCCGTTCAATACCACTTCCGCACGGATCGCTCGGCTGGACCCTCGGTCAGAGACCATCCAGATGGCTGCACCCCGCACCAGACAGCCATCCTGTTCACGGTCCACTTCGCTTTGCTCTGACTTTCTCTGCTCTTGAAATGGTGCTTGAGCGCAGCACTTGAGTAATTAAGCTCAGTCCTTGTGTGGACGCGAGGCAGACCTGTCGCATAAGAGGAAATTGGAGAAATCATGATGGCAGTGATACAGCTAATCAGGATACTTAGTGGGCTGGATTGTGTCATGGTATTAAGGGGTATTTATACCAAGCAGCAGCCCTCCTTACACCAGACTCATTTTTATCCTGGTTTTTCTGTCCCCAATCGTGTTACCATGGCTTTTTGTCAGGTCTGTCCCCTTTGTTTTCTTCACATCTTTCCTTCAATGCTGGCTTTCTTTTGTTCCCCCCTGACCCAACTTCTCTGTGCATCCACCTTTTCCTGTGGAGGATCCATATTGGATCATTGTGTTCACCATTAGGCTTTGCTCTGACAGTGTAATTGCCTTCATCTACCAGTGCTCCTGCAAGCCTGACCCCGCCAGGCCCTGCATTTGCATTTCCACTGAGATAACAGGGGCGACACGGTCATCAGAAAGCTGCCAAGCTTTTGCCTGTAACGACAGCGACAAGCAGCCTAACCTTTAGCCAGCAGCGTGTCCTCCCAGTATCATGTGTGATCACTGATGAGACGATGAGTTTGTGATGAAGACACGACCATCCACGAGATAGAAGTTATGGAAATGTTTCCTTTTTAACTTCTCGATCGGCACAGGCTTAGTACGGGCTGTACCGGTCTGAGGAGGGTCGTAGAGAGGAGCGGCTGGGCTGCAGGTGTGTCTTACACACTTGTGCTATCTTATGGGTTCCAGATGACCCTAGCCTTATACTGACGAATGTGGATGAAGGTGCACAGGATTTCCTATCTGCGATGGACACCAATGAAAATCAAAAATGATTGTCTCATGAGGTCCAGATGACCCCACTCCTAACGTCAACATACCTAAGATAGCACTTGGGTTAAGGCAGTGTATCCTGCTTGTATAATGTATCCTGAAGTATGCTAAAGGCTAACGGAAGTTCCACGCACTTATGACGTACGAGTGATGCTGTCGAACAATATCCTTACATCACACTCTAGTCGTTTGTAAGTTGAAGTACTGACACCTCATTAACAACTTGCGTTCAGATGGCTTGTGCACGTCATAAGTAGGTACGTCTGTAGGATGTCCACACACACTACACTCTGATGGTCTAGTATCCCAATTTTTAATAGGCTGCACACAAAGAGCGCACACTCATCACATGAACAGTACTAACCTTGTGTAGTTCCCAGGATTTGGGGGTTTGAAAATATGAAAAATCTGCCTGCGTCTCACTTACTCCACCCTTATTTGCCCTTACATGTTGCTCAAGTGTTCTCTATGACCTGTCACCCGCAGCATGCCCATAGAAAAAAAATGTTCATGAACTTTTTGTTCTGTATGAGTTCATCAAGAGGTCTAGAGCCTTAATATTTTGTTGAGGCCACCTGTGTCCCAAATTTTTTGCCCGCAGACAGTACCAAATACACCCTTTAAGGGAAGTTGGGACCAATGTTTATTAACACATGGGCAGCATGTGGTCTAAAGCATGTGAATCTGCAACGTGCCCTGGTAATGGTAATTGGTATGGTTGATTTATCCACGGAGTTGTCAGGAGCTCTGTCACCCCCTCTGGTCACCAGTTGGTACATTCTCCATCATACTGAAGACATCTCATAGCGCACACTCCGAGGATGCCCATTGACACTTAAGCACTTCATAGAACCTCACTCAGTGCGAAGTATTGTTTGTGCCACCATGCCTGCCTTACTGAGCGTTTCTGTCTGTTTCTGACCCTGCTTCATCTCTGATTGCCTGCTGCCTGCCCTGACTCTCCTCCTGGATGCTCCCATGCTTGTGATTGACCTCGATTGAACTCGATTTAGCCTTGTGGACTTTCAGCCGTGCTTCACTCCTGTCTGAACTAATAATCTGCTGCACGTGGAACCAGCTGTCTACCCGTTTATGACAGGAACAGAAGAAAGACATTATCAGCTGTTGAACTGTATTCATTCTCAATGAAATTTTTTTAACGCTAACTCAAAACTCTGAACAGGCAATAGATCATAGAAATAAAGCTTTTACTAATTGAGAGGAAACTTCACCTAATATAAAAAGAATGGTCAAACTGTAAAATTAGCAGCATTTTTACAAAAATGTGTGGCTGTTACTTTCACATTTTAAGAGTCCTGCCAAAAATGTTTGATTTAGAATTGACTTGTGATGAGGAAACAAAATGATCACAATAGTACACTATTAAAAAAAACTATAGACTTTGGACTTATGAATCAAATCAAAACTTTTTCAGCTGCTTTGGATTTTAGCTAATATTTCAGATACACTCTAGCAGTTTGGGCTAATTTACGCATTTCTTTTTCATTTTTTTAGGCTAATTATGCATTTGGCTAATAGTGTTTTGAACTATCAGCTTTAGCTTTTTTAGCTATCATTTTCAGCATCTTACAGTTTTAATGTTTTAAAAATGTAGTTTTAGAGTGTTAGAGAGTAAATGTTGATCCTGTTCGGCCCGCGACCTCAGGTGTGTTTTGGATTTTGGCCCCCAGTGCGATCGAGTTTAACACCCCTGGTGTAAAAGAAGGGATTTTCCGTGTATAATTGTCTGAGATGTAATGGTCGGAAACTGGCAGATCCTTGTCTTAAGTCATTTTCTTTATGATTGTCCACATCTTTCACTAATAACTGAGTCAAAATTGATCTTTTGTTTACTTAAATAAAAGCTCTGAGGAATGTTAGTAAAAATAGACAAAACAAGTTGTCTCCTTTTTTGATTTCTTCATCCAAATATTTTCAAAATGTTTGACGAAAGAAGCAGAAAAAGATGTTGTCCCCCTGATGTTAGCGTACAAACTCCTAATGACGTTGTCTGTCTCACCAGGGCCGCTGCACGCGAGAAAACTGCAAGTACCTGCACCCGCCTGCCCACCTGAAGACCCAGCTGGAGATCAACGGGCGAAACAACCTGATCCAGCAGAAGACGGCGGCGGCCATGTTGGCTCAGCAGATGCAGTTTATGATCCCCGGCACCACCATGCAGCCTGTGGTTAGTGTCGCTCGGGGAAATACCGCCACGGCCCGCATGTTTGCAGGAAAAAAATCTTATTAGCTGCAGCAGCTTCTTCTGACAAGCTTGTAGAGTTTAGAGATTAGCCTCCAACGATCGTAATTTCTTCCCCTACAACCATTTCCTCAGCGCTGAACCGGGGCGGACTGGGCCGCTGCCAAGCGTGACTTTTAACTGCAGCGAAACAAACGCGCTCAGCAAAAATCCCACCGCCATACAACCACAATAAAAAGATTCTCTTGTTTCTCAATTTCCTCCTTCTCCCCATGTTTCCCGCATACATATTTCTCTTTGTTCCCCCAGTTCTACCTGTCACAACCCCCCACCGCCACGGCTCCGCACAGCTGTTCCTTCTCTTTATTTGTCCCTTCCTCCTTTCCTCCGTCGCTGCATCCTTCATGTCACGTCTCTGCTACACTTCCCTTTCTTAAGTTCCAGCCTTTTTAATTAGAGCGTGGACACACGAGAACTGCTGGAGCCGACCTCGGTCTGTCAGACCTCCCACACTGCTTGGATCTTCAAGCGATTACCATGTTTTTAGGATAAAACTTGTGCTGTTTTGCGTATTTTGGCAAGGTGTGCGACATATGCAATTAAAACATATATAAATATTAGATCTTATATTCATTATTTTCTTGTACTTTAGCGGTTTGCACTTTAGCAGTTTCTTCTAACAACCACTAGAGGGCGCTGTGGGTGTGTGTGTCAGTATTTACTACTGATAGAAGAAGAAGTGGAGTCCAAAACAAACAATCGGATCGATTTGTTCTTGTTTTTTAGGGGATTTCTTTGTTTAACATCAGGGGATATTTAGTCAAAGCTTCCATGTAGCTATAAGGCTAAAAGCTAGACGGTAGCTCCTCCCACACGAGTTTATGTGCACATTTCTAAACTAGCTAGAGCAGATAATTTGATGCCCGTTGAAAAAGTATCAGCAGACGTGAATTTGTTGCATCAATTGCGTTTGGTTGAGTTGTACAGAAGCGTTACACGTGAAAGTTTTTTTCAAGGCCCGGGGGCCGGATCCGGAAAAACAACAACAATAAAACAAAAAAATTGTCGATCAATGGAGAAAAAACCTTTCATTTGGCTGATACTTGGCCTAATGTAATGTAATTTAACACTGAAAATGTCAAACATCAATTGTTTGACACTTTAAATGTAATTCAACAAGTATACAGTAGTGAGAGTACCAACAATTCGGTTTACCGCTGTAACATAAAATTTGGTTTGTGAACCAGTATTTTGGCATCCCCAGTGAGTATGGATACATTACTGAACGCCAAAAAAAACAAGCATAGTGGTGGATCTGGAGGATCAAGGTGGGGCAGCTTTCCCAAAAAGTGTTTTGGACTCATTTCTGTGCTAGAGTCCGTTTGACCCTGATGTACAGTTAATTTGGTCCCTGAAACAAGCGAGCTATACCAAGGCAAACTCATAGATAATTTTCTAAAATTTCAAGTTAAAAAAAATTCTAGTTGTTTAGTGGTGTGCATAAGTTACTGTCCTGGAATGTATTTTTTACTTCAATTTCTCAAAAAGAAAAATTTAAAAATTCAAGTAGAAAAAATAGTCACAAACTGGTGCAAATTAGTTGGTAACTGAATTTTTTTTTTTTTTTATTGAAGTAAAAACTAATTCTTGTTATTATCTGGTGTGCATCAGTTGCTATCCAGAAATTATTTTTTTTTTACTTCAATTAAAAAAAAAAAAACTACAAATTTTGGTTAAAAAAATAACTAGTGACAAACTGCTGCACACTAGATAGTAACTGATTTTTTTTCTAAAAATTAAAGTCAGAAAAAACAAATTCTTGTTATTATCTGGTGTGCATCGGTTGCTATCCAGAAATTATTTTTTTTTTACTTCAATTAAAAAAAAAAAAACTACAAATTTTGGTTAAAAAAATAACTAGTGACAAACTGCTTCACACTAAATAGTAACTGATTTTTTTTCTAAAAATTGAAGTCAGAAAAAACTAATTCTTGTTATTATCTGGTGTGCATCAGTTGCTATCCAGAAATTATTTTTTTTTACTTCAATTAAAAAAAAAAAAAACTACAAATTTTGGTTAAAAAAATAACTAGTGACAAACTGCTTCACACTAAATAGTAACTGATTTTTTTTCTAAAAATTGAAGTCAGAAAAAACAAATTCTTGTTATTATCTGGTGTGCATCGGTTGCTATCCAGAAATGATTCTTTTTTACTACAATTAAAAAAAAAAAAACTACAAATTTTGGTTAAAAAAAATAACTAGTTACAAACAGCTGCACACTAGATAGTAACTGATTTTTTTTTTCTAAAAATTGAAGTCAGAAAAAAAAATTCTAGTTGTTATCTGGTGCGCATCAGTTACTTATTTTTTTTTTACTTAAACTTTTAGAGAAAAAAAAGTTAAGAGTTACAAACTGGTGCTCACCAAATATCTATTTTCTTTTACTTTAATTTTTGGTAAAAATTTGTTTTTTGTTTTTTTTTGCTTCAATTTTTTTTTGTTCAATATTCCTTTAGGGGCTCATACCTTGGGGGGGTAAAAAGGTTCGAGACCAGTGTCCTCCGGACATTATTCAAAGGAGAAACTGGTACGCCACGACAGAAGAAGGGTGGTGCTCAACCTCTGCTCTTCTCTCCGCCTGCAGCAGACTTTTCCAGTCAGCCAAGGCCTGGGCTCCAGCGCAGGTCTGAGCTACACTCCGTACCTGACTCCGATGTCCCACAGCATGGGCCTGGTGCCCACAGACATCCTGCCCAGCACTCCCGTCATCGTCCCTGGCAGCCCGCCCGTCTCCGTGACCGCTGGCTCCTCCTCCAACCAGAAACTGCTACGCACTGACAAGCTGGAGGTGACACACCCCAAACCACCACTTTTCAGACGTTCCAGTGCATCACGAGTCACTGCAGTGCAACAAATTAAACCACTGACGGCAGAAACTTCCCAACATGCTTTAAAATTTAAGTTGAAGGCAGATTAAAATTTAAATCTGATGTTTTTTTTCCACTATTTGTTTACTCGTTCTGCAGCATCAGACCTCCATCTGCCTGCTTGGCAAATAACTTTTTCAAAGACCTGCTTATAGTGAAAGACAGTTGCATTTTCCCTCCACTATATTTATGAAGATAAACAATAATCTACCTAAGACCTGGAGGTGATGCGTGGGCGTGCGCCTGTGTCTGTTTTTCTGCAGGAGAGCTGTCACTTAGCAACTGAATAGAGCTGGCTCTAATTAAACAGTGTCCCTGTGGGACACGTATGCACTCCTACACAAAGCTGTCATGTATGTGCTCTCGTGTTTGCGGACACATTTTCTGTTAAGGTTCTGGTTTTATATGTGTGTGTGGATGATCCGGTTTGTGTTTCAGCTTTAGATTCTGCAGAGATTAAGGTTTTAGGCGATCCATCCACTGAGTAAGATTTAATTTGTGTCTTTTTGTCCCTTAATTTTCATGGATTTGCAGCAGAAATTAGTTTAAAAATTCAAGTTATTTGTTTAAAATCTTGTATTTTTCATTCCAAACTAAAAAGTCACTTTTACATAATTTTATTTTTGTTGTGTTTTTAAGAGTTTTAAAAGTATTGCATAAACAACAGTCGGTGTATATAAGATACTTAGGTCTGTATTGATAAAACTAAATCTAAAATAATTTTACATTTCTATTGAAAAATTGATCAAAACTTGTATATTTTACTTATTACTAAAACATTTGAAAAAAGTAACTACATTTTAACTCGCATCCCTCAAAGAACAAAGTACTTAAATTACTCAAATTACTTAAGTACTTAAATTAGTCAAAATGTTAATTAAAGAAGTGAAAAAAAACTAAAAGAAGAGACTTATTTTCTAAAATAAACAAAATTAAATATGACTGGTTCAAAATGAAGCAGTAAAAGTTTTTAATTACACAAGTAACTTGATACTCCACTGTCTGCTGTTTTAATCATTATGTGGTTACCTACAAGTATTTAGAAATAAAAATAAATTTGAGTGGTTCGCTGTTATTGAGGTCAGTTTTTAGCATCGCCCTTCAAAACCAGAGCTTTGCTGGTGACATGATATAACATGCCCTTCAAATGACAGAAACTCTTCGTAGTCCGTCTTTGATACCGTAAAATGTAAAGTAATACAGTAAAGTGGCGCCACTTTACAGTAATGTTTTGTATTTTATACTAGTAAATGACCAAAACTCCTCATGACTCTGATTTGTAAAGTACTAGCGTAAATTGGTGCCAAAATGAACCACTTTACGGTAGTACTTTACATTTTATGCCAACAAATGACAAAAACTCTTCATATTCTGACTTTTCTAGTGTAAGATGCAATGTACAACTGTTAAGTGGTGCATACTGACACCGATTTATGGTAGTACTTTACATTTTACGCTAGTAAATGACAAAATCTCTTCATATTCTGACTTTTCTAGCTTAAAAGGCAATGTACAACTTTAAAGTGGTGCATACTGACACCGATTTATGGTAGTACTTTACATTTTACACTAGTAAATGACAAAAACTCTTCATATTCTGACTTTGCTAGCGTACGTAAAATGTAAAGTAGAACCACGGTATATTGGCACCTTTTCAAGGAATAACTTTACATTTTACGCTAGTAAATGACAAAAACTCTTCATATTCTGACTTAAATAACATGTAAAGTACTACCATAAAGTGACACCAGTATACACCACTTTACGGTAGTGTCTTACATTTTTTGTCCAAAAAGATGTCTTACAAAGAGTTGCGTTTTTTTTAACCACTACAGCAATTTTGAGGAACTACTTTCTTCCAAATCAAAACTAAACCAACCCCTTTTGTTTTTCGTGTGAATGTGTTTGCGTGCATTTCTCCCACTCTCCAGGTCTGTCGCGAGTTCCAGCGGGGCAACTGCGCCCGCGGCGAGACGGACTGCCGCTTCGCCCACCCCAGCGACAGCCCCATGATCGACACCAGTGACAACACGGTCACGGTGTGCATGGACTACATCAAGAGCCGCTGCTCCCGCGAGAAGTGCAAGTACTTCCACCCTCCGGCCCACCTGCAAGCCAAGATCAAGGCGGCCCAGCACCAGGCCAACCAGACAGCTGTGGCGGCCCAAGCTGCTGCCACAGCTGCAGCCATGGTGAGAGCGCCACCTGTCCTGTAGGGTCTCCTAACTGATATGACAGGGTTTCTACTTCTTTTGACAAATGCTTCTGTTTTATACATTGACTGTATATATATGAACTGGACTGAGTGGCCCCTCCCCCTGGCATTCCAAAACCCCATAGACTTCTACAGAGAAATAAACATACTCAGTCATTACATTTGTCAGAACGACCATTCTTGCTATTAAAAAGATTTTTGGGTGCAAACCTGTGGTTGCTGATATGCAACTCTACATAAAGTAGTACATTACATTTTGTAAAGTGTAAATTACTACTGTAAAGTTTGTATATTACTAAAACCTGAGTTTGCCAATACACAACACTTTCAAAAAAGTTTTACCATAAAGTGTTCTATGTCAGCGCAAACCTGTTGCAGATCTGGTACACTTTATAGTAGTCTGTACAACACTTTACAGTAGTATAAACAACACTTTACGAAACTAAATGCAACACTTTATAGTAGTATATGCAATACTTCACGGCACTTCACTTCATGGAATAGTTCTGTACAGTTTGTAAAGTGTTTTATGTCAGCTCAAACCTTTTGCAGATATACTACACTTTCCGATAGTTTATGCAATACTTTGCAGTATTTTTGTGCACTTTGTAAAGCGACAAGTACTAGTGTAAAGTAAAGTGTCGCTGCTAACCTGTTGCAGAAATTCAACCGTTTACAGTAGTGTATACAACACTTTGTGGCAGTACTTAAACCTGAGGTAACCAATACACAACACTTTCAAAAGAGCGTTACAGTAAAGTGTTTTATGTCAACCCAAACTTGTTGCTGAGATGCAACACTTTACAGTAGTATAAACAACCCTTTACAGTAGTATAAACAACACTTAACATAACTTTATACAACACTTAACAGTAGTATATGAAGCACTTTATGGTAAACAAACAAAACGTTAAAACCTGTAGTTTTTGATGACATTTACATGTCTTGAGACCAAATCTACAAAAACTG
This sequence comes from Oryzias javanicus, assembly GCA_003999625.1. NCBI lineage: Eukaryota > Metazoa > Chordata > Actinopteri > Beloniformes > Adrianichthyidae > Oryzias > Oryzias javanicus. Next base: position 22,019,863 of record CM012438.1, read on the forward strand.
AGATAAAAGAATGCTAAAATTAGTGTTGAAAATACCAAATCTATTAAGTACCCCTTAATATATAAATGTTCTCATCCCACCCGCCTAATGTCTAAATTAAATCATAAATAAAACAGTTAAAATTATCTTTTGGTGTCAATTGTTTTATTGAAACTAAGTGTGGGAACATTTAATTACTAAAATAATAATAATTATCTGTAAAACGTGATACTCCCGTGCTCGCTTTTTCTGGTGATTTTTGGTCTCTTTGGCTTGCCGTACAATCGTCCCCTGATGCCACCAGCGAGTCCTTTACAGTAGTATATGCAGTACTTTACTGTAGTATATTCAACACTTTACAGTAATATATGCAGTACTTTACTGTAGTATATGCAACACTTTACAGTAGTATATGCAGTACTTTACTGTAGTATATACAACACTTTACAGTAGTATATACAACACTTTACAGTACTATATACAACACTTTACAGTAGTATATGCAGTACTTTACGGAAGTATATGCAACACTTTACAGTAGTATATGCAGTACTTTACAGTACTATATACAACACTTTGTGGTAATGTGTTACACTTTGCAAACTGTAAAGTACTACTATGGAAATGTAAATGCTTTGTGTATTAGTACTTTAAGTTAAAAACTGGTAAACCAATTGTCTTAATAAAATCACACATCGAATGTTTGAAATGATTGACTGATCTATTTAGTGTAGCCCTCTTTCAAGTGGGAGGGGTGTGGACTTCCAACAAGCTCACTCCTGATTGGTGGAAGTAAGAATAGAATCGTTGACCCAGACCGACTCGGACAAATCACGGCTTACTGACATCCTCTGGTTCCAAAAAAAAGGCAAATCGACTTAATTTTGTTAAACCTTGAACTCCAGTTCAGTTCTCATGTACAGTCAATGTTTTTATTGTGTTTTTTTTAATAACTTAGAAATTTAGCAAATGAAATGACATCTCCAGTTTCATTGTGAAAACACAGGCAGATCGATGCACATGTCATTCTAGAAACAATGTTTTTGGTTTATTTTTCTCGGACTGAAACAACATTAAATGTGGAGCCCTGCTTTATTACTCTCCAAAATGATTTCCCCCTTTTTTGGGGCGGAGGGAACCCTTTAAGAACCGAATCAGAACTGAAAGCTCAGAACTGCCCACCTCTGCTGGCTTTTTTTTTTCTTTTTTTCCCTGAGTCCAGAACCAGCTCCGGACAGAACTGAAGTCATTAGCTAACGCAGCCAGAACGATCTGCTGTTATCTCACTGCAGTCCTCTTATTGTCCAATGCCCTTGGTGCATTCAGAGACAATGTGCTGCCCCCGCCCCCCTTCCCGCCTCCCATCCCACACTGCTTCTCTCAATGATAAGTGTGCTTCTCTGCAGATCACTGCAAATTGAATTATGGATGAATGTAGCATGGAGGGGGGTGGAGGGGGAAGGGGGTTACAAACCTTTACTTTGAAAGGTTCACTTTGAAATGAAGCAGGTGGAAATCCAGACAGGTAGACGCCCCCTCCACCCCCCCCAAACTCTTGAGTGGCTTCTTTTGCACTTGCACGCCTTGCACCGCATCAATGTGACTTCCCTTTCCCTCCATGGCATGGGCATGCTTGACGCACTTTCCTCCTGGCTCCATCGCTGCTTTTCGCTCTCTTTACTTAAAAAATAAATCAAAAAACCTTTCAAAATCGCTGAAGCTCAACAGGGTTTCTGGAATGCTCCGATTCGGTCTGCGTTAGAGGTGAAGAGGGTCAACCGTAGGACAACCAGTTGTTTAGTCAGCACCTTTAATCCAATTTCCTTCAGGCGTTAGCCTAAGCCGAAGCACTTTTTCTCCAGCCGTAATACCTGATTCAGGACGGCAAATCCATTTTTTTTAAGTAAATCAGATAGAGTGCTGATAGACTCAGCGTCAGATCATATTACCCAGATGATGTTGTTCTCCTTTATGTGTTTGCTCGCCGCGCCGCGACCGACCATCTCCCGTCAGAACGACCCCCCCTCCGTCAGTGCATCAGCAGAACCCGGAGGCCGTGTGCATGGACCCTAACAGACGGCGCTCATCCCATCCATGTCATCGTTTTTCTTTTTTCTTTTTCAACCCTCCAGCAGCAACTTTCAGGGTCGAGCAAAAATAAACAGAGCTCCACATTCTCACTTCTCCACGTGGAAGTTGTCGAGTTAAACTCTCGTTTGACTTCTGCTAACATCAACCCAACAGGAAATCCAGATGGAATCTCCTGCTTTAGAAAACATTCTTATTTGATTTGAGATGTAATCTCCAGATGTTTAGCCTCACATCTGCTTCACAAAGACTACAAACATCTTTCTTTTGCTACGTTCACTCCAGAAATCTTGAAGGCACTTTTAGCATACAGTGCATGTCACAGTAAAGGCCCGGGGGCCGGATCCGGCCCTCCGGGTAATTCTATCCGGCCCTCCAGATCATTTTATTTTATTGTTATTAATGGACCAATGTTATCTTGCTCTTATTTCTAACTTGTATAATTTTGACAAAATATATTTTTATGGAGAGTAAAATATTGGAAGTTATTTAAGGTTTAAGTTGACTTATTCTGTAATAATACTCCTGCCTTTTTATTATTCTTAATTATGTTAAAATGTTACAGTTTTAACATTTTAAAAATTGTCATTCTGCTAGCTTTTTGGACTAATTTGGTATTTACTAAGATTTTTTTGGCTATTTTGGAGTTTAGCTACTATTTCAGCTACTGTTTTGGCTAATTTAAGTTTTTCTCTTAGTTTTTTTAAGGCTGTTTTAGAGTTAGGCTAATATTTCTGTTTTGGCAAATTTAAGTTTTTTGTCCGTTCCTTTGGATATTTTTAAGTTAAGCTATTTTTTTCAGCTACATGCTAGCTGTTTTTGCTAATCCAAGTTTTTTTTCTTAGTTTTTTAGGCTAATTTGGCATTTATCTAAATCTTTTAGCTACCTATCAGCTTCAGCGTTTTTAGTTATCAATTTCAGCATAGTCAAATTCAGCTTACAGCATTCACACTAGCATTTTCTAGTTTATAATTATGTCAAAACGTTACAGTTTCCAACATATCATACTAGAGTGTTCAATAAATGTTTATTTTGTTCGCCCCTTGATCGATGGTGTTTTTGGCCCCCTGTGCGATTGAGTTTAACACCTCTGACCTCCTCCTAAACACAAAAGTGATCAATTGTGGGTCAACTTTTTCAGCGATTTTATCCATCAATGTTAATTGGATCTCAGTCCCACCTCTTCAGGAAACCCTCAAATCTAAGTTTCCTCAGATCTTAAATAGCCGGCAGACATCTTGGATTCACCTTCCTCTTTCTTTTATGTTTTCTTTTCTTTTTTTGTATGCATAGCTGAAGTTTTCAGAATTAGCAGATGTTCTTGCTCAGTACATCATAGTTTCTTGCTTGTTCTTAACTAAAACTCAATGTAGAACCTTTATTTTTAGCTTTTGTACTAATTCAGAAAAGTAGCCATGTTTCTTGAAAGTAAAGGAAACTGATTCTTTTGTTTATGTGCATGCCTGTTGTTTTGTATGTGGTATACTTGCATTCAGATTATTTTTTTGTTTTTGTTTTTTCCTTCTCACCTATCCACAATGCAATGCTGTCCCCCCATGATGCACCTCTGCTTGCTGTTACCTGTATGTTAATACGCTTGAATCCCATTGGCCCACTGCCATCATGTGCTCGCTGCCTGCTAATTAAAGACTCAGTCGACTGCCAAAGCAATGAAGCGACCCCTCGAGGCAACTGTAGATCTGGTACTTTGACCTTTCACCTTTTGCTTTGCATGTAGCTTCTTTAATTGTACTGTAGCCACTCACAGAATTTAATTTGGCTCTTTTGTTTTTGTGTAAGACACTTTAATGTGTAGATTTCTGATTGAATTTTGCATTGATGAAGTAATGTTAAAGTAGTCTCCTTTTATGTCGATGACTGTTGTCTTATTGTCGTGCTGCGCTTAGACAAATGAACAGATACAGAAAGTTGTGTTTGCACACAGTACAAACCTGCTGTGCTTCTGTTGTGTGTGTGTGTGTGTGTGTGTCTGTGCGTGCATTCGTGGCTGTAAGGCGTTCCCCCACGGCGTCCTCCAGCCCCTACCAAAGAGACCAGCACTCGAGAAGAGCAACGGAGCCAGCTCCCTGTTCAGCCCCAGTGTTTTGCACTACCAGCAGGCTCTGGCCAACGCACAGCTCCAGCAGCCCGCTTTCTTTCCCACAGGTGAGAGCTCACGCACAACCAAAAAAAAAAAAAAACACAAGGATCTGAACCCCTGCTGCTTGCTCATTGACGGAGAAGTAATCCATTTGAAAAGGAAAGCGTCTAAAAAGTTTATCAATTGATTTGCATTTCTCCAGTTCTGCCGGTTGGTTAGTCACATTTGAAAAATTAAGCATACAATTCTGATTTAAGAAGAAATACAGATGTTTTCTTAAACTTTGATTAATTAAAAAAAAACCTTCTTGACAGGATTATTTTTAAAGTCTCCCAATGACAATTTTTTCAATTAAAAAAAAGCATTCCCAGTAGTGTTTTAACGATGATTATGACATTTTTAACCAAAATCCCAAAATCTAAATGTCTTAAAAAGCCTTTTTTCCATGTTAATCTGAAGGGGGCGTGGCTTTTGGAGCTGAGCTGAGCAGCCCCGCCTCTGATCTCTGCCATCTGGTCACGATAGCTCTGTGTCTCGCTAGTACATTTGTCAAAATAAAGGCCCGGGGGCCGGATCCGGCCCTCCAGATCGTTTTATTTTATTGTTATTAATGACCTGATCTTGTCTTGCGCTCATTTCTAACTTGTATAATTTTGACAAAATATAAATTTTATGGAGAGATAATAATGAAACTTATTTCAAGTTTAGGTTAGTTTATTCTGGAATTATATTCACGCCTTTTTATTAATCATAATTATGTTAAAAAGTTTTAAAATTGTCAGTCTGATAGCTTTTTGGACTTTGTTAGCATTTAAAAAATTTAAGATTTTTAGGCTGTTTTGGAGTTTAGCTCGTATTTAGACTTTAGCTGTTTTGGCTCATTTAGGCTTTTTTCAGTTTTTTTGGAAACTTTGAGGTTTAACTATTTTTTCATCCGCATACCAGCTATTTTGACTAACCTCATTTATTTTTTAGTTTTTCAGGACAATTTAGCTAATATTTTAGCAGGCTTCAGCGTTTTCAGCTATCAATTTCAGCATCTTTAGCCGCCAAATTCAGCTTACAGCATTCACACTAGCAATATTGCTGGTATATATCTAGTTCATAATTATGTAAAAAAAGTACTGGTTTTAACGTTTAAAAAATGTAGTTTTAGAGTGTTCAGTAAATGTTGATCCTTTGTAGTCAGCACCCTAAAGTGTGTTTTGGATTTTGGCCCCTTTGTGCATTTCAGCTCAGATCTTCATGGACAGAACTTCCTCCAAAATCCTGATTCTTTCTCCTTCCAGTTCACCAAAGACTCTTTGATGTTTCTTGACGTTGCTGTGATCAATCCATTCAATCCATTGGTTTCTCAGAGCAGAAAATAATGAAAACTAACATCAAAATGCTCTTTCATTCATTTACAATCCTTTCCAACTGCGGTCAAACAAGCCGCCGTTCACATTTCCGTGGTCACATCAAGAAGCTCCGTGGAGTCTGGTGGAGATTTTCCAGCGTTCTCAGGACTGCTACCGTAAGTATTGGATGAAACTCACACCAAAAATCCAGTAACGGCTGATTGGACCACAGAAATGTGAACGGCGGCTCATTTGACTGCAGTCAATGTGAAGATAGCATCTTCTCTTCTCCAGAACCTGAACTAGACACGCTAGCCGGACCAGATGAGGGTTTAGTGCATGTGCAGCAGAAAGAAGATGATTGATGAAAAACAGAGTCTGTCCAAGACTGTTGGATTGATTTAAAAGGAGAAATACTCCGAAATGGAAAAACTAAATGATTTCTTATTACATTTGTTCTCTTTCAGAAGATAAATGACACACAGACATGATAAAAACAGGATTTTCATCGGTGGTAGACTTTAAATAGGACAGTTTTTTTAGGTCTTTTTAAAAAATTTTGGGAAATTCCTGATATGCAGTCAGGATGAAGCAGTTGGGAGCTTTCCCTCTTCTTCCAAACAGAAAGATCTTTTCTCCAGTTCTCCTTCAAATCAGTGGTTGGAACTTCAGGTCTCCACATGTGAGTTTTATGCTCCCTCCAGCTGCTCCTGAGATCATTGAAGATCCTGCTGTGTAATTCTGGGCTGATCTTCAATAGCACTGAAGATTTAGGAGGTGAAGACTGGGGGGAAACCCTGCAAGCAAGGAGATTTTGATCCAATATGTGAACAGGCCTCCTGGAATTGTGGTTCATAGCTTTAAATGCAAGTCAGTTTATAACACTTTTTATTGATTTTTTTTCTCAAATGTTTCTTTTTGCTCAAATAAAGCCACCATTAAAACCCGCTTCCCGACAGACGTCTCCTGTCTAACAGTCATAAACAGCATGGAGATGCCTCCCTGAAGGCCTTTGTTTCGCCATTGCATGCTAACATTTCCAGCGTTCGTCCAAAACCGTTCCTGATTTAGCACCTGCTCATAAAAAGGAAGGGAAAAAAACCAAAACCCTGGCAGGTGGATCGGGCGCCACTCTCTTTGATCAAAGCAGAAGCGCATATGATATACGACCACGTCAGCGTGATGCATCTGCTCTCCTCATGTCAGAGCTGCCCCCACCCCCTTCTCAGGCCAAGCCTCTGAAGGTCGCAATATTCAAATGTTGTCTTCGAAAATGACATCCTCGCATTTATTCTTCCTCTTTGTGGGAAAAACTTGCAGAAAAAGTCTTAGCTGCTCAGGCTAAACCAGTCGAAAGCAGAGAGCGTGGTAACCAATAGCAACGCTCTTTTTTCCTCATGCACGTTCAATGTGTGCAGGCAGAACTTCTTCATGCATGGCTGCTTTGACTTTCTTTAAACTCAAATAAATAAACACTCTCCTGTTCATTCGTAGCACATTTGTGACAGCAAGGAAATGATTGGTGGATACTGTGGCCCACACCAGGAGTGTCAAACTCAATCACACACGGGCCAAAATCCAAAACACACCTTGAGTCAATGGACAAACAGGATAAACATTTACTGAACACTAAAACTAGATTTTTTTAAAGCTGTAACTTTTTAACAGAATTTGGAACTGAAGATGCTAGTGCTGATGGCTAAAGATGCTGAAATAAATAACTAAAAACGCTGAAGCTGATAACTTCAAAACAGCTTAAAAAGTCAAAAAAGCCTAAATACAGCTAGCATGTAGCAAAATATTAGCTAAACTCCAAAATAAAAAAAAAACTGAAAAAACCTAAGTTAGCCAAAACAGCTAGCATGTAGCTGAAATATTAGCTTAATTCCAAAATAGCCTAAAAAGGGAAAAAAAGTAATAAAAACTTAAAAACGCTAAATCTGTTGATGAAATCAGTGATGAAATCACTGAAGCTAACAGCTGAAAACACTCATGTTGATAGCCAGCTAACATTAGCCAAATTAGCCTAAAAAAAAAAAAAAGAAAGAAAACCTAGGTTAGCCAACAGCAGCAAGCATATAGCTGAAAAAAATAGCTAAACTTCAAAATTGCCAAAAAAACTGGAAAATAAAGGCTATATTAGCCAAAACAGCTAGCAGGTTAATATTAGCCAAACTCAGAAATAGCCTGAAAAAAACTTTAAAATAAAAGGCTAAACAGCTAGAATGTAGCTGAAATATCAGATAAAGTCTGAAAAACATCTTAGCAAAAGCTAACATAATCCAAAATGCTAGCAGAATACTAACTATTAAAACTTTAAAACTGTAACTTTTTAACAAAATTATGAATAATAAAAGACAGCAACATTATAATAACAAATAACTCAGCTTAAACCTTAAACAACTTTCAATATTTTACTGTCCTTAAAAGTGTATTTTGGCAAAATTATACAAGTTTGTCAAAACGCAAGATAACATCGGGCCATTAATAATAATAAAATAAGATGGTCTGGAGGGCCGGATCCGGCCCCCGGGCCTTGACTTTGACACATGTAGCATAAACGGTTTTTAAAAACCTGTAAATTATTTACCATAGACGTCCAGAACAACCAGATTGTAAAAGATAAAGCCTGACATCTGCTAAAGCCGAGTTTGCTCTCTGCTCTCCACTAATGCATTAACTCATGACGCGGAGGTTCCGCTTGCTTTCGTACGCTGCCTCATGATTAGCTGACGCTGCAGCTGCAACAGCAGCTTTAATGCTTTCTTTTTTTTTTGCTGTTTTTTTTTGTCTTGTCTAACCTTGTTCTTTCTCCTCCTCAAATTAACCCACTGATTTCCTCCTCTCTCTCCCCCCTTTTCCCCCCTCTCTGTCTTTTCTCTGCATGGTCACGACAGGGTCAGTCTTGTGCATGACTCCTGCTAGCGGTCTTGGTAGGTCCTGACATTCCTGTTGTTCTCTCACACACTGGGGTGGGGGTGGGTTGGGGGCGGTGTCTGCAGCCCTTACAGGTGAGGCAAAATGTCCAAAAAAAAAAAAAAAAACCCATCTCCCCAGGTCTCCATTTCTGTGTTTTTGGGTGGAGGTGTGTCACCTGAAAGGAGCTCCGGGTTTGACTGACTGTTTTTTTTTCTGTTTTTTGTGATCTGTTCTTGTGCTTTAGGGTAGCTTTTGTTTGCTGTGTTTTGATGAGGAAATTTAAATCAGTTTCCCAGAGAAAACCTGTCCTTTGGCGTCGCTTAGCTCCTCGCCAAAATAAAACGCAGCATCTTGTCACGACAAAACCTGAGACTAAAGTCACAAATTGTAGTTTAAAAACTCTAGTTCAAATACATAATAATAAACTATTTTTTTTTTGAGTGCTGACAGTAATAATATTTCATAACACATTTTATTTTGAAAATGCTTAAGATTTCCTGTAAATATTTGTAATTCGTCAGAACAAACTATAAAGTAAATACAAAATAAAAACAACTAAAATAGAGATTTGCTTATGAAATGTACCTGTACTACAGGTAAAAGACCAGGTAGCTCTAAAGCAGGGGCGCCAAACTAAATCGCACACGCCTTAGGATAAACATTTATTGAACTCTCTAGTACTATATTTTTAAAACTTAAAACTGTTTATTTTTAATATTACTGTGTACAAACAGGAATATTATTCCAGAATAAATCAATATAAACCTTAAATAAATATTCAATATTTTACCCTCCATAAAAATGTATCTATATAAACCTTGACTTTGACACGTGTTCTAGCATGCTACTTGCTAACTCCCACTTCCCAGGCGGATCCTGTGGGGATTCCTCTCCATCCCATTATCATGTTGTCACAGTTTTTGAAGTTTATTGCAAAGCGTTGCATCTGCTTTTGAGGTTCTTATCGTACTTATTTGTAACTACTCCGTTTTTCACTCGGGAAGACTCGATGCCGCATGTCTGTCACACCGTAGGTAACATGAGGGTAATATATATTAATGGTGTGTACGAGGCTTTATTGTACAAAAATGCTATTAAAAATGTAAGTAAAAGGGCCCCAACCAACTCTTTGACTTCTGGGTTGAAGCTCATCTAAAAAAGACTTTAATGGGGTTCAGTTCACTAAGTAACCACTAGGGTACATGTGTCAAAGTCAAGACCTGGGGGCCGGATCTGGCCCTCCAGATTTTGTTGTTATTAATGGCCTGATGTTAACTTGCTGTTTTTATAACTTGTCTAATTTTGATAAAATATTTTTTATTTGGAGAGTAAAATATTTAAAGTTATTTGATTTATTCTGGAATAATATTCCCGCCTTTTTATTATTTAGAATTATGTCAAAGAATTACGGTTTTAAAGTTTTAATAATTAGCGTTCTGCTAGCTTTATGGAATATTTTGGCATTTACTAATATTTTTAGGCTGTTTTAGAGTTTAACTAATATTTCAGCTACGTGCTAACTGTTTTTGGCTAATTTAGGCTTTTCTTTAGTTTTTTAGGATATTTTGAAAATTAGCTATTTTTTTCAGCTTCATGGTAGCTGTTTTGGCCAGTTTATCATTTATCTGATATTTAGCTGGCTGTCGGTTTCAGCATTTCCAGCCATGAGCTTCAGCTTATTTAACTATCAGTTTCATCATCTTCAGCTATCATCACGAGCATCTTCAGCGGCCAAATTCAGCTCACAGCATTCACACTCACATTATCTCAGGTAATACATGTAGTTCATAATCATGTTAAAAAGTTACGGTTTTAAGTTTTAAAAATCTACTTTTATAGTGTTCCATAAATGTTTATCCTGTTCGGCCCGTGACCTAATTTTTTGGGGGACTTTGGCCTCTTTTGCGATTAGGTTTCACACTCCATCCTATGGTTTTGTTTTTTTTTTACACAGCCAAATTTAAAAAACCCAAAATGAAAAATAAAAACGACCTGTTTATCTAGACAAAAATATTTTTCTACATTTATGCTTTGAATTAACTGAATAGCAATAAAGTCATTGCCTTTCCAAGATGGGTGTGGTTTAATGACATCATATCCTATGATAAATGGATCATGTGACCACATGTAGTGGAAACAGAAACGATGGCCGATTTGAAGGGATGTTTGTCAAAAGTTTCGTTCATCATTTTCATAGATCTAAAAATGTTTTCAGGGAGATAAAAGTGATTGATTGTAGATGAAGTCTTTTGCTCTGTAAGTTCTCTGGGAAAAGCTGCAAACTGATTTTCCACATAAATTTCCTTGTGATTGTAATCAGCTTCTCTCCTTTTTGTTTTTGTTTTTGTTTTCTCCCATGCTCCTTTTCTTTCTTTCTGTCTTCCTTTCTTTCTTCCTGTCCTGGCTTTGCATTGTGAATGGTTGCATGCCATCTGTAACCCTAACGATGGCTCGCTGGCTCCAACCGCAACAAATGTCCCAAAAAAAAAAAAAAAAAAAAATCCTGCACTGTTTCCATGGTAACCATAACGCTCCACAAACCTGTCCATTGCTACCACCTCCTCCTCCTCCTCCTCCTCCCTTTTGCCTCTCACCCCCCTCCCCTCTTCCCTCAAAAAACAAAGTCCCAATGATGTACAGTGCTACGCCTGCTACTGTCTCTGCAGCAACAACTCCTGCCACAAGTGTCCCCTACGCAGCAACAGCACCAGCCAATCAGGTTTGCTCCTTTTAAAGCTTTCTTTCATCAGTCCCCGGAGCTCTGAATAAGAACTGCCGTCTCATGAGTAACCTGTAGCAGGACTTCTTCAGAGCTCCCACATTTGCAAGTAGTCGTTGTGTTATGTTGCATCACTTATTGGTTTTCTTTTGCATGTTTTTGTTTGTTTTTTTTTTACTTTTCTCTGGAGTCTTCATCTGCACTAGAGGCCTCATCTGTGCTGCTTTACGTGCTCTGCAAACTCACAGCAGACCGCTCGGGAATTCACCTTTTCACCCTTCTGTGCAGAATTTAAACCAAAAAAAAAAAAAAAGAGACATTTGGGTTTTGCAGCAACCTAAAAACAGCCGCCTGCCGGAGTGACGCGCGGGTCTCCGGCTGGCAATCGCTCACTGAGCAGAGGTGCTTTGAGGACACGGAGGAAGACGGGACGTGCTCCACATGCTGAAGCTGCAGGCAGACTGAGTCGTTTGAATGTTTGATCCAGGAGGATTCAGTTTGGGGTTTATTGCTCCTCATCAGCCAGTGATGCGCTCACTTCCTGTGAGTCACCGTCTCTTCCTGTAATTGACATGCAGCAGCAGCAGCAGCAGCAGCAGCAGCGGCGGCGGCGGCGTTTTAAAGATGCAGGAGGGACCATGACGTCATCCTTCCTCTGCATCCGTCAGATCCAGACAGGGCGCGCCTTGTTTGCTTCTCCTTTTTGTTTTTTTATAAATCAAATGAGGATTTTGTTAATGGAGGACAGGAGGTCAGACGTTTTTCTGTCTGTCTAGCAAACATCTCGTATTAGGAATCTTTTAAACCTCAATTTGAATACAACTGGATAAACAGAAATAACAAAAAAGCAGATATAAAGATTTCTTTAGTCTTTGCAAATCAAACCAGACCGACCCCGTGTGAGGTCGGCGTGTTACACCGTGTCAGGCTGAATTAAAGCGTCTGACTTTGACTGTGAGGTTGCAGCGCCCTCTGCTGGCAGATCACTGCAGTGGTTGGAGGTCCAGCTCCTCTTCATCCCTCTGAATCCTCCTCCTCCTGACATCAACTGACTCACGCACGCCGCTGTTTCGGCTGATTGATAACCACTCCCCCCCACCACCACCACACACACACTGTTTCTGTCTTTGTTATGAGTAAGGGGTGATCATAAATAAACTAGAAACCCATTCCGGTCATCTTTTGATCTATTTGAACTCCTTAAAACCTGGCGTCCAAAGTAGCTAATTCTGCTCAACTGGGGGCTGCCGCAAAGGATTATTTTAACTAATCGGGCCGTGCACAAACTGGATGTAAAGCAAATATCTTAACCATCATCAGCTTTAAACTAACTAAAAATAAAGACAGTAAAGATGATAGTTCATTAAACTTTGACTGAATCGTGCAGCTTCTGTCATTCATTACTTTCTGGGATTAAAACAAGATTCAATCAAATCAGAGAGAGATAAGGGACACACATTCCATCAAACTTGTTTTGACAGGTGCCCCACCCCCTCAAGATGACATCACAATTTAATATCAATTTTATATATAAGGGGTTTATGGGGTCAAAGGTCACCTGTCCTAATGAGTTTGATAGAAAGTATATTCCTGCTCTCTCTAATGACGTCGGTCTGACACAAAGGAACTACTTTTCACTAAAGATAAAGTTTTGATCTCACTCACTCTAATTTTAAAAAGTGCTTTTTTTGGGTCTGAACGCTCAACTTTACTACAATCTGACTCCATATGATGTAAAGTAACAACTAATGGACTATTAATTTAGTTGTCAACTATTTTGATGGTTAATTAGTGGACTAATTGTGGCAGCTCCAGGTGACTACGGGTGTAGAGGTTTAGCTCATAAATTACTAAGTTAAAATCGTTCCCAGTGTTCTTTTTTAGCCAAAAAAGTTAGAAAAAATCAACATAGTTTCTATAAAACGGCAGGACTTTACCTCTGAGTTGAGACTGGGAGCGACCCCGCCCCCTTTTCTGTCACCTATAACTGAGAGCTCTTTGTTTACAGGCTCTTCTGGATTAAATCCCAAACATTGGAGCTGGAGTTTTAAAAGTTGATCTTTTTCAAACTGATTAACCAGGATTTAAATAAATAAATGCTGTAGTTTTAACCTTAATTTTCTTTGTACAGTGATTTTGTAAGTTAGAAGTCATGGAGGAGTTTGACATTTTTATCTGATGTCCACTGTGAGAGACATAGTCTAAAAAAAAAAGTCACATAGCACGCCCATAGCACGATGCTACCACCTCCATGCTTCACAGTAGGGACGGTGTTCTTCATTCGTCCAAAACACGGCCAGTGGAATTAAGACAACAAACTACTGCTTTGGTTTCATCTGATTACATCCAAACGGTCATTGACAAACAAAAAGACGATTCTGGACATCTGCTGGTTTAAGCAGGAGAACCTTCCGCGCCAATCATGATCTCAAACCATGGTGTTACCAGCAGTAACCATGGAAACGTTATGGGTCTTTGACCAGCTCCTCACATGTAGTTCTAGGTCCATTCCTCATCTTCTTAGGCTCTTAGAGACAAAGTGAGATCTGTCATGGAGTCCCAGTCTGAATTATTAGATTATTTTCTAATAATTGCTCCAAGAGTGGATCTCGTCTTTTCCTTTGGTTCCCTCAGATAGCTCTTTGGTCTTGGCCATGTTAGTATTTAGAGTCTCAATGATTGTGTAGGGTTTACACGCGTCTCTATGCACCTCAAACGGGTGCTTTGAATTTAGGATAATAAGTGGAGGTGGACAATTGAACGTAGGACTAACGGGTCTGTGAGGGTCAGAATTCCAGCTGTTCTTCAAACACCTATTTGCAGCAGTAGCAGATACATACATTATTTGATTTGTAATTATTTAATTTTATTTTTAAATTATTTAGTTTTTTTGAGATTATGTCTCTCATAGTAGTCATGTATATGTTCTCAAAAAATCAAACTAAATGTGACCAGGTCTGCAGGACATCAGCTGTTTTTGGATAAAATATATCACACGTGTCGAAGTCAAGGCCCAGGGGCCGGATTCGGCCCTCCGGGTGATTCTATCCGGCCCTCCAGATCATTTTATTTTATTGTTATTAATGGTCCGATGTTATCTTGTGATTATTTCTAACTTGTATAATTTTGACAGAATATATTTTTATGAAGATTAAAATATTTAAAGTTATTTAATATTTAAGTCGATTTATTCTGGAATAATATTCCTACCTTTTTATTATTTATAATTCTGTTAAAAAGTTACAGTTTTAAAGTTTAAAAAATTGGAATCCTAGATTTTTTAACTATTTTGGTATTTGCTAAGATTTTTTAGGCAGTTTTGTAGTCCACCTAAAATTGCAGCTACATGCTAGCTGTTTTTGGCTAATTTAGCGTTTTTTTTTTGTTTGTTTTTTAGGCCGTTTTGGAGTTTAGCTAATATTTCAGCTACATGCTAGGTGTTTTGGATAATTAGGCTTATTTAATTTTAGTTTTTTAGGCCGTTTTGGAGTTTAGCTAATATTTCAGCTACATGCTAGGTGTTTTGGATAATTAGGCTTATTTAATTTTAGTTTTTTAGGCCGTTTTGGAGTTTAGCTAATATTTCAGCTACATGCTAGGTGTTTTGGATAATTAGGCTTATTTAATTTTAGTTTTTTAGGCTGTTTTGGAGTTTAGCAATTTTTTCAGCTACATGCTAACTTTTTTGACTAACATAAGTTTTCTGTTGTTTTTTAGGCTAATTTGGCATTTAGCTAATATTTTAGCTGCCTATCAGCTTCAACATTATTAGTTACTAACTTAAGCGTTTTCAGCTATCAACTCCAGCGTTTTTAGCTGTCAGTTTCAGCTTCATCAACTGTCAGCACTATCATCTTCAGCTGCCAAATTCAGCTTACTGCCTTTACACTAGCACTATCACAGGTAATGTTATATATCTAGTTCATAATTATGTTAAAAAGTTACTGTTCTAAATTTAAAAAATGTAGTTTTAGAGAATTCAATAAATGTTTATCCCGTTCAACCTTTTGGCCCCCTGTGTGATCGAGTTTGACACCCCCGGCTTTAGAGGTTTTTATTTTATCAAAATGTTTCGTCCAGTGTGTTTTAGTGTTCAGCACTTTGTTTTAGCATTCTGCTCTTTAAAGTGCTATATAAATAAAGCTGAGTTGAGTTGAGTTGAGTAAGGAAAAAAATCTGCGACGGTTTGTGTCGTCTTCCAGGTTTAACTAAACACCCCTCCCCCTCTCTCTCTCTCTTTTGCTTTTTCTCGTTTGTCCTCCAGATCATCCTGAAATAAACAAAGAGGCGGAGTTTCACCAAGCTGCACTAGAAAACCCAAAACAGCCCCTCTGTAAATACTACCTAGCCTCCGCCGTCGAGGTTCAGCAACCTGCATGCTAAGAGTGTAACACTTCAGATTTAACCGTAAGAACTGCAGTGCCGGTGTAACACACACACACAAAAGTAACACACACAGGAGCTGTATGTATTGCTAGATAAACAGCTATTAACACGTATGTATAGCAGGAACAGTATAGAAGTCATTTTATCCACACTCATCTCTCTGGAAGGATTTTCTTCTCTTCCTCAAGGTTTGTTTTTCTTTTAAACGGACCGAGCCGACCTTCACCGTTACCAGTTGCTATTAAAACTAAAACGCCCCTCCTCCGCCACTCAGTTGCATCCATTTTTACAATGCTTTTGCACAACCCCTCCCCCCCAATGCGCCCTTTAGTCGTTGAGACAGCGAAGAGAAAAGCCTCGTGCAGCACGGGGGATTTAAGTGCTAATTCTAAACAAAAATCTAACACCACACGACGACAAGCAAAACAATGACTTGAACTTCACCTGGAGGGCTATCCGTGACCGTTCCACCCCCCCACCCCTATCTATCGCCGACTATCCTGTTCCATTTTAGAAAAAAAAAAAACTGTAGAAGTGCCTAAACGAGACGATCATCACCCACATCCCGCAGCGGGGTGGAGTCAGGAAGGACCTTTCGGCTTTGTCACGACTCTCCACGTCCACAAGTGACTTTTATCAGAGGAGAAACGACAAATCAACAATAGCTTTGTAGAATGTGTGGTGACCTCCGTCGTTTCTTACGTGGGTTTGCGTAGTTTACATGAGGAACGTGAGTGAGACAACTGTATTGTAAACTGTGTAATGTATGTAAAGTGTCTCTTATTTTGAAAGTTTATATTCTAGAAATGTATTATTTAAAGTTCGTGTCTAATATTCGACCCCCTCCCGACACATCTCCACACATCAGATTTGTTTTCAAAGCCAAGATCATCAAATTTTCCTTTTTTTTTTTTTTAAGTTTTGTGTTCATTTTTTATTGATTTTATTTTATAATTTAAATTTTCCAAACTCTGATGTGATGTCATGGTGCTTGATTAACATTGACAATCCACAGTCACGCGACGCAGAGCGGGAACTTTTTGGCTTCTCCTCTGGAGTCTTTTCACCTTGAATGTGTTTGGAATAACTGTGGAAAGATGGTCCAGTTTTCAGTGTCATTTATGTCTGATTTTAGTAAAAAAAAAAAAAAAAAAAAAACAATGTTAAAAATTTTTTAAAAAACAGACGTTGTAAACTATTCTATTTTGAGATGAATGTAATTTATTGCGCTGCATTCTGCACAGTTGTAGGGATGGGGAATCTATGAAGGGATTTTTGTACCTCCATATGGCAGGAAAAAGTTATAAATTTGAGATGAAAATTTTCTAAATTTTAAGCAAAATATAAAGTGTTGAGAATAAAACTTCATAATTTGCAAATAAAAATTTTGCTTTCAAAATCTTTTTTTTTTTTCTTTCAAAAGATATTTTTGCAACAGGTGCATATAGTGCCTCATCTCGCTTTTTCCCCTATCTTTTATTTTGCGTTCAAAGTTTTTTTACATTTGTGCGACACCAAAAAACCGTCTCAGACTCCAAGCACGACAACGCGGAGCGGAGACACCTAATTGGATAGAATCTAGACCAATCAGCAGGCTGTTCGGGGTGGCACAAACGTGACACTTAAATTAAATTTGTAAAAGCAAAATCAAAGATAGGGCAAATGCGAGATGAGGCACTACGCATCTAAAAAAGTTTGTGCTGCAATCGTAAAAAATATTTTTTGAGAGCAAAAAAAAGTTTGCATCGCAAGCAAATATTTTGAATGAAAATAAATTTGCAAAAGCCAAATTTTTTTTAAATAACATTTGCAAACACAAAGATATGTTTTGAAAGTGAAGAAAGTTTGCAAATGCAAACATATTTTTTGAAAGTAAAAATGAAAAAGTTTGCAAACTCATAAATATTTTTTGAAAGAAAAAAAATTATTAACTATTTAATTTAATCATTAATTCTTATGTATTTTCATTTGTATTATAAGGTTTTATTCTCGACAAATTTTCTTTGTAATTTAGAAAACTTTGATCTCAAATCTATAATTTTTGCTTGCAATATGGTGGCACAAACATCACTCCTTAGAAGTCGAACTGAGTTCAAAAACTGTCACAGTGTTGCAGCATAATTGAGTTATAGAGTTGCTTGTGTTGTTGGGAAAAAAAATCATAATAATTTAAAAAAATATATTGTATAGATTACCGAAATAACAAAAAAAATTTAAAAAGATGTACTTTTCACCCTAGTAATGATAGTATTTCATAACGATCTGAGTCTTGCCGTGGCAACCAAGCGTTGCAGTTACTAAAGTTGGTATTTTTGTAAATTACATTGTTTTTTTTTATTTGCTAGAACAGTGTAAACGCGAGTTAGATTGGAGATAAACTTTTTTTTCTTATTCTTCACTGAGATTCTGACCTGATATTTTCATTAGCAAATAACAGCCTCTATAAGCGCTGTGACTGTAACACTTTTAGATCTAAAAAGTCATCTACGTTATATAGATTACATATAAATATAAATCTCTATATGAATATTTGTAAGGACTAAATAATATCTATCAGAACTTGAGTTGTATAAGTTTTTCCCCAAAGGAAGAACCTTCATGTTCACATTTATTTGAGGGTCTAGGCGTATGGAGCTAAATTGTAGCCAATATTGTTTGAAGCCCAAATAAAACAATTGAAAAAAAATATTGGTGTAGACAAAAAACATTTTAAATGTCCAAAAACTTTATGCAATTATAAAATATATATATATATTTTCAGCTTTATATATTCTGTTTTTTAGGTTTCAAAATTTCAATTTTAAAACTTTTTTTCACTTTTAACTTTTTTTTATTAATCTGCTAATTTCAGTTTTAACATTTTTGGCCTGATTGTGGCGCGTTATAAACAGTTATGAACTGATCGTAATTATACAGGTTCAGGGTCAGTAAATGCACCGGGACTGAGGTGAACACCTTCATTGATTTTGATTGGCCCTTCATTGTTAGCCCCGCCCAGATGTTTTAAAACTTACAATTTTCAGGTTCGAAAGTGAAAAAAAGTTTTGAAATTTACATATTGAGTTTTGAAAACTAAAAAACAGAACATTTAAAACTGAAAATAATTAAGTTTGTTTTGGAATAACAAAAAGTTTTAGACATTTTTAATTTTTTTTTTGGGCCAAACACCTATATTTCTTTCAATTTGTTTTACTTGGGTTTCCAATAATATTGGCCTGAATTTAGCTCCATATAGGAGTGCACTTTGTGTTTTTTCTAAGGAGGTTTTTGTCCGTCTGTTCACCGGGAATTCACCTTTAATGAAAACGTGATTTTGCATGGCAACTTTTTTTTCTTAATGAATAATAACATACTGAATGTTTCTAGTGAAAAAAAGATGTCTGTACAAAAAAAAGCAACAAAAAAAAAAAGAATTTTTCTCGGTGATTGCTCGAGAGGTTTTCTTGGAATGACGGTCGGAGGAGAAACGTGAGCACTTTCTGGTCACCTGGGCAGACTCAGCTTATCCAAAACACTTTGCCTTATCTTGAGTCCATCGTGCTTAAGATTTTCTGTTTTTTAAGAGCTCTTTATGAAACGATTCATAACTTGAACGGCTACTCTCACCTCAAACCCCTCCCGAGTTCCTACGGCGGACCTTTACCCCCTCAAAAAGTGGGGGGCTGCATCAGAGCAGAGCGGTCGCTGGTCTTTCATTTTGTCCCATTGCCTTACAATGGAAGCGATGGATGTAAAGTTCGCAGCTTCGGCCAGCAGAGGGCGCTCCATCGGACTCTGCGGTTCGGAAGTGACTGCCTCTGTCGTCCTGGTTGCAGCTTATCAACAAAGACATAAATTAAAGAGCACCCTCATCTGATTTACAGTTTCAATGTAATCCTTTTCAATGTATTATTATTATTTTTTTGCATATATTTTGTGTTATGTTATGTTTATATAGTTGAATGTTTCTTTGGTTCCAGCAAGTTTGTGTAAAATTTATTGAAAGAAAGAAATAAAGAAATTCAAACAACTTTTATTTTGTCTGAACTTTTTCTTTTTTAGTAGATTTTAATGAATGTACGGAGGGCCAAAACGACCAAATTATTTAAAATGTTACAATGTTTTTAAACATATTTTGTAATATTTTATTCATATGTATTTCTATTTTAAAATACAATTTTAACATATTATTCAGCTTTTTGTTGTAAACTTATTGCAAATTTGATCTAAATATTTCAGAAGGTGACTTTTAATCGCTTTTTGCAACAAAATTTTAAAAACCTGTGTTAAGGCAGGTCTAAAGATAACTTTTTACTAAAATTTTGAAATATATGGAGGACCAAAGGTGACAAATTGAAATAGATTAATAATTTTTTTAATAAATAAATAGATCTGACATTAATTTAAAAAAAAACTAATTTCTTGGATAATTTAAATAATTAACATTTATTCAATTTTTACAAATTAATTTAATCTGTCAAAGCCACTGGTCACTGTCAGATGGGTGAGACCTCGCACCTGATTGGTTGTGCACCCTGGAGGCGTTAATTCTAAATTTAGTCTGAAAGTTGTGAAATAATTCCAAGAACTTCAGACAACTGCTCTAATATAAGCACTTCGTGGTCTTCGTCAGAGGAATATGTGGATATAAAATAGCTCCGCCCACTGAGTATGACGGGTGAGTTTGATAGATAAATTCTACTAGTACCAATTACATTATTTTTTTTACATTAAATTAATTAGAAACTTAATTCATGTCATTATATATTTATTTATTGTATTCATTTATTTGAATTAGTTGCCTTTAGTCTTCCAAAGAACAGGTTCATGTTGTTATTTTTGTGATATTAAGCAGATTTGTCGCACATTTTTACTAACCGGAGTACTTTTTCTGCAATTTATGATTCATTTAAAAGCTTTTAGATTCAATTAGTACCTAGGAAAACGTTCTTGCAGTATGTGATGTTGAGCAGCGAAGGCAAAGAGCGACCAGGAGAAATCCAACGCTGAAGGAAAACAAGTCGTCCAAAAGGTAAGAGCATGAGCCAATGTTTCTTTGAAGGTCATCCTCTAAATGTTCAAAGCTTCTCGTAAACAGATTTTCTGTCTGGTTCTGACGTGTTTCCTGTGGGAAAACCAGAATTATAAACAGGAACACGGATGAGCTGAAATTGAGTTTAGAATTCTATTGAATGAAGTTTGAGGTCTTTGTTTCAATTTGTTGCATTAAAGCAACAGAGAGTGCTCGGTCTGTTTTTCTGGGTCACTCTGAGTCACCAAAAGTAGTCAGATTTTCAAAATAAAGCTTATCTAAAACAATTACATTTTAAAGGGAAGCTAGACTTGTGACCTGATACTTTATAGAAGGACTTTAGAGCATGTGTGTCAAAAATCAAGGCCCGGGGGCCGGATCCGGCCCTCCAAATCATTTTATTTGTTGTTATTAATGGCCCGATGTTATCTTTATTTTATTTTTGACTACTATGATTTTGAAAAAATATATTTTTATGGAGGGTAAAATATTAAAATATTTAAGGTTTGAGTTGATTTGTTCTGGAATAATATTTCTGCCTTTTTATTATTCATAATTATGCTAAAAAGTTTTTTAAAAATTAACATTAAGCTAGCTTTTTGGACCATTTTTGCATTTACTAAAAATGTTTAGGCTGTTATGGTGTTTAGCTAAAATTTCAGGTACATGCTAGCTGTTTTGTTTCAATTTTTATTTTTTTTTAGGCTGTTTTGGAGTTCAGCTAAACATTCAGCAACATGCTAGTTGTATTGGCTGATTTAGGTTTATTTTAAACATGTTTAGGGTTATTTTGGAGTTAGGCTAATATTTACACAGTAGCTGTTTTGGCTAATTAAGGATTTTTTGTTTTTTTGGCTAGTTTGAAGTTTCACAATTTTTTCAGCTACATGCTAGCTGTTTTGGCTAACGTAACTTTTTTTGTTTGTTTTGTTTTTAAGGATAATTTGGCATTTAGCTAATATTTTAGCTTGCCATCAGCTTCAGTGTTTTCAGCTATCACCCTAGTATCTTCAGCCGCTAAATTCATCTTACAACATCCCCACTAGCATTATCACAGGTACTGCTATATATCTAGTTCATAATTATGTAGTAAAGTTATGTTTTGTTTTTTTTTTTTTAATGTAGTTTTAGAGTGTTCGGCCCGTGACCTCAGGTGTGTTTTGCATTTTGGCCCCTATGTGCGATTGAGTTTGACCCTCCTACTTTACAGGATCAGTTTGATGTCTTACTTTTTCAGACGTGTTCTATCAGGAGGTGATAGAACACGCCTGAAAGCATGTATTTTGGGAAATCTAACAAATAATAAAATGTGTAAGAGAAAATGTTCGTGACCCTGACCTTTCTCTGGTCAGTGTTCTGGAATTAGCTTGTATCTTTAAATCACAATTGCATGTAGTTTTTATTTTTTTATATATGAATACATATGTTGTGTGAAAAGTATTTTAAAAATGCTTAAGTTTGAAGTAGTTTATTAATGAAGACCAAAGAGACATGTATTTTTAAAACTTTTAAAGGGTTACACATTTATAAACTAAATTTTTACGGATTTTATTTTGTTTGTTTGTTTTTTAGAAGGGGTATATGGAGCTAAATCTGGGCCAATATTACTTGAAACCCAAATTTTAAAAAAAGAAAAAAATATTTGGCCAAAAATATGTAAACATATCTTCAATTTTTTTGTTATTCTAAAATAAACTTAATTATTTTCAGCTTAAAATGATCTATTCTTTAGGTTTCAAAACTCGAAATTTCTATTTCAAAGCTTTTTTTTAGTTTCAAATCTTTTTTTCACTTTTGATTTTTGACTTTCCATTTTCAAACCTGAAAAATTCAGATAAATATTTTTGGCCCCGTAGTGGCGCGTTTTGGACGTTTTAATTTTTTTTTTTTTAATATATTTTTTTGTTTTTGTTTTAAATAATATTGGCTGCAATTTAGCTCCATACCACAACAGGGTCAAAACTTTAGAAACTGAAATTTTCAGATTCAAAAACGAAAAATAAGAGTTGAAAGTGTAAAAAAAAAAAAAGATTTGAAAATAAAAAAACAGAATATTTGAAGCTGAAAATAAGTTTATTCTAGAATAGCAAAAAGTTTTTGACATTTTCTTTTTTTTTTTTTTTGTCAAACACCAATATTTTTACTATTTTTTTTATTAGGGTTTCAAATAATATTGGCCCAATTTAGATCCATACCACAACTGGGCCAAAAATTTGGAAACAGAAATTTTCAGATTCAAAAACAAAATATAAGCATTGAAAAAAATTGAAATAAAAAAAAAGTTTTGAAATTGAAATTCTGAGTTTTGAGACCTAAAAAATGGAACATTTGACCCTGAAAAAAATTTTTTTTGGTCAGATATCAATATTTTTCAATTTGTTTTATTTGGAATTTAAATAATATTGGCCCTAATTTAGTTCCACAGAAGTAAAGGTTTTCCCCTCGTCTTTGTCCACACCCTCTTTGTTCATTTTTGACCCAAATGGCTCTCCATATTTTCCAGCCCATCGGCCGTCCCCAGAGGCGTGGATCCCCGCGCGCCGCCGCCGTCCGCTCCCCTCACGAGGCGGTTTCGGTGCTTCTCCTTTAACTCGGCTGTCGTGCAGCGGGATGCAGCGTTAGCGTCCTGCCAAAGATGCGCCGCGCTGACGTTTCTAATAATAGCCGATCCTCGTTTTCCCGCGCCGCCGCCGCCGCCGCCGCGTTGCATTATGAATGCCCTTGGAACGGCGTCCCTTCCGGATAGCGTGGGAATCTAGCGGCCGAGCGTCCCCGGGATCGATGCTCCAGCATCCTGCCGCGCGCCCGTGACCGTGACAGCATCTCTCTGAGCGCAGGCCGGCCGGCTGCGGGGATGCGCTCCTGCGCGTGACGGATCCAGCTCTGCGGGGCCATGCGGGAGTACAAGGTGGTGGTGCTGGGCAGCGGCGGGGTGGGCAAGTCCGCGCTCACGGTCCAGTTTGTCACCGGGACTTTCATAGAGAAGTACGATCCGACCATTGAAGATTTCTACCGGAAGGAGATCGAGGTGGACTCGTCTCCGTCGGTGCTGGAGATCCTGGACACGGCCGGGACCGAGCAGTTCGCCTCCATGAGGGACCTCTACATCCGGAACGGCCAGGGCTTCATCCTGGTCTACAGCCTGGTGAACCAGCAGAGTTTTCAGGACATCAAACCCATGAGGGACCAGATCATCAGGGTGAAGAGGTCAGACTACTCTCTTTTAATGTTTACATTTCACTTTTTCCAAATCTAATTAATTTAGGAGAACCCCCTGGAACTAGTCAAGGACATGCAAGTTTTTGACAACATACGTTCTATAAAATGTGTGCCCTGTATGGAAAGTGCAATTAAAAAATACAATAGGGGAAACTTTTGTAACTACACTAAAATCAGTACCACTTTAAAACTAAAGCAATCATTTAAATTGATCTCTAAAAAATTTTTAGAGGATAAACATGAAGTAAAACAGTGTAATTTTTTTTTTTAATTAATGTTAAGCGTACAAATAAATAAATATTCTATTGAAGGGGAAACTTGTATGTCTGTAACATTAAAATCATTTCGATCTTAAAAACTAAAACCCTAAAAACTTGTAAATGTATCCCCAAAAACTCCACAGAGGACAAATATTTATGGAAAGTGCAATAAAAACATTTAAGGGAAAAGTTAAGTGGAAACATTTTACTAAGTACATAAAAAAGGGGAAATCTGGTTATTATAATACTACTTAAAAACAAGTTCTCTAAAAAACTCAATAAGTATTAAGCAAAATTGTCATTATTGTGTAAGAGTTGTCTTATTCATAGAAAGTGCAATAACAAAAACACCAATTAAGGGAAGAGTTAAGAGGAAATCTGTTTACTACATTTAAATCAGTATCACTTCAAAACGTAAATTCTTACATTTGTTTGTGAAAACTGTAGATGATGCATATTTGGTAAAACTGTCCTTATATTAATGTGTCCTTTTTATAGAAACTGCAATAGGACAAACTTTTAAGGGAGAATTTAAGGGGAAATCTTTTTACTACATTTAAATCAGTATGACTAAAAAACTAAATTCTTTAAATTTGTTTACGAAACTCTATAACTGATAGTTTATGGAAAAGTCATGGACAAACCTTTGCATCTTTATTATGGAAATTAAGACATTAAGATAAAATATTGAAAGTTATATAAAGTTTAAGTTGATTTATTCTGGAATAATATTCCTGTCTTTTTATTATTCATAATTATGAGAAAAAGTTACAGTTTTAAAGTTTTGAAGGGTCTCTACCATGAAAATTCTACTTTTTGAGGTTTTAAATTCATTTTACTGTTCATTCTTCACTATAAAGAACGCCAAAGTGGTATTTTGATCCGTTCATGCATTTAAGAGTCATCCTCTAAAGGTCTGAAGAAGCCCCTCCCATACCCACAAAAACGAGCGGTTGGAAACGTGCTGATGTAAGATCGATGCCAACAGCTCCCTACAGGAAGAATCTGTGCTGCAAGCTCCGCCCCCAGTGTAAATTAGCATTCAACTTATCCCCATTTCCATTGATTATCATAAAAAAAATCTTTCATTTTAGATGCAGAATACCGTATATCTTCCAGTTGTGTCCTGTCTTCTATATATCCCAGCTCAAACAGGTGTTTGTTACTTTTTACGGCGCTCCTTTCACAACCCCCCCACCCCCCTCCAACTCCCTGGTTGGCACAGACGGCTTGTCTGTTTGGGTTGTGAAGCGGTGTAAAGATGGGCGGGGCTACTAAAGGCAGATCTATCATATGTACATCCATCTTGGATTATTTTCGTGGGAGAAATACAAAGATACTGCCACAAACTCTAGGATGATGTCATGAAGCGGACAGCAGCAACACGCAGCGGAAGGCGGAGCTTCAGGAATCCAGACGATTTACATATATAACTAATAAAAATAATAAATCATAAATAAATAATAAGGTAAAATATGGTCTTATATTAGATATATTTCACTCTGGAAGACTTAAGAAAATCATGGTAGGGCCCCTTTAAGATTCTGTTAGCTTTACAGACTATTTTGGCGTTTACTGGGATTTTTTAGGCTGTTTGGGAGTTTAGCTAATATCTCAGCTACATGCTAGCTATTTCGGCTAATTTAGGATTTTTTTAAACTTTTTTTTTGTGGCTAATTTAGAGTTTAGCTAATGTTTCGGCTGCATGCTAGCTGTATTGACAATTTTTTTTCAGTTTTTCGTCTGTTTTGGAGTTAGGTTAATATTTACACAATAGCTTTTTTGGCTAATTTATTTTATTTTATTTTTTTATTTAGGTTATTTTGAAGTTTAGCTATTTTTTCAGCTGAATGAAATATATTTTTATAAATATGTTTTTAGGCCAATTTGGCATTTAGCTAATGTTTTAGGTGGCTATTAACTTCAGCTTTTTCAGCTTCAGCGTTTTTAGCTATCAATTTCAGCATCTTCAGCAGCCAAATTCATCTTACAGCATTCACACTAGCATTATCACAGGTAATGCTATATATGTAGTTCAAAACAGCCTATTATTGCATATAAATCAACTTAAACCTTAAATAACTTTCAATATTTTACTCTCCTTAAAAATATATTTTGTCAAAATTATACAAGTTAGTAACAGTGCAAGATAACATCAGGGCGTTAATAACATAATAATTAGATCTGGAGGGCCGTATCCAGCCTTTGACACATTTGCCATACAGGTTTGCCCCGGTATCCACCCATAAGGGCAGTTGGGACTAAGGCTGAAGGAACTGGTGCATCAGGAACCGTCTTGGATCTCCTCACCCCTGCATTAGCTTTTATGCCTCCTTGGCATCAATCCCGTAAAGATGCAGTGAGTGGACACATCCTACATCTCCATAGATGCTGCTGCTGCTGCTGCTGCTGCTGCTGCTGCTGCTGCTGCTGCTGGCTCAGCAACAAGTCCGGGAGGAGGGGGGGCGCTTAATGCAGACGGCTCCCCTCATCCGGCGTGATCGGGAGCGGCTTCCCTCCTCTAACAAGGAGGATTCAGAGCCACAGAAGTGAGAGATGCAGATATGAAATATTAATCGGGAAACACTTGAGGGCGGTTTGCTGCAGCGGAGCTTTTGGGTGGCGGCTGCAGGCGGAAGCTGCCCCCCCCTCCCCATCATTATATTATTCATTTCCAAGAAGTTCTCTCTCATGCTCCGCTCTGCATCGTCAGCTCAGCGGGTCACTGGGTTCAGACGAGCGGGACGATAACGGTTTGTTTTTCAGGTCTCTGTACGAATCTGGACTTCCTGTCTTCCCTCAGCGCTGGCAGACGTCCTCTGTTCAGGCAGACGCTTCTTCAGCTTCTTTCAGATGAGCTCAGGCGTTGACTCCGTTCTGACGCGATCAAAGTCCTCCAGAGTCAGGTCATGGGAATGTGATTTGATGTGAGGCAGGTGAGCGTCAGCTGGGCTCTGATGAGGAACATGTGAACCGGTTAAAGCTTCTCACGCTGCCGTCCGGAGGAAGCACGCAGACGGACGGATTTAGAGAACAAAAATGACTTGTCCTCCAGCTTCTAACTGCTACTCCAGGAGTTAGAATTAGAGAACAAACTCACCACATCTCTAGTGGTGTGAGAAGTTAAGGGGAAAGTTAATGGAAAACGTCAACCATGAGACAATCTCTGAATGTTCTAGATCAGGAGGATCAAACTCAATCGCTCTACGGGGAAAAATCCAAAACACACCTGAGGCGAACAGGATAAACATTTATTGAACACTCTAAAACTACATTTTTAAAACTTTTAATATAACTATGAACTAGATTTATAGCATTACATGTGATAATGCTAGTGTGGATGCTGGGAATGCCGCTCAAGATGCTAGTTCTGATAGCTGAAGATGATGAAATTGATTGTTAAAGACATTGGAGTTAGTCGCTGAAAAATCTGAAGCTGATAGCTAAAATATTAACTAAATGCCAAATTAGCCTAAATAACAAAAAAAAAATAGGTTAGTCAAAGCAGCTAGCATGTAGCAGAAGAAATAGCCTAAAAAACTGAAAAAGCCCAAATTAGCCAAAACAGCTCGTTTTGTAAATTAGTGCTGCCACAAACGATTATTTTAAAATTCCACTAATCACCGATTATTTTTTCCGATTAGTCGACTAATCGGGTCATCCGCAAACTGGATGTAAAGCAAACATCTTAACCATCATTAGCTTTAAACTAACTAAAAAATAGATGTATCTCATTACCTGTGATAGTGATATAGTGATTTGGAAAATAATAAAGATGCTAGTGCTGATAGCTGAAGATGCTGAAATCGCTGAAGTTAATAGCTGGAAACGCTCAAGCTGAAAGCCAACTAAAATATTAGTTAAATATGAAATAATCCTAAAAAACTGAAAAAGCCTAAGTTAGCCAAAAAGCAAGCATGTTGATAAAATATTAGCTAAACCTCAAAATAGCTAAAAAATCCGAAAAAAGCCAAAATTATCTGAAATAGCTAGCATGTAGCTGAAATATTAACTAAACTCTAAAATAGCCTAAAAAACCTTAATAAATGCCAAAATAGTCCTAAAAGCTAACAGAATGTCATTATAGCTTTCAACTTTACCACACTCTGACTCCATATAATATAAAGTAACAACTAATCGACTATTAAAATAGTCGACTAATCGATTATTAAAATAGTCGATTAGTCGACAAATTGTGGCAGACTTAGTGTAAATATTAGCCTAACTCCAAACAGCCTAAAAAACATTTAAAATAAACCGAAATTAGCCAAAATAGCAAAATAGCATGCAGCTAAAATATTAGATAATTTTCAAAATAACCTCAAAAATCTTAGTAAATGCCAAAATAGTCCAAAAAGCTTGCAGAGCTAGCATTACCTGGGAATAATAGTTTGAATGCTGTTAGCTGAATTTAGCCGCTGGAGATGCTAGTGCTGATAGCTGAAGATGTTGAAATTGATAGCTGAAAACATTGGAGTTAGTAGCTGAAAAATCTGAAGCTGATAGCTAAAATATTAACTAAATGCCAAAATAGCCTAAAAAATAAAAAAAAACTATGTTAGTCAAAGCAGCTAGCATGTAGCAGAAGAAATAGCCTAAAAAACTGAATAAAAGGCTAAATTAGCCAAAACAGCTCGCTTTGTAAATTAGTGCTGCCACAAACGATTATTTTAATATTCCACTAATCACCAATTATTTTGTCCGATTAGTCGACTAATCGGGTCATTCGCAAACTGGATGTAAAGCAAACATCTTAACCATCATTAGTTTTAAAATAACTAAAAAATAGATGTATTGCATTACCTACAATCATGCTAGTGTGAATGTCTTAAGTTGAATTAGGAAAATAATAAAGATTCTAGTGCTGATAGCTGAAGATGCTGAAATCGTTGAAGTTAATAGCTGGAAATGCTCAAGCTGAAAGCCAACTAAAATATTAGTTAAATATGAAATAATCCTAAAAAACTGAAAAAGCCTCAGTTAGCCAAAAAGCAAGCATGGTAATAAAATATTAGCTAAACTTCAAAATAGATTAAAAAAATCAGAAAAAACGCCGAAATTATCTGAAATAGCTAGCATGTAGCTGAAATATTAACTAAATTCCAAAATAGCCTAGAAAACCTTAATAAATAGTCCTAAAAGCTAGCAGAATGTCATTATAGCTTTAAACTTTACAACACTCTGACTCCATATAATATAAAGTAGCGACTAATTGACTATTAAATTAGTTGTCGACTATTTTAATAGTTGATTAGTCGACTAATTGTGGTAGACTTAGTGTAAATATTAGCCTAAAAAAAGTTTAAAATAAACCTAAATTAGCCAAAAGAGCTAGCATGCAGCTAAAATATTAGTTCAAAATAACCTAAAAAATCTTAGTAAATGCCAAAATAGTCCAAAAAGCTAGCAGAATGCCAATTTTTAAAACTTTAAAACTGTAACTTAACATAATTATGAACTAGATATATAGTATTACCTGCGATAGTAATAGTGTGAATGGTGTTAGCTGAATTTAGCCGCTGGAGATGCTAGTGTGGATAGCTGAAGATGTTGAAATTGATAGCTGAAAACATTTGAGCTGATAGCTGAAAATGCTGAAGCTGACAGACAAGTCAAATATTATCTAAATGCCAAATTATTAAACTGTAACTTTTTAACATAAGTCCTTCGACCCGTGTGCTGTAGTGTAAACCGGCCATTAGCATCGTCTGCCAAAGCCTCGTCCGGCGTCGCCGTCCTCCCAGGAGTCACCAGGGCGTTTTCATGCCGCACTGATGCCGTGTCTAATAGCGGGAGGCGAGCGCCGCGCGCCGCTGAACGGCAACAGAGACCAGAACTGGTCCCAGGGGGCGCTTTTGCGTAAAAGCAGCGTCCTGACCAGAGGCTTTTAGCCTTCAGGAAGCTGTTTAAGCCGCCGCCGGTGAAGTGCTGGTCCCCTCTCACTGCTCCGTCTCTGCAGCATCACACAAACACACCAGAAGTTCTCTTCTATTCAGTCTTTTTTTTGCTAACGTACATCCTGACTTTAAAACAACAGCTTTAAATAAAGAATGTGTTTCAGACTCAAGATGAACATGATAAAAAACCTCTGCAGCTTGTTAATGATCCCAGAACCTCTGGAAGTTCTCCAGTGACCCTCCTGGGTAAACGCACTTTGATGTGGATCGGGAGTTTCCCTACATTGAGATGATTATCACCTCCAGCTGGCAGCGAAAACGTTCGCAGAGTGAACTCAAGGCTGCAGAGAAAAGCATTTTTTTGTTACTTTTATTTTCTAACTGGAGTTTTCCTCAGTCTGGAGTTTCTGACCTTTCCAGAACTTCATGTGACCAATAAAATGAAAAGAGCCAAAAGAAGCTCCGATTGGAACCAAACGTTTCTGCCTTGAGGATTTAATCCAACGCAGATGTCGGAGAAGCTCCAAGAGACAAGTGAAATTATGATTATCATTGTTTATTCTATAGGAATAAATACAGAAAAAAACGAGATTGTTACATTAGAACACTCTGATGCTTGAATCACAGTTTTTACAGCTGTGGTTAATTCACAACACCTGTCTCTAGTGGAGCTTTTACTGAAAAAGAAAAGAAAATATAAAGAGTAACACTCTACAAACTGTCTAAAATGTTCTTTTTTATCAACTTGATTCAGTCGGAATAACTTTTGAATCCAGAATTAAAGTGAAAACTGTTCAAGTTTTAGCAAAGTTTTTTTATTCTGTCTGATTAAACTCATCAGATTAAACAAGATTCAGTTTATTTATCAAATATTAATTTGAAAACAAACTTTCTTTAGCTATTGAAGGGATTTTTATAAATGTAAAAGTTGAACTTTTGTTGGTTAAATTGTGAATTATTACAATAAAGACAAAGTAAAAAGGCAAGAATTTACTTTATTTAAACAGAAAATGAAATGTTGGATTTAACTGATTGATCAATCGTGTTTTAAAGCCACCTCTTGCTCTAAATCAGGGGTGTGAACTCAATCACACAAAGGGACAAAATCCGAAACACACCTGAGGTCACGGGATGAAGAGGATAAACATTTATTGAACATTCTAAAACTACATTTTTAAAACTTTAAAACAGTAACTTTTTAACATATTTTTTAACCATTATCTGTAAAAATGCTAGTGTGAATGCTGGAAGATGAATTTGGCTGCTGAAGATTCTAGTGCTGTTAGCTGAAGAAGCTGATAGCCAGCTAAAATATTAGCTACATGCCAAAATTAGCCTAAAAAAATCTTAGGTTGCCAGCTAGCATGTAGCTGAAAAAATATTTCAAAATATACTAAAAAAGCTTAAATTAGCCGGAGCAGCTATCGTGAATATATTAGCCTAACTATTAAAAAAAGCCTAAAAACTAAAAAAAAAAAAGCATAAATTAGCCAAAACAGCTAGCATGTAGCTGAAAAGATACTTCAAAATATACTAAAAAAGCTTAAATTTGCCGAAGCAGCGAGCGTGAATATATTAGCCTAACTATTAAAAAAAGCCTAAAAACTTTAAAAAACAGCCTAAATTAGCCAAAACAGCTAGCATATGCCTGAAATATTAATTAAACTTCAAAATAATCAAAAAAATCTTAGTAAATGCCAAAATAGTCCAAAAAGCTACCAGAATGCCAATTTTTAAAACTTTAACTTTTTAACATAATTATGAATAATAAATGAATATTATTCCAGAATAAATCAACTTAAACCTTAAATAACTTTCAATATTTTACATATTTTACAAAAACACATTTTGTAAAAAATTATGCAAGTTTGACATGAGTGCAAGATAACAAATAATGAAAAAAAAATGTAAACAAATAAACTGGATGATTACCTGGAGGGCCGGATCTGGCCCCTGGGCCTTAACTTTGACACTTGAAGAAGTGACGTATGGAAAAACATTTCTGTACATTTCTTCTTCAGTTTGTTCGTTTTTTTTTATCAATTCTTCTGTAAATAAAGCTTTCATGAAAAAAAATTAAGTGAAAAATTCTTTAAATTTGCAAAAAAAAGTCAAGAATTTTTACTATAGGGCACATTTCTTTCTTAAACTGAGATCATTTGTTGTGGAAGCAAGAGCATTTTTACTTTCTTAAGACAGTTTTTGCAGCGTTGAAGCTCTCATCTGCTCAGAAGCCACGACTCCGACAGCCTGAACCCCCCCGCACACAGCGGCTAATTCAAACCAGATGTGGCGGCTGCACATGCTGCACGGTTCTCTGGAATGTGCATGCGTGTTTTGCTGGAGTCGTGGGTCTTGTGAAAGTGCGTCAGTGGACGGACCGCAGCGCTGCGGCGCAGCAGGTAGCTGAGCTGCAGGGCCAGACGGAACAAACGCTTTATTTGTTTTTCTGTTGGTCATAAACACTTATCCTCAGTGTTTGTGGGGGGGGTTGCATACTTGCATTTTTCCATCAGCTAGAACAACACCCCGCAGAGGTAAACGGTACTAAAGTTGTTCCAGATTGCTTAGAGAAGACGTCAACCTGTGACCTTTTGGTAAATGCGGTACAGATGATGGCCTGAGAGGGTGGAGCTTCTCTACAAGTCTTCAGATATTAGACATTATTGCTGTTTTCTGTAAATCCAAAGCGTTTCTGTCCCAAATGACGACAATAACACCATCCCAACTGTGCTGTTGAACAAATATACTCGTTTTATTGGTCATCTCCTGCTTTTTTTATATGTTAGACGACAAATAATTCTTGAAAAACCATGAAGATGGACAAATAACTAAGACATTGTTAATGCTAAATGATCACACAAAAACTAGCATGTTGCTAAAATACTAGCTTAACCCAGAAGTAGCCCAAAAAACCTCAGTAGATATCAAATTAGCCAAAAACTAGCACGTGGCTAAAATACTAGCTTAACCCAGAATGAACCCAAAGAACCTCAGTAGATGCCAAATTAGCCAAAAACTAGCACGTGGCTAAAATACTAGCTTAACCCAGAATTAACCCAAAAAACCTCAGTAGATGCCAAATTAGCCAAAAACTAGCACGTTGCTAAAATACTAGCTTAACCCAGAATTAGCCCAAAAAAACCTCAGTAGATGCTAAATTAGCCAAAAGCTAGCACGTTGCTAAAATACTAGCTTAACCCAGAATTAGCCAGAAAAAATCATAGAGACACTGTTCAAGCTTTAAAATGTTCAGCAACTACTAGCTCATTAGAGTAATTATAAATTTAGCTTTTAATAGCAACATGCTACCTGTTTTGGCAAAATAAGACATTTTTCCATTTTTTAGGATAATTTGGAGTTTAACTAATATTTTAGCATTATGCTAGCTATATTGGCTAATTTAGACATTTTTCCAGTTATTTTTGGCTAAATTAGAGATAAGGTGATATTTTAACAATATATGTTAGCTGTTTTGGCAAAATCAGACATTTTTTCCAGTTTCTTATTTTTTGATAATGTGGAGTTTAGCTAATTTTTAAACAATGTGCTAGCTGTTTTGGCTAATTCAGACATTTTTCCATGTTTTAGGATAATTTGGAGTTTAGCTAAATATTTTTTCTATTATGCTAGCTGTTTTGGCAAAATTATACATTTTTCATGTTTTTTTTCAGTATAGTTTGGATTTTAGCTAATATTTTAGTATTACTTTAGCATTACTCTTTGGGCTAATACAGACATTTTTCCCTGTTTTTTAGGTTAATTTAGAGTTAAGCCGGTATTCAACAATTTGTTTTGGAAAAATTAGACATTTTTCCAGTTATTTTTTTCAGGATAATTTGGTATTTAGCTAAATATTTTTTCTATTGTGCTAGCTGTTTTGGCAAAATTATACATTTTTTCCGTTTTTTTTTTTTTTCATTCAGTATAGTTTCAAGTTTAGCTAATATTTTAGCATTACTTTAGCATTACTCTTTGGGATAATACAGACATTTTTCCTTTTTTTAGACTAATTTAGAGTTAAGCTAGTTTTCAACAATATGTTGGTTGTTTTAGAAAAATTATACATTTTTCCAGTTATTTCCTTAGGATAATTTGGCATTTAGCTGATATTGTAAAAATATGCTAGCTGTTTTGGCAAAATTATACATTTTTACATTTTTTTGTTTGTTTGTTTTTTGGTCAATTTAGCATTTAGCTAGTATCTTAGCCAGCTTTAGGCTTCAGCATTTTCAGCTATCAGTTTCAGCATTTTCCGCTCTTAGCTTCAGAACTTTTAGCTAGCCATTAGTTTCAGCATTTTCCGCTATCATCACTATCATCTTCAGCAGCCACATTCAGTTTACAGCATTCACATCAGCATTATCACAGGTAATGCTTTATATCAAGTTTAATATATGAAATGAAACATTTGATGTAAATTGAAGACTGGAGGCTAACGTTGACGTATCGGTGCGTCCTGGAGAAGCTGGGATCGGTGTTTTACAAGCTCTGTGTGGCGTCTCGTTCAATAATACACGACACTAACCTATAAATCCCAGCAGAACAAGGTTTCTTCACGCTGAGCTGAGCAGCAGCGGCGTGTTGCTGCTCCAAACAAGCTCCACCCACCCGGAAGACTTTGTAGTCCTATATAAAGTTTCTCCTACGAGGCTGTCAGGTTGCATTTGTCCGCCTGGCGTGCTCCCCGTTCACGCTTGGCGCACACAGGAACGCCGTTCCTGCTGATGTCAGCTGCTGGTCGTCCGTGCGATGCCGGGGCTGCGGCGTGGAAATGTCAAACTGCAGGGAACTCTTTGGCATTTCAGCTTCAACGCAGGGGTTTTCTCCATCCAGACCTTTAAATAATCCTTCCAGAAAGTGAAGCAAAAAGAGGATGAGGGTCAGCGCCCCTCCACCCCCCTCCACTCTGCTCTCACTTCCTGCCGGCCATCTTCTGCTCGGTGAGATGTTTGCCGGCGCTCCTCTGCGCCGAGCCGCGCGGCTGCAGGACACCAATTTGGAGATAAGAGCCTAATTTCTCAGGAGCACCAGCGGATCAATACGCTGAGCCTGAAAGCACTTAGCAGTGACGGATGGGCCCGGCTTTTAGCGGCTGTGTGCCATTACCCGCCGTGAGAGCGCCAACCCACCGCTGCTGACATCACGGAGCTTTTTATCAAGGAAAACAAGAAATATCTGGACATAAATGTATTTTAATCTAAGTTAATAATCCTCCAGTTCAACTTTTCTATTGACTTGAAATTTTTTTCTAATTTGGATCAGCTGATACCTTGAGTAATTTTCATTTTGCAATTTTTCGGTGGGAGTATGATCATGAGGGACTACAAGTTAGCATCATTTTTAAATGAGCCTCAATACGAACAGAAATAAGAGTTTGATAGTTTGAGGCTTTAGGAGTTCAAAAGTGTTCAGGGAGTTTTAATTATGAGACACAGTGGTGGGAGTGTTATAATGTGGGGGTTTTGGTTTGTGACAAGTAAAAAAACAAAATCGTATTCAGTGTAAATAATCCAATAAAAACTAAAGTTGCCAAAATTTTAAAAATGACTTCTATTAAGAAACGGTGGTGGGAGTATCATCATGTGGGGCTCCAAGGTTACCCTATATGTTGGGAGTTTAATGATGAAGGGACGCAGGAGTGTAAAAATATTCAGGAGATGCCGGAGAGGAGGAAAGCCTGTATTTGGAGACATGGTGGCGGGAGTGTCATAATGTGGGGCTTTCAGACTGGTTTTTTTTGTGACCATTTTGAAAAATAGGCATTTTATTTGTCTTAAATGTGAACGATTCATTAAAAAGGAAAAACAAAAATAACCCAAAGGGGTATGGAAGTGCCCTAAGATACTGATAAATGTGGTAGGAGTATGATCATGAGGGATTATGAGTTTACACAGTCTGGTGGCGTTGGCTAGTTTCATAAAGAACCTCGTCATAAGGACGTCCAGCTCTAGAAGCTGGTAATATGGGGCTTTACTGGTGGGGAAGTATTCAGGGGAAGAAAACCCCTTATTGACACACAGTGGTGGGAGTGTCTTTATGTGGGGCTTTTGAGTTGGGACAAATTTAAATCTTCATTGTAAACCATGTGTCAAAGTCAAGGCCCGGGGGCCGGATCCGGCCCTCCGGGGAATTCTACCCGGCCCTCCAGATCATTTTTGTTTTATTGTTATTAATGACCAGATGTTATCTTGCATTTATTTATAACTTATATCATTTTGATAAAATATATTTTTATGGAGAGTAAAATATTGAAATTTATTTAATGTTTAAGTTGATTTATTCTGGAATAATATTCCTGCATTTTTATTATTCATAATTATGTTAAAAATGTACAGTTTTAAAGTTTAAAAATTGGCATTTTGCAGCTTTTTGGATTATTTTGGTATTTGATAAGATTTTTTAGGCTAGCTTGGAGTTTAGCTAATATTACATGCTAGCTATTTTGGCTAATTAAGGCTATTTTTCAGTTTTTAAGGCTCATTTTAAGTTAACTATTTTTTACGCTACATGCTAGCTGTTTTGGCAACATTTGGCTTTTTTTCAGTTTTCCGGCAATTTTTTTGTTTAGCTAATATTTCAGCTAATTTGGGGATTTTTCTGTTTTTAAGGCTTATTTTAAGTTTGACTATTTATTTCGCTACATGCTAGCTGTTTCGGCTAACCTGTTTTTCTTTTCAAGTTTTTTAGGCTAATTTGGCTTTTAGCTCAAATTTTAGCTGGCTGCGTTTTCAGCTATCAGATGCAACATTTTTAGCTTTCCCTTTCAGCGTTTTTAGCTGTCAGCTCTAGTTTTTAAAGTTTAAAAATGTAGTTTTAGAAAGTTTAATAAATGTTTATCCTGTTCGTCCCACGACCTAAGGTGTGTTTTTAATTTTGGCCCCTTGCGCGTGGTGTAAACAGTCTAATTAAAGCTAAACTCTTTATAGATGTCTGGAAAGAAGCCAAGTAAAGTGTAAAATCTGAACTTCAACAGAAAAGTTCTGTTCATAAAGTAAATGTTCACTTCACAGGCATAGCTCCTCTTGAGTGAACTTTATGGTATGGAAATAGTTCCATCCCGCCCCCATGTCAGAGCAGCACATTAGCTTGATTTAATTATTCAATAGCTCCGCCCTCTTTTCTCTCCATCCGTGGAGGAGAAGAACGACAGACAGATCCAGCAACACAGAACAAGTCCAGCTGATTCATAAGCCGTCGTGTCTCTTTTGCAGGTACCAGCAGGTGCCGGTGGTCCTGGTGGGCAACAAGGTGGACCTGGAGGACGAGAGGGAGGTGTCCCCCAGCGAGGGCCAGGCGCTGGCGGAGGACTGGGGCTGTCCTTTCTTGGAGACGTCGGCCAAGAGCAAGACGATGGTGGACGAGCTGTTCGCCGAGATCGTGCGGCAGATGGACTTCTGCCCTCTGCCCGACCGGAGAGAAACCTGCTGCCCCGCCTGCAGCATCCAGTAGAGGCCCGACGGGTGGATGGGGAGGGGGGGCGGGGTAGAGGTTAGCTTGAGAAGGGACAAATCCACTCGTCTTCTAGTCCTGTCAGTGTCGACAAATGTTTTAGAGGAAAGGTTTCACTTGAAAGAAGAAGCAACGCCTGACCTCCAACTTCCCATCAGTATCCTGTTGATGGAATCAATTTCCAGGGTTTCCCTAAAGCCATCAGCCAAGAGGATCACGGTGCTGAAACCAAGCAGCCATAGGTCTGAACAAAGATGGCTGCTTGCTCTGCGTTTCTTTGTCTCTTTTTTTTTTTTTTGCACTTTTTGGGACATTTGACAGTGCAAGAGCCTTCACCTGTACGTCGATCACCACTGTGAACGCAGTCGCACTGGAAGTCCCATCCACTATGAATCAAGATGAATGTCTTACCAAGAAATGAAACCCTGCACCTTTGAGGGGGGGGGGAGTGGCTCCCAGACGCTGACATGTGCTGTGGATGATGCGTGCGCGACGGCGACCTGTAGCACCGACACCAGGACAATCAATCCCACCCAAAGAGTCCATCAGGCGCTCACGCACGGACGTTTCCACTCCACAGATGCAAACGCCTTGTTACTTTGAATGAACGTCTGTGTCCGTCTACATGTGTTGGTGGTCCGATGTCAGAAAACACTTATTTTCAATAAAACTTTATGCACAAGCGTCACGCTCAATCTTTCTTTTTATTCTTTTTGTCCGTCTAATCTCGGTTTAATAACAGAAACTAATGAAGGAAACTGTGTAACTATCCAACAGAGACTAAATAAAAAAGAAACGTTTTTTTTCTTATTGCCTCAGGAGAAT
The DNA here is from genome assembly GCA_003999625.1 of Oryzias javanicus. NCBI lineage: Eukaryota > Metazoa > Chordata > Actinopteri > Beloniformes > Adrianichthyidae > Oryzias > Oryzias javanicus. Next base: position 22,058,060 of record CM012438.1, read on the forward strand.
AACGCACATAACTTTTGTTCTACCGCTTAGTGAAGCAGGCAGTTAAAGGTTTAATAATGAGGGAGAAAAACAGAATACTGCACTCACTTTAAGACAAATCAAAAGGAAGTTGGCAAAAATATATTTCAAATTCTTCTCCCTTCTTGTTCTGATTTCTTTTTTTCAAGTTTTGAGAATTTCAGTGGATGAATCCATCTTGAAACCTGGATCAAGACTTGTTTTATGTTTTATCCAGGACCAGACTGTTCATGTTCTGGGTTTTGTTTAGGTCCTCATTACATTTGAGTGGACCAACTTTGCAGTGGTGCCCAGTCTTTGGACAGTCTTGCTGTGCATACAGTGGAAATAATCTGATGAAGTCCCACTCCAACTAGACCAGTGGTCAAAGTTGGAGTTTGAAGACCAACTTTTAACTATGATTATGCAGTTTTCATACAAATGTGAAAAAATAATTCCTAAATGAAACTATAAATTATATTTAAAAAATAATTCAAACTCAGTTGTTGATGGGAAATCTGAATTGGAAATATTCTAATGGAGGCTAATTATATGGAGGCTAATTAAAAATGTAAAAACTTTAAATGTCCAAATATATCTTTAAATCTGATTTTTTTTTTTTCCCCGAACGGGTGTAGGTTTACAGGAAGTGACGTCTGAACTGTTGAAAAGAATTCAATCCAACCTGTGATTATTTCAAGGATTTAATTATTAAAATTCGTGACATTCATTACTAATTATATGGAGGCTAATTAAAAATTTCAAAACTTTAAATGTCCAAATATATTTTTAATCTGTTTTTGACGGTTTTAGGTTTACAGGAAGTGACGTCAGAACTGTTGAAAAAAAAAAAAGAAAAAAAGGCCAACAGCGACGCCTGCTGTCGCAATGTAAAAACTACCGCTTTTGAGGAACTCTTGGCGTTTGTTTAGCCCGGACCATTGAAAGCGTTGCACCCCGGAGATGCATGGCGTCCTCCCATAACAGGCGTTTGTTAGGTCAAACATATTTATGTCAGTTATAGTTTCTTTCTCTTCTTTTGTAAAAACATTTGTGTTCAATGGCGGCCGGGACTTCATGTCGACACTTCCAGCGCCGTAAGTATCCAGTATTTAGCATTCAAGCTAAATGTTTGGAGATCACTCTATGGATACATTCTTTTTCATGTTTCATTTATTTATAATCTTCAGGGACATGACAGATTAAGTTTGTATTTGTGATTACGTTTGAGCTAATGTTTCAAAAATAGTTTGAAAACGAAGAAATAACTAGCTAAACAAGGCTCCGGGGTCAACTAGCTTTGCTGATACTAACTACAATTCCCAAAATGCCGTTCGTCTTTTTATTATTATTTTTTTTATTTGGATTCATAGTTTTTATAGTATTCGCTTAAATGTTGATGTAAGGTGTTATCTAAGCAATTTTTATTCAAACTTTTAAAAAAATGAATGCATAACTTATTATTAATGCTTTTTTTATTATTAATCTAACCACTTTTTTGATTAAAATCTAGTAAAATTTACTGTAATCATCTGAAAGAAGCTTTAAATATTTTGTGAACCGGTAAACTAATTATATGCTTATTAAAAATGTATATATATATATTTTAAAATAACTATTTTTATTTAATATTCTGTCCTTTCTGTCTTTTTTTTTATAATCTCAATGTAATTGGATTTGATCATTGTTAATAATAATAATATGGATATTACAGACTGTAATTCCTTATGAGTGTCCCTTAATGTTATTTACTTGTGTGCTTTGCATTCTCTAAACTAAATCATTAAGTTATTTAACATCTGCGTTCACATACCCGGTGACCTAATCTAAATCAAGATGAAAATCAACTAGCTATTTATTAAAAAATCAATGAAATATGGACTTCCTTGCACTAATGTACAAATAATTTTAAAAATGTATCCCAAATATATATTAAGATTCAGGCAAAGGAAGTCACTGTGCTGGTATGTAAGTTGTTTCTAGTTTAAATTACATTTAATTAAAATGATTTAGTAATTATTAGTAATTGTTGGGTTATTTAAATGAGTTTTAAAAAGTTTAAAACAAAGTAATTAAAGGAACATTAATTTATTAACTGTCTCATTGTAAAATAAAAATTCTTCATCATATTTTTCTGTGACTCCCGGATGTTTTTGGGATTGTTTTGACGGTTTGTCTTATTATTTCTCCTGGAGGTTTTGCATCAGCGGCTCTCCCCCCGTCGCCTGCTGAGGTACGGCAGCAGCGCAGCGCCGTGTTTTCCAGAGAGCAGGCGCGGCAGAGGGCTCTGTACCCCCGCATCGAGAAGATCGAGGTGTCCATGGAGGGTCCGGGTCTGGACGGGAGCCTGCTGGTCATGAACAAAGGAACGTCCACGCCGCTCAGCTGCGCCAGACGTGAGTGAAAGTCACTTTAGGAATGAAAGAATTTGATGAGCGGAAACAGATGTTGGAGCGGCTGCATCCCTCAGATCTGACGGAGCATCACGTGAAGAACTCGGCGCTGGCGCTGGTGGATGGAGAGCCGTGGCCTCTGCACAAGGCGCTCACGCACTCCTGCTCGCTCCGCCTGCTGACGTTCAGAGACGGCGATCCGACACTCGTCAACCAGGTAGAGCGGCTAACTGCTGCAGCTGACCTGCGGTCCAGCTCTGTGACTCGATGCTTTGTCACTTGGCGCTCTATGAGTCAGCATTTTATGGAACAGCACTCTGTGACTCGGGGCTCAGTGATTTAGTGATCTGTGACTCGGCGATTTAACGTTCTGTGACTGAGATTTAGCGATCAGTGACTCAGCGATTTAGCGATCAGTGACTCAGCGATGTAGCGATCAGTGACTCAGCAATGTAGCGATCAGTGACTCCGCGATCTAGCGCTCAGTGACTCCGCGATCTAGCGCTCAGTGACTCCGCGATCTAGCGCTCAGTGACTCCGCGATCTAGCGCTCAGTGACTCCGCGATGTAGCGATCAGTGTCTCAGCAATGTAGCGCTCAGTGACTCAGCAATGTAGCGCTCAGTGACTCAGCAATGTAGCGCTCAGTGACTCAGCAATGTAGCGCTCAGTGACTCCGCGATCTAGCGCTCAGTGACTCAGCGATGTAGCGATCAGTGACTCAGCGATGTAGCGATCAGTGTCTCAGCAATGTAGCGCTCAGTGACTCAGCAATGTAGCGCTCAGTGACTCAGCAATGTAGCGATCAGTGACTCAGCGATTTAGCGATCAGTGACTCAGCGATCTAGCGCTCAGTGACTCAGCAATGTAGCGCTCAGTGACTCAGCAATGTAGCGCTCAGTGACTCAGCAATGTAGCGCTCAGTGACTCCGCGATCTAGCGCTCAGTGACTCAGCGATGTAGCGATCAGTGACTCAGCGATTTAGCGATCAGTGACTCAGCGATCTAGCGCTCAGTGACTCAGCGATGTAGCGATCAATGTCTCAGCGATTTGGCGATCAGTGACTCAGTGACTCAGCGATTTAGCGATCAGTGACTCAGCGATGTAGCGCTCAGTGACTCAGCGATGTAGCGCTCAGTGACTCAGCGATCTAGCGCTCAGTGTCTCAGCGATTTAGCGATCAGTGACTCAGCGATGTAGCGCTCAGTGACTCAGCGATCTAGTGATCAGTGACTCAGCAATTTAGCGATCAGTGACTCAGCGATCTAGCGATCAGTGACTCAGCGATCTAGCTATCAGTGACTCAGCAATTTAGCGCTCAGTGACTCAGCGATGTAGCGCTCAGTGACTCAGCGATGTAGCGATCAGTGACTCAGCGATGTAGCGCTCAGTGACTCAGCGATTTAGCGATCAGTGACTCAGCAATTTAGCGATCAGTGACTCAGCGATTTAGCGATCAGTGACTCAGCGATCTAGCTATCAGTGACTCAGCAATTTAGCGCTCAGTGACTCAGCGATGTAGCGATCAGTGACTCAGCGATTTAGCGCTCAGTGACTCGGTGTATCTGTTTTTAGGCGTTTTGGCGTTCCGGTGCCGCACTGCTCGGACAGGTTTTGGAAACAGCCTTTAAGGATGAGTACCTGGTGGAGCTGCTGGATTCTCCTGAACTTCCAGGTAACATTTCTGACGTACATCATTGTTTTAGTGACGGTCATGTCTTTGATCGTTTCTTTCGCCGTTCTCCTGCAGTCACCTCTGGAGCGTTCTGCTGCGACGCGGTCCTCGACCCGCAGCTCGATTCATGGACCCCCTCTGAGGTAAACCTTCACGTAAACACGTCCTCTGGTCTCAGGACTCCACCTGTGACGGGTTCCACATCTTTTTTCCCAGGAGTCTTTGCGCTCTCTGACCCGAGCGGCCAATCAGCTGATCCATCAGGACCTTCCCTGGGAGCCTCTGGAGGTGTCGCCCTCTGTGGCGCTGGAGGTCTTCTCCCACAGCAGGTAGAGCATCACCTCCCTCCACTTCCTGTCGGAGCGTCTTAACTTCCTGTCCTCCCTAACACGACTCCCTGGTCTCCTGCAGGAGTAAGAAGGAGGAGGTGGAGCATAAAGCCTCGCAGAACTCCAGAGGAACCGTGACGCTCTACAGGTGAGACAAACGTTCTGCTGCGAGCTTTGAGTTCTGCCTCAGAAATGTAACCTGTCTGTCTGTGCAGGTGTGGAGATCATGTTCTGTTGAGTGGGGGCCCCCTGGTGGCCAGAACGGGGCTGTGCTCCCAGTACGAAGTGACCGCTCTGTATGAAGTGGGGCGGGGGACGTGGGGGCTCCAGCGCAGAGCTCAGGGATTGTCCTTACCTCAGCAGCTGCAGGTACGGCGTGTCTGTGTGTGTTTATGTATATATATATGTGTGTGTGTGTGTTCATAAGTGTGTGTGTGTTCATAAATGTGTGTGTGTTTATATATGTGTGTGTCTTTGTGTTACCAGGAAAACCATAAAATTAATAAATAGAACAACGATCTCCTATCGAGGCTTTAGGAAGAAAAAAAAGCTCAGAAATCACTAATAAAACCGAAGGAAGTTTAGAAATTATTATGGGATGGCCACAGGAGCTACAGCTTGGCGGCCATTTTGTGATTAATTGTGAGATTTTAGTAATTTTTGCATTTTACCACATTATAAAAGGAAGCTTTTGTTTGAGCGATTTTCACAAAATTTCTCTCAGATTCAGTCTACAACCACTCGTCGACCTTTGACCCCAAGACGAGGCAGCCATCTTGAATTATTAAAAACTATTAAAATTATTTAAAAAAGCTGGACCTTTAGGACCAGCTGTTAATTAGAACTCGTCCTGAGGATTTTTATTGATCGTCTCCTAACTATTTTAAACATTATCATAAAGCATTTGGGGAAATTTTGACAAAATATATTTTTATGGAGAGTAAAATATTGAAAGTTATTTAATAGGAGAGTAGCGGATCACGGATAATCCATGGTCTGGACGGATCAGAGGCCACGTTTCGTGACACGTATGTACTTCAATCCCCACGTGTACACCTCAGGCTCTTATAAATTAAATAAATTTTCTGTTTACATGGAACGGAATTCATGTCAAATTCATGTAAATCCTCTCTGTTTTGAAGTCTGTTCACCTGAAGCCCCCGCTGCGTGTGGGAGGAGCTTCTGTCAAAAACTTTTCTCTACTTCAGCCATTACTTTTGAATTGTTGATTAACATACTTATTTAAAAAGACAAACTAATGAAACAGACCTGGACAAAAATGATGGTACCTCTATAAAAGATTGAAAACTATTTGACCAGAGTGACACGATTGACTCAGGTGTGTCCTTTAATTGACATCACAGGTGTTTCCAAACTCATAATCAGTCAGTCTGCCTATTTAAAGGGAGACAAGTCGTCACTCTGGTGTTTGTTGAAAAGGTGTGTATCACACTGAACATGAACAACAGAAAGCCAAGGAGAGAATTGTCCCAGGACATCCGGAAAAAAATGATAGACAAACATCTTAAGGGTAAAGGCTATAAGACCATCTCTAAACAGCTTGAAGTTCCTGTGACAGCAGTGGCTCATATTATTCAGAAGTTCAAGACCCACGGGACAGTAGCCAACCTCCCTGGACGTGGCCGCAAGAGGAAAATTGATGACAAATTGAAGAGACGGATCGTTGGAATGGTATCCAAAGAGCCCAGAACAACCTCCAAAGAAATTAAAGGTGAACTCCAAGGTACATCAGTGTCAGATCGCACCATTCGTCGTCGTTTGAGCCAAAGTGGACTTCATGGGAGACGACCAAGGAGGACACCACTGCTGAAAAAAAATTATAAAAAAGCCAGACTGGAATTTGCAAAAATGCATGTTGACAAACCACAAAGCTTCTGGGAGAATGTCCTTTGGACAGATGAGACCAAACTGGAGCTTTTTGGTAATCTATGTTCATAGACTCAAAAACCAAGCATACAAAGAAAAGAACACTGTCCCTACGGTGAAACATGGAGGAGGCTCAGGAATGTTTTGGGGCTGCTTTGCTGCATCTGGCACAGAGTGTCTTGAATGTGTGCAAGGTAGAATGAAATCTGAAGACTATTGAGGCATTCTGGAGAGAAATGTGCTGCCTAGTGTCAGAAAGCTTGGTCTCAGTTGCAGGTCATGGGTCTTCCAACAGGACACGATCCAAAACACACAACCAAAAACACCCAAGAATGGCTGAGAGAAAAGCCTTGGACTGTTCTAAAGTGGCCTTCCATGAGCCCAGATCTGAATCCCACTGAACATCTGTGGAAGGAGCTGAAACATGCCCCACATCAAACCTGATACAACTGGAGCAGTTTGCTCATGAGGAGTGGGCCAAAATATCTGTTGACAGCTGCAGAACGCTCACTGACAAATACAGAAATCCTTTAATAGCAGTGATTGTCTCAAAAGGTTGTGCAACAAAATATTAAGCTATGGGTACCATCATTTTTGTCCAGGCCTGTTTCATTAGATTGTTTTTTTTTTAATAATTATGTTAATCAACAATTCAAAAGTGATGGCTGATTTTGATTGTTTAATTTTCAATGAATTTTAATTTTACTTTTGTGAGTTTCAAGTGATTTCAGTGAGAATTGTGGGTTTTTCCTTCTTTAACTGAGGGGTACCAACAATTTTGTCCACGTGTGTATGCTTATTGAATATATGATATGAAGCGTTTCCAAAAATTGTTTTTACTGATCCGAACCATGAGTTTTGTCATCCGTTACGCTCCTACTATTTAAGGTTTAAGTTGATTTATTCTGGAATAATAATTGTCTTTTTATTAATGTTTGTTAAAACGTTACGGTTTTAAAGTTTTAAGAATTGTCATTGTGCTAGCTTTTTGGAATATTTTGGTATTTACTAAGATTTTTTTTAGCTACATGCTAGCTGTTTGGAGTACCGGTAACCTTTTTATTTATTTATTTTTTTAGTTTTTTGAAAGCTAATTTGTCATTTAGCTAATATTTTATCAGCTCCATCATCTTCACTATCAGCACTAGCATCTTCAGCGTACAAATTCAGCATTCACACTAGCATTATTGAGGTAATGCTGTATATCTAGTTGATGATTATGTTAAAAAGTTATGGTTTTAAAATGATAAAAATGTAGTTTAAGAGTGTTCATTAAATGTTTATCCCGTTCTGCCTGTGACTTGAGGTGTTTTGGATTTTGGCCTCTTGAGTTTGCCATGTACCTTAGAGGATGTGATGAACACAGTCTCCTCTCTGTTCAGGCTCACCACACCGTCTGGAGGAAACTGAGGGAGCGAGCTCAGAAGCCGGTAAGATCCGCCATTTTACATTTATAAACGCTTCAAGCTGCTGCTCATTCAAATCTTAAACGGCATTTAATCATCGTTTTCTCTGTGAACCAGTTTGAAACAATATTTTTTGTTCTTTTGACCTCACATCTCCATCAAAATGTTAGTTTCTTTGTATTTTTTTTCAAAGGTGAAAGTGACAGAACCTGAAGAAGTGACTCCGCCTTCGCCGCCACCTCCCCCTCCTCCCAACCAGTAGATCTTTCAGCTAAACCCCTGAAGACGTTCAGCCGACCATCAGTTCTTTAATAAACCACCTGTTTCTTCTGCTCTGACTCTGCTTACATCATTCCACGCTGAAGCAGGAAAACACGTCTGCAGATCAAAGAAACGTCTGTCAGAATCATGCGTTTAAATCTTTTTATTCCCAATGAAAGGTTTAAAAGTGCTTTTACAGACACATTTCTGATTATCTATAAACTTTGTATTTGGTTAAAATAATTCAAAAACTTTGAATTCATAAATTAAAACTCAACTTTTCTTAATGCAATATCAAGTACTAGATTTTCAAAAAAAAAAAAGGACAAACCTTTCTTAGGACTTCCTGTTATTTGGTTGAGCTCGAAAAAAGCTTAGACTTTCCTTAAAAATAAAAGCTTAAGCTAGTAAAAACTTTAAAGATTTGAGTGACCGACGGGATTTGAACCTTCCGTGGGTCTGACACTAACCCACTCCGCCGCTGAGAAGCTTCAGGAGTTCTGCTCCCATGGAGCTGAAAACGGTTCTTCTCGATTCCATCAGGGTCAAAAGAGGAATGTTCACGTTTCTATGGTAACCGCCAGCTTACGATACAAGTTAACATCCATGTACGGAGAAGTCTGAGTCCAAAAAGGGGAGTTATAGAAGGTTGGTGGGCGGGGCCACAGCACCAAAAGGAGTGGAAACGGGGTCAACAACTGACCAAATATTTATCTTCATCTGCTGAATCACCAAAGGCATTCTGGGAATTTTAGAAAATATTTACAAGAAAATATTAAATATTTTAATCCTGAAATATGACTAAATGAAAAATAGTCATCTACATCGGGCCTAACCAGATAATTTTGAAATGTTTGAAATTCAATAAATTTTTTAATCAAGCAGTTACTTCGTTTACCACAAGGGGGAGCAAATCCACAAATGAGCAGACGTTTTTATCAGGAATGGCGAAGAAAAACCAAGTAAAATGTAAAACTTTAATTTGTTTTCAGAACCAATGAAATGGACAAGAACATAACCAAACGTGGTGACAGCCGGGGCGGACGCCGTCAGGGGCGGACGCCGTCAGGGGCGGACGCCGTCAGGGGCGGACGCCGTCAGGGGCGAACCCCGTCAGGGGCGGACCCCGTCAGGGGCGGACCCCGTCAGGGGCGGGACGCCGTCAGGGGCGGGACGCCGTCAGGGGCGGGACGCGAGGATGCTGGTTCAGAACTCTAATAGAAGCTGAAGTCTTAGGAACATTTTAAACGTTTAAACATCCGCTCTGCAGGTTCGTTTACAAATAAACATCTTTCTTCATATTAAAATAAAAAATTCTATATTTCATCTTCATGAATGAAGTCCATTTGATGACAAACAAAGCTTGGCCTCTGTGAAAGGACAGGAAGTGCTGACTCACTGAGGTAGAGCGGCGTCCCGGGCGGTTGACCTTAAACTGGAACGTGAAGAAAACGCTCGCTAGCTTATTCTACGTAACACTTTGAAAAAAAAAACATCACGGGCAGGAAGTGGAACCAAGCCACTTCCTGTGTGAATCCCGCTGGATTAAGAGTCCCTTTATCTTCCCTTCAGCTACATTCATCCGTCACAAAAGTTTGATCCTTTTCTTAAAAAATCCTGCTGAGTCATCGTATGAAAGGGACTTCACAGTTTAGCATGTTTTTGGGTTAAAGTCACAGAAACAGAATAAAAAATGTAAGTTTTACAGACAAAAGAAAACAAACTCGGTTCTGGTCTTGATGAAGGTTCCAGATGAGGACTTTGGCAAAACTTCTTGGAGTGGGCGGAGCTTCACATGGACTCGAACTCGTCGATTCGCTGCTTGGTGTTGCCCTGCCGGATCTGCCGCAGCGTTTTGTACTTGTCCCGGCCCGCCTTCACGTTCTCGGCGTGCAGCATGTCGTTCTGGGTCTTCTTGGTCTCGTCTCGGGCCTGGGCCAACTCGGAGGTCAAGGTCTGAGGGAGAGGAACAAGAGAGGGAGGAGGTGACCAGGAGGAGGAGGAGCTAAAGGAGAAGGAAGCAGAGAGCGGAGGAGCAGTGACTCCTCCTCCTCAGTGATCAGACTCTGTCAGAGTCTGCTCCAGAACCGGGTTTGGATCTAACACCTCCTGCTCACAGGAGGAGTTGGAGGCGGAGCTTACCCTGACGTGCCATCGCCTGGCCTGAGTTTCTTCTCTGCAACAAAACTGCTGTCAGGAGATAATATCTCGTTACTGGTGGGCGGAGCTTTTGACTTAAACTCGAATGATTGTCTGATTTTAATCCCTGCGTTTCTCGGAAAGTAAACTTTGAACGGCGCCGCCCCCTCTTACCTGCAGCTGCTTCTTCACCCGCTCGTTCTTCTGCGCCTCCGTGACGCGCTCCTCCTCGCTGCGGAGGTCCAGCTGCCGGACGCCCTCGTTGGAGAGCTCGGCGCTGGCCTCGGCGTGGTTCTCGTCCAGCTCGGGCTCGCGGGGCGCCAGCGTGACCGTCTTCAGCTCCTCCTTGGTTTTCTCCAGGTACTCCTGCGCAGACATGGCCTGCAGGGGGCGACGAGTGACAAACAGATTCCTCAAACAGAACTTTTTGTTTTTGTAAACTTCATTCAAACAGTTCACTAACAAAAACGACAAAAATGTTTCCACTTTGTGGAACTAATTTCTTTAGTTTTTGAAACTTCCTCTAGAAGCCCTGTCACAATAAAAGCTTCTCACCTTGTGCTGCCACTCTGTAGCCTCCTCCTCTTTCTTCTTCTTGGCTTCTTCTAGCAGAGAAATCTTTGCCGTGTATTCTGCCAGCTCAGTCGCCTGTCGTGAAGACAACAGATATGGCATTAACCCTTTAACAACCAAACAGGACATTTGGAGGCCGACTCCACTCTCAGCCCAAATTTGAAAAATGCGAAAAAAGGGGGCGGACCTAGAGGAGGCAAGCTAAGTGGAGGAGTTGTGGTCTGGATATGTGGTTGACAGTGATAATTAGCTTAGCTTAAGGTTTTTATTACGGTCTAAATGGAAATAAATATTAAAAAAATCATAAAGTTCAGGAGGTCCAAGAAGGCTGCCTCCCCATCCCACAGCTGCTCTCTGTCTGCCAGTCACCAGCTTTCCAAGGGCTGGTTCAGGGAACTAGCAAACTCCGCCGCACTCGGCGTTGCGACTTCTGCTGCCCTCAAGCGTTGTGGGGCGACCTCCGCCGCTTTCGGCGTCATTGGGCGACCTCCGCCGCTTTCGGCGTCATTGGGCGACCTCCGCCGCTCTCGGCGTCAGGGGGCGACCTCCGCCGCTCTCGGCGTCAGGGGGCGACCTCCGCCGCTCTCGGCGTCAGGGGGCGACCTCCGCCGCTTTCGGCGTCATTGGGCGACCTCCGCCGCTCTCGGCGTCAGGGGGCGACCTCCGCCGCACTCGGCGTTGCGACTTCTGCCGCCCTCAAGCGTTGTGGGGCGACCTCCGCCGCTCTCGGCGTCATTGGGCGACCTCCGCCGCTCTCGACGTCAGGGGGCGACCTCCGCCGCACTCGGCGTTGCGACTTCTGCCGCCCTCAAGCGTTGTGGGGCGACCTCCGCCGCTTTCGGCGTCATTGGGCGACCTCCGCCGCTCTCTGCGTCGTGGGGCGACCTCCGCCGCTTTCGGCGTCATTGGGCGACCTCCGCCGCTCTCGGCGTCATTGGGTGACCTCCGCCGCTCTCATGCAGGGCGACTTCCGCCACTCCCGGCGTCGAGGTTTGACCTCCGCCTCTCTCTGTTTCAGAGGCCAACATCCACCACTCCTGGCATCAGAATTGAGAGTCCGCCACTCTCAGCGTCGCAGCGAGAGCTCAAACGGTCGCATAGTGAGCTTCAATTCTCAAGCATGTCAAGAAGCTCAGAGCACGATGACGTGGACGCTTCTGGGACTTGCTTGTTTGGCAAAGACCAACAGAGAACACTTTTAAAGCCCCAATTATAGAGGTCAAAACCCAGAAAAAATTGATTCAGTGTTTGGTTACCCTTTAAACACAGAATCTGTAACTTTTCAACCGTTAAAAAGTTCCCACCACTTTCCTCCTTAATCTACTGGACTGATCGTGTAACGTGTGAAAAGTTGCAGTAAATGTCAGAACAAACACTGGAGCGACTGCGCAGACGCCCACCAGCTGCTCCTGGGTCTTCTGCTGGTCTGCCGCCTGCCTGGCCAGCTCGGCTTTGGCCTCCTCGGCGGCCCGCCGGTCCCTCTCCAGCCTCTCGGCCTCCTCCCGCGCTCGCTTTCTCTCCAGCTCCAGCTCCAGGGCCCGGCGGGTCTGTTCCTCCAGCTCTGCGTGGGAAAGCACGGATTTCAAAACAAGTTGGGCTGAAACCAAACCCCTGGATTTGACGCAGCAGGATACCTCTCTGAGCCTTCATGGTCTGCTCTTCGATCTGCTTCAGTCTCTCCATCAGCTCCTCCTTTTCGCGCTCTATCCTCTCCTTCTCTTTCTCCGCCAGCTCTCGCTTCTTCTTCTCGTTCTCCAGCTGCGCCCTGAAAACAACTACACGCTTCAGAACGTCTGACCAACAGAAGCCAGCAAGAATGAACCTGTTTTAATGCTCTGTGGTTAAAGTCCGGAGGGAAGAGAGAAGAATGACAATCATGGGAGAAGGAACAGGCACCGCCGTCTGAAAACCATGATGGCGAGGAGGTTGACTTTTACTTTTTGGGAACGGAGGGAGGTTTTTTTTTTTTTACGCATGGCAGTGAAATCGCGGTTTCATCGTGTAGAGGTCCTGCTCGTCACAGTGGGAGGCGGAGCTAATCGTCTCAAATCCAATGGTGAGGAAGTCGATCCTCCCTTTATTTTGGACGGGCAGAGAGGATTTTCGAGCAAAAACGCAGTCTAAAAATAGCCGAAAGTTGCTGCTCGCCGCTGTGGAGGAGGCGGAGTCAAACACACCTCCAGCTGTGAGCGAATTGCAGACATGGAGAACAGCTCCTAAACTACTCATTTTTTATCTTTGCTTATCTATTACACTTATACTATCACAGTTTGTGGAAAATAACTATAAACAGTAGGACTATTAAAATAGTCGACAACTAATTTAATAGTCGATTAGTCGTTACTTCATAGTACAAAGAGTCAGAGTGTAGTAAAGTTGAAAGATATATTATTACTTTTTGAACTATTTTAGCTTTTATTAAGGATTTTAGGCTAATTTGTTGTTTAGCTAATATTGCAGCAACATGCTCACTATTTTGGATAATTAAGGCTTTTCTGTTGTTTTTTAGACTATTTTGTTGTTTAGCTAATATTTCAGATGTATTCTAGTTTTTTTGGATAATTCTGGATTTTTTTTCAGCTTTTTTGGCTAATTTGGCGCTTAATTAATATTTAGCTGTTGATCATATTTCAGGTATCAATTTCAGCATCTTTAGCATCAAATTCAGTTTACAGCATTCAAACTATCAATATTGCAGGTAATGCTGTATATCCAGTTTTTAGTTAGTTAAAAGTTAATGATGGTTAAGCTGTATGCTTTACATCCACTTTGTGCATGACCCGATTAGTCGACTAATCCTAAAAAATAATTGGTGATTAATCGACTAATAATTAATCGACTAATAATTAATCGTTTGTGGCAGCTCTAATAAACAGCTGAAAAAAATTTCCAGGAAAATTGATGAATTTTCCCCCAAAAAACAGATTTAAATGCTAAGGAAAGCACAACCACACGTGCAGAGTGAAGTGCCGACACTGTTTGGATGACAACATCAAGGAGGACACAGTAGTTTACAGAAACTATCAAATTTGATTTTTTTTTTTTTTAATTTTAAAAATGAATGATACACGACTATTTCTAGTGTCGAGGGGGCAGAACTAGTTAGTATAAGTATAAGAATACTGCCACCATCACAGAGGAGAAACACCAGTTGTCCTTTAGCAGTTGTTTCCTCTAACAACCACTAGAGGGCGCTGCATTTGAGTATTTAAGTATTTGCTTCTGACAGCGGCAGAAGAAGAAAGAAAACAAACATGGAAGAGAATCGGATTGTCTTCCTCTTACACTTTGACTTTTTTTTTAAGATTAGTATTCTTGTTTTTATTTAGTCAGATTTCTCTCCCAAAAGTGCAACTTATAGATTTTCTTCTTTTTGATTAGAGATTTTTTTTTTTACGACATATACTTTGGTAAATACAGTATATTTTGATTAAAAAACATATGAATTTGTTTGCTCTTGTAGTTTTCTTTTTAAAGTTACTCCTAAAAACTTTCATTCTAGGTTTCAAAAATAATTCCTCAAACATTTTTGGAGAGTTTCCAGGACAGAATTAACACAAAATTGTACATTTAGAACATTTTTTTTTTAACCCTTTGGAACCAAAACTACCTGCTTGATTATCTGGTATCATTTAATTCAGAACAACCTCTCCTATGTGACACTACATTTATTTAGTAATTTTTCCATGCTGTATTTACACTCTAGACATAAAATCATCCAAAAACAAAAAATTCCATCTGGAACAACACAATCCCCAAAAATGTTAAACTTTTTACAACATAGAATGAAAGTTTTAGTAGTAATTGTATAAAAACAACAAGAATAAAATGAGTCAACATGTTTGTAACGTCGGCTGTGCTGGTTAAAATGTTAACTTTTAAATAGATAATACAGACAGGCAGGGCTGATGTGTTTGTGTCAGACGCTGGAGCACCTCTCCATCTGCTTGTGGTGCTTCTCCTCTCTGGCCTGAGCCTTCATCTGCTGCACCTCGATGGTGTCGGGCTTCCTCCTCCTCATGTACAGCTCGTGGTTGCCCATGCACAGAGCCAGAATCCGCTTGTTGATGCGCAGTCGAGGAGCGCAGAACACAAAGTCCTGCACGGATCAGACGGTTTGTTTTTAAACTGTACGTGTGTGGAACCAGCAGAGGAACCGGATCCGAGAGGAACCGGATCCGAGCCTCACCGGCGCCTTCTTGTCGATGGGCCGGATGAAAAACTTCTTGTCGTTGAAAGATATGTTTCGGATCTCGCTCCAGGGGAAGCCGATCTTTGGAGTCAACCTGGTGAGCATTTCAGAACGTTTTGGTTTTCTGCTGAGTAAAAGAACGCTTGATGAAGGCGGAGCCAGCCTCCTCACTTGTCCTCGTGCTCGTAGATGTTGAGCCCGAGCGCGTCCACGCCCAGCCACAGCTGCGTGCCCTTCTTGTTCTTGATGTCAAAGTAGTTGACTCCGTACATCTCCAGGTCCTGAGCGATCTTCAGGTACTCCATCATGGCGTCCTCTCTAACAGGAAACAGACTTTACAGAACATATGTCACAGGCAAGGCCCGGGGGCCGGATCCGGCCCCTGGGCCTTGCCTGTGACATATGTTTAAAAATTGTTAAAAAGTTTAAAAATTGTCATTCTGCAAGTTTTTTGGACTATTTTGGCATTTACGAAGGTTTTTTCAGACTTTTTTTTTTTGTTTAGGTAATATTTTAGCTACACGCTAGCTGTTATGGCTAATTTATTTAATTATTTTTAGGCGGTTTTGGAGTTAGGTTAATATTTACATGCTTGCTGTTTTGGCTTTAATCTGTTAAAAAAAAAAAAGTTTTTAGGCTAAGTAAAGTGTCTCAGTGCAGGGTATTAGATTATGGAATACCTTAGAAAAATCTATAAAAGAATCTAATTCAATTATTACTTTTAAAAAAAACTGTGAAAAAACAAATGCTCACATCATACGAATCAAACAGTCATTAAAAACGGGCTTAATGCTTAATGGGAAAGGAAGGAAAAAGAGAAAGGAAAAGAGGGAAAAGAATAAGGGAAGGGAAAAAAAAAAAAAAAAAAAGGAAAATACTACTACTATTTTCCCTATTATTTTTTCTTACCACTTGCTTTATCTGTTGCATAACTTTGTAATTTTGTTTGTTAACTGAAATTATTTACTGACTTGGTTAAATGGGGCAGAGTAATAAGTTTACTTCTTTCTGTCCCTTTTCATTTTCATTTTTTTTCTCAGAAACCTTGATTACTGTAAAACTCCTTATGTGTGCTTTGAAAATGAAATAAATAAAATAAAATAAAATGAAAATGAAATAATTTGGCATTTAGTTATTATTTTAGCCGGCTTTCAGCTTTAGCATTTTCAGCTATTAGCTTCAGCGGCCAAATTCAGCTCACAGCATTCACACTAGCATAATCGGAGGTAATGCTGAATATCTGGTTCATAATAATGCTAAAAAGTTACGGTTTTAAAAATGTTTTTAATAAATAAATGTTTATCCTGTTCGGCCCCTGTGCGATCGAGTTGGACCCCCCTGCTTGAAGGTTTTGTCTCATTTCTGAGTTGGAGGCCACAGACCTGAGCATTCCTCGGTGTTCTTCGTGCCACGTCTGGATTCTGACCTCCCACTGCTCCTTCGTCAGTTTGTGCTGCTCCAGAACCCTGAACACAAGCAGAACTGTGGAGACGTTCTAGAGACGGCGTGTTTTTTGGGGGGGTTTACCTTTGAGGCAGCAGCCGGTCGTGGGTGAGGTACCCCGGCTTGTGGAGGTTGCGGCTGTAGTCTCCATATTTGGCCTGGACGGCGTACGACGCCAGCAGCACGGCCGTCTCTGGAGGACAGTAGTTCTCGTCGTTCAGGATGGCCTCTTTCACCTGACCAACATCAGAATGAAAAATGTCATCAATCGTATCAGAAGATGAACTGAGGTGCTGCTTGGGTTACCTGCAGGAAGAAGAGGCGCTGTGTGATCTCTTGGATCAGCTCCTCTGAAACGTCCTCGGGGAAGAACTTGGCTCTGAACCGGAACTGCAGAGGGTTTTCTTTCTTCACGTCCTGCTGAGTCACCTGCGTGATCCAGCAAACGTCACAGAAAAGTGCGAATATTTGAACATTTACTGGATAGTTCTGAGGGATCTTATGCCATTAAATCAATGCAAAAAGTAAATGAAATCAATAAGAAAAAGTGTTTTCCTTAAAAAATAATGGAAAAATTCAAATTTTTTTTCCCATTTGTTTAATATTTCTGCAACAGTCAGCTGGATGAACTGGATTAGCTCTGGACTTTATTGTTAGAAGAGTTTCAAACTGAAATCAAATCCTAAATTCTTCTAACCCGATTTTACAGCTGAACTGTAACGAGAAACTGACCTTCTTGTTGAGTTTGAGCCAGGTGCTGTAGCCTTTACTGTCCACGTACTGCAGGCCGAAGAACCAGACCTCCCGCAGACCCACCGTCTTCACCACCTGACAGAACCAAACTTTACTGTCACGCTTAACCACTAAAGTAGGTGTAACCACTTCAGTTTGTTTTTAAGTCTTTTGAAATGAAAAACTAAAAATATTTTTCTGTGGACTCCAGCTTTCGTTTTCAAAACAACAAATGTAGAAAAATCACAAAAACTCAAAATCAATCAAACCGTCTCAGAAAATCTCTGTTTTCTCTGTTTGAAGATTTCTTTTTGGGAAAATTGGTATTTTTACCCCCAGAATCCTACTCTTCGGAGTACGATCAGCACGCCCGTTTCTCACTACACACAGACATATACAACACCTGCAACATTGTTTTAGAAACATTTTTTCAGCTTTTATTTATTTGTTTTGTTAAAAAATAATTGTATCTTGCATGATAGCTATTTTGGCTAATTTAGACTTTTTCAGGTTTTTAGGATAATTTGGCATTTAACTAGTATTTTAGCTGGCTTTCAGCTATCAGCGTTTTCAGCTGTCTGCTTCATTGTTTTCAGTTGTCGGCTTCAGCGTTTTCAGCTGTCTGCTTCATTGTTTTCAGCTGTCTGCTTCATTGTTTTCAGTTGTCGGCTTCAGTGCTTTCAGCTGTCGGCTTCATCGTTTTCAGCTGTCTGCTTCATTGTTTTCAGCTGTCTGCTTCATTGTTTTCAGCTGTCTGCTTCAGCGTTTTCAGCTGTCTGCTTCATCGTTTTCAGCTGTCGGCTTCAGCGTTTTCAGCTGTCTGCTTCAGCGTTTTCAGCTGTCGGCTTCAGCGTTTTCAGCTGTCGGCTTCATCGTTTTCAGCTGTCGGCTTCAGCGTTTTCAGCTGTCTGCTTCAGCGTTTTCAGCTGTCGGCTTCAGCGTTTTCAGCTGTCGGCTTCAGCGTTTTCAGCTGTCTGCTTCAGCGTTTTCAGCTGTCGGCTTCAGTGCTTTCAGCTATCAGATTCAGCGTTTTCAGCTATCCGCTTCATTGCTTTCAGCTGTCGGCTTCAGCGTTTTCAGCTGTCTGCTTCATTGTTTTCAGCTGTCTGCTTCATTGTTTTCAGTTGTCGGCTTCAGTGCTTTCAGCTGTCGGCTTCATCGTTTTCAGCTGTCTGCTTCATCGTTTTCAGCTGTCTGCTTCATTGTTTTCAGCTGTCTGCTTCAGCGTTTTCAGCTGTCTGCTTCATCGTTTTCAGCTGTCGGCTTCAGCGTTTTCAGCTGTCTGCTTCAGCGTTTTCAGCTGTCGGCTTCAGCGTTTTCAGCTGTCGGCTTCATCGTTTTCAGCTGTCGGCTTCAGCGTTTTCAGCTGTCTGCTTCAGCGTTTTCAGCTGTCTGCTTCAGCGTTTTCAGCTGTCTGCTTCAGCGTTTTCAGCTGTCGGCTTCAGTGCTTTCAGCTATCAGATTCAGCGTTTTCAGCTATCCGCTTCATTGCTTTCAGCTGTCGGCTTCAGCGTTTTCAGCTGTCGGCTTCAGCGTTTTCAGCTGTCGGCTTCAGTGCTTTCAGCTATCAGATTCAGCGTTTTCAGCTATCCGCTTCAGCGCTTTCAGCTGTCGGCTTCAGCGTTTTCAGCTGTCGGCTTCAGCGTTTTCAGCTGTCGGCTTCAGCGTTTTCAGCTGTCGGCTTCAGCGTTTTCAGCTGTCGGCTTCAGCGTTTTCAGCTGTCGGCTTCAGCGTTTTCAGCTGTCGGCTTCAGCGTTTTCAGCTGTCGGCTTCAGCGTTTTCAGCTGTCGGCTTCAGCGCTTTCAGCTGTCGGCTTCAGTGCTTTCAGCTATCAGATTCAGCGTTTTCAGCTGTCGGCTTCAGTGCTTTCAGCTGTCGGCTTCAGCGTTTTCAGCTATCCGCTTCAGTGCTTTCAGCTATCAGATTCAGCGTTTTCAGCTGTCGGCTTCAGTGCTTTCAGCTATCAGATTCAGCGTTTTCAGCTATCCGCTTCAGTGCTTTCAGCTATCAGATTCAGCGTTTTCAGCTGTCGGCTTCAGCGTTTTCAGCTGTCGGCTTCAGCGTTTTCAGCTGTCGGCTTCAGTGCTTTCAGCTATCAGATTCAGCGTTTTCAGCTGTCGGCTTCAGCGTTTTCAGCTGTCGGCTTCAGCGTTTTCAGCTGTCGGCTTCAGTGCTTTCAGCTATCAGATTCAGCGTTTTCAGCTATCCGCTTCAGTGCTTTCAGCTGTCGGCTTCAGCGTTTTCAGCTGTCGGCTTCAGTGCTTTCAGCTATCAGATTCAGCGTTTTCAGCTATCCGCTTCAGTGCTTTCAGCTGTCGGCTTCAGCGTTTTCAGCTGTCGGCTTCAGCGTTTTCAGCTGTCGGCTTCAGTGCTTTCAGCTATCAGATTCAGCGTTTTCAGCTGTCGGCTTCAGCGTTTTCAGCTGTCGGCTTCAGCGTTTTCAGCTATCCGCTTCAAGGTTTCCAGCTATCAGCTTCAAGGTTTCCAGCTATCAGCTTCAAGGTTTCCAGCTATCCGCTTCAGCGTTTTCAGCTATCCGCTTCAGCGTTTTCAGCTATCCGCTTCAGCGTTTTCAGCTATCCGCTTCAGCGTTTTC
This sequence comes from Oryzias javanicus, assembly GCA_003999625.1. Lineage (NCBI taxonomy): Eukaryota > Metazoa > Chordata > Actinopteri > Beloniformes > Adrianichthyidae > Oryzias > Oryzias javanicus. Next base: position 22,077,683 of record CM012438.1, read on the forward strand.
AGCTATCCGCTTCAGCGTTTTCAGCTATTAGCACTAGCATCTTCAATGGCAAAATTCAGCTTACAGCCCTCACATTAGCATTAGCGCAGGTAATGGTGAATATATCTAGTTTTTAGTTAGGTTCAAGCTAACGATGGTTATGAGGTTTGCTTTACATCCAGTTTGCGCATGACTCGATTAGTCGACTAATCGGAAAAAATGATCTGCAAATCGACTATTAAAATAATTGTTATTGACAACACTAACTGTATCAGATTTCATTGTATTTATCCGTCACACTTTAAAAGTAAGATGAGGATGAAGTTGGCGTCTGGTTTTCAGCTTCTGTTTTGACAGTTAAGGGCAAAGTTAAGGAAAAAACTAAGGGTTAACAGTTCTTACACTCGTACAAATAAAGATACAAATAAGGTATTTCAAAGACGATGAACTCTTCCCTCAAAAGTTAAAGGGAAATTGGAAGCTATTAAAATAAAAAAATCTGACACCAACTTCAGATGTTCTGTAAAAATACTGTCTGACATTAAACCAGACCTCTAAAAAGGTTAGGGACCAATAATTTCAAAAAAGAAAAATGCTTAGCTGAAAAAAATCTGTTGGTTTCTCTGCTGGTTCTTGGAGGGACAATCTTCCAGTTTGGAAAACCCTTCCTGGTAAGGCAAAACTTCACCCAAACAACTCTTATTTTGTTTTTTTTAATCTACAGACTACCAACTCCTTGAAGTTGAAGAAAAAAGAATGAAAATCGGTTTGTTCAAAAGTCCTCCCCAGTTTGTTCTGGGATTGTGTAAACAAACACGAGTGTTTTGTGTTTATTTACTAGAGTTAATCTTGAGTTGCTTCTGCTCACCTGGTCAAAGAGTTGCTTTCCGGTCGTGTTGGGCTGGATGGCAAACTCCAGCTCTGCATCCATGGTGGTCACACGGACGTTTATCTACGAGACGAAACCGAGACAGGAGGTCTGACTGATGAAGATGAAACGTTTCCAAGAAACAGGAAACACTTTCTACTTGAAACTTTTTGCAAAAGTCACAATAGTCCCACATGAAAAACATCCATCAGCTAATTTCTTCTTTTTGAAACTTCCATCAAAAATGGGTTAAACTTCACTTCAAACAGTGTGAAGATCCAAACTTCGTCCCTTTTTGCATCTAGGGGGCTCTAGAGGAGAATAATAGATTCTCCTCCGGGAGTTGCTGTGCTTCTGACAGTTCTGGTAGTGTTGTATATTCAAGGTAAATGCACTACTTTGCCACAGGAGTCGCTGTGGAGTACAGTGATATGTGTAGAAGAAGAAAGAGGACTAAAGAAGAATGAGAGCGCCAAAGCTGGGATGTGAAGTGTGGTCATTCATTGAGGTTATTCTCTTACTAAGAAACTCTGCGTTACAACAAACTGGCGATGAGGATGGCGAATGTTGCCCGCCTTGTTCCCGCCGTCCGTCGGACAGCCTGCAATTGTCTTTGGAAGAAGTGTAAGTGAGTTCCCACATAGTTTTCTTAATCCGTGTTGAGCTTTTTTTCTTGGTCGCACAGACCTTTTGGAGAAAGCCTGGCTAGAAAATACAGCGCTAACGCTAATGCTAGCGTTCTGTTCAGTTACATAAACACAGCAGAGAGCAGATGTTAGGGAAGGAGCTGTGGTCGTAAACTTTAACCTGTCACGCCGTTTACTGATATCATTACTGTGTTTGGAATTTGAACAGTTTGGTAGATTTATTTGATGTTATGATCAAAGTTTAAAAAATGTTTTTGTATCAGTTAAAGATGCTAGCTGGAGCCTTTTTGTCAACGTACTATAAACTCGTCTATTTGAAGGTAAATTATGAAGCAATTGAGATTTATTTACTATGTCTGTAATCTAAAAATAATAAAAGTTTTAGTTTCATTTGAAAATGTGGTATAGGGTGTTTTTATTGACATTATAATTATTATTATTTAGCTCTTTGAGATGTTTTTAATAGGGAAATGACTTTACTAAACTGTATCAGTCATTCATGCTATTAAACTTCATCAATCTCCCTCATTTCTGGTCTTGAGTATAAAGCATTTATAACCTCTGTTTTATGGATTTTAGCACAGAGGAGAAATAAAAAATCATGAATATTAAGAAGCTGTTCATTTTACATCGATGTCTTTTCTGTAGCAGTAGAATGCACAATTCCTTTTCTTTCGCTTTACAGCTTTATCTTAATAGATAATAAATATTCAAATATACCACAAGATCAATCATTTTTTAAGCTTTAATTTGAGACATATTTTTTAAAAATCGGCTAAGAAATGGAGCTAGCCTAATTTTTGTAGTTGATGTCTGCCTGTCCTCCATTGAAACAGCTGCGTTCTGCTGGCGTGAATCAATGCATGATGATGGCGCCTGAACGCGCACGTCTGTCTATAGCAACAAATAGTCTAGGGCCAATCCAGTAATATTTATCAATGCTTGTAATACATTTGAAATTAAAATTTGAATAAATATAAATAATTGTTCAACATGTGTTTACTTTTTTCAACAAAAATCATTCTAATTCAATTTTTTATCATTTTAAATTTATTTTTAAAGAAATTGTGATAAAATCGAAATCGTGCAGTGAAATTGAAAAAATTGTGATTTTCTGTTCTTGCCATATCGCCCAGCCCTCCCAGGAAGTCATCTCTGCTGCTTCCCAACTCATCCAAGCTCAGTTCTTCTGCCTCATCCAATGAACTCTCCCACGTCTGCCAGCCTCGCCTCCTCTCTTTACAGGCCCCGCCCACCGTCTGTCCGTCTGCTCTCTCACTCCGTCTCTAGGCTGCCAGTCTATTTCACGGTCCCCCCACCTCGACTCAGACCTGCTCAAGTTCAATTGTCTGCACTCCACGCTAGGAGCTCCACGTTCTTGCTGCACACTCATCCGGAGTCACCAAGCTGCTCGCTAGCGCCACCCTGGCAGTCTGGAGAGAGTCGAGTACTGCAGGATCAGTTATCATCAATTCATTCATCTTTTCTTGTTCTGGATCACCGCATCACAGGGACCCCTCGAGTGTCCTCCCATTAAGCAGAAAGAGTCAGAGCAAACAAAAAAACTCAGTTTGAACGACACGAGCCGAGACCGGCTCCAGAGACGGGTCAGAGAGCGGTTCCTGGTCCCAGACCAAGGTCCCGATGTGTGGTTAGTCAGAAACTCCACCTACTTTTTCAGAGGTCATTTTCACACCTTCATGGACCCTAAAGTGGTCGACCAGCTCTCTCCATATAATTCTGACCCAAACCATGACTCCACCACCTCCTTGCTGACGAGGAGAAAACGTTCCACATAAAGAAAATCCACCAGACAAATAACAAAAGAGAAAAGTGACTTTGATTTTAGGTATTGAGATTTAATGTGATTCAAGTAACTGAATGGGTGTTTTATTTTGAAAAGGAGGAAATTAGCATGTAATTTTTCCTCAACAGGAAGTTAAATGACCTCATTCAGAGGTCCAGGATCTATTCCCAGCAGCAGACCACTCTAACTGATCTGGAGCTTCACAGAGTTGATCCTGCAAGCAGCAGATCTATTTCAAGACGGGGCTAATCTTCAGTGCAGGTGACCAGCATTCATGGAGACCTCCTTCATTCATGGTTGCAGCAGCTATTCTGCCAGACAGGAGGAGACTAAGCACCAAAACGTGCAGCTAATCCGTCTTAACCTGGACATCCCCGTGTTTGAGTGGCCGACCATAAGAGAAAGAAAGGATTTTTATTTTTACTCTTAAAGTGGAGGAGAGGAGCAGACGGACGTTTAATCCTCCCTGCCCTGCAGACAGAGGAGGAGGAGGAGGAGGAGGAGGAGACAACAGATCAGAGCTAATTACACCTGAGGAGCCAACAACTCCACAAACCTGCTCAGAACACCATCTATCCAACAACACTCAAATTTCACCATTGCTTTTTGGAAATTATAGCATCATCAGCAAAGAATTTGTTTGATTTAAAGACAAAGATGATCCAGTTTCCAAGGTGCACTTATATGGAGCTAAATCAGGGCCAATATTATTAGAAACCAAAATAAAATATTTTGAAAAAAATATTAATGTTTGGCTGAAAAAATAGGTTTCCAAAACTCAAAATTTCCATTTCAGAACTATTTTTTCAATTTCAATTTTTTTTCCAGTTTTGAAACTGAAAAAAAGTTTTGAAACTGAAACAAAGATTTGACCCAAAGATTTTCTTTTTATTTATTTATTTTAAGAGTTTTCTCTTCAAAGCTTGAAACTGAAAACCGTTTTGGTTTAGTTCTGTACTAGGGTTGTCACGGTTAATCGATTAGTCGTGACTAATTGATTAATTTGCAAGTCAAACCGTCATTTTTTTTGTTTGTTTTTTTCCTTGTTTTTATCTCAAAACTACGGTGCGCACTTTCCAAAGCCAGGTCTACCATTCTCTATGACACACATGCACAGTGGCGCTAATCCAGTCAGTGGTGATGTCACAGGAAGTTCCGGGAAACCTCGGGTATCAAAACAACACGCCAAGGAGAAAACATATGAAAAATAAAAAGGAGTGTTATAGTTATGATAGTGTTAATTATTATGGTAAGAAGTTACAGTTTTTAAGTTTTAAACATTTGCATTCTGCTAGCTTTATGGACTTTTTTGAGATTTTTTTTGTGATTTTAGAGTTTAGCTAATATTTCAGCTACATGCTTTTTGTTTTGGATATTTAAGGTTTATTTTGTTTTTAAGCTGTTTTGGGGTTAGGCTATCATTTACAAGCTAGCTCTTTTGGCTAATTTACGCTTTTTTTGAGGTTTTTAGGCTATTTCGAAGTTTAGATATTTTTCAGCTACAAGCTAGCTGTTTTGGCTGACCTTGTTTTTTGTTTGTTTGTTTGTTTTTTTAGGCTTATTTGGCATTTAGCTAACATTTTAGCTGGCTATCAGCCTCAGCGTTTTCAGGTATCAATTTCAGCATCTTCAACTATCACCACTAGCATTTTCAGTGGCCGAACCCAGCTTACAGTTGTAACACTAGCATTATTGCAGGTACTACTATATATCTAGATTATAATTAAAAACATAACTTTAACATAAAGTTTCAAAAATTTAGTTTTAAAATTTTCAATAAATGTTTATCCTGTTCGATTTTGGCCCCTTGTGGTGATTGAAGTTGACACCCCTGGTCTATAGGTTTTGAAATACTTTATATGTTCAATTAAATCTATGTTTTAAAGCCTTAAAAAATATTTGTAGGATTTTATTTTGTTTTCTGTAGTTGATTCACATAACTGCCCTCATTATATCTTGTTTTAATACTTGACAAAAAAAATAAGGAGAAAATCTAAAAGATTCATTAAAGGTTTAATAAACGTATCTTTATTTTTAGTTAGCATATAGCTTAAACACTTCAAGTTTAGTTTCAAGCTAATGATGGTAAGATGTGTGCTTTATATCCAGTCGACGCACAACCCGATTAGTCGACTAATCGAAAACATTAATTGGAGATTCATCAACTATTAAAATAATCATTTGTGGCAGCCCTACTGAATACACACAAGTTCACCCAAAGTTTAAAAAAGTGAACTATCCCGACTAACATCGCAGAACGCAAGACTTTCATAATTCTCTCATTGCTTTGCCCCGCCCTCATAATTCCTAGCCAATAACTGAAGAGACTTTGTGGCTTTGTTAACAAGCTTGGGTTTGAAACAGAAACGTCTGGTTGACAGCAGAACACAGACCAAATGCAAAGAGAACCTGTGAAATCTGCTGTGGGTTCAGGAATAAAGAGTGTTTGTGGGGAGATACAGAGGATTAGGAAAGTATGTCAGGATTCACCACCACATATTCCTCTATTAAAATATTTACTTTAAAAAAGGAAAAACAATCAAATAAAAACAGTTTTTGTGTAGTATTTTTCATCTTTTTCAATATCTATCATTTTTAAAACAGGTTTCCATTCAACTAAAATTTTTATCTTACTTACAAAAACCTCATTTACCCTCTTTTCTTGATCGTTTATGGTTAATTCTGCATTTTCTGGCTTCATAATGCTTGTTTGAACCTGTATCTCCACACAGGAAGCAGAGGTTCCTCTGTGGTCTCAGAACATCCCTCCCGTCTACATGTTTTCTCATGCAGTGCAGCTGTGGAGCGACTATAAGCTTTTTAGCAGAGCTTTGCTGAGAGAGACTTAAACACTTCAAATCAGCAGAGCTGTTAATCTAAAGTAACTGTCTGTCCCTCTGATTAACCCCAACGGAGGGCAAGAAAGCCAGGAGAGGGGGGCAAAGGAGAGTGGTAAAGGTTGAAGGACCACCACGGATAAACTGATTGGTACTGATAAACATTTATACAAGTCTTTTTTGTAGTATTGTACAAACAACTATACTATAAAAACGATATTAAATGAGGAATCTGGATATGACTTCATGAATGTTGGTATTTTTTTAGTTGGAGTTTCACCAGCCACTTATTATATGCAAATAATCATTTATTTTTAACCCTTTAAGGGTCTAAAACTCTGTTTTAGTCTACTTTAGAATTTTATTATTATTTATTATTTTGTCATTTTTCCCTTTTCTGTTCAGACACAAAAAAATGTAAAAACAGTAAAATCCATCTGGAAAAATGGGATTCATTTAGCTGTGGAAACCACAAAAATGTTTAAAAAACTGTTTTTACAGCATAGAATGAAAGTTTTTGTTGTAATTTACGACGGAGTATTAGGGTCACCGAAAAAAAAAAAAAAAGTAATATTACAAGTTTTTTTCTCGTAGATATACGACTTTGAATCTCGTAAATTATGAGTTTTAATCTCGTAGATTTACGACTTTTTTCTCGTAATTTATTAAAGTCGAGGGGAGTCTACATTCCAGCGAATTTATGCCGTGAACTGAAGCAGACCAACCAAACTGTAAAAAGCGTCTTGGATTTCATCAGGTAAACTGAATGTTTAAAATATTTCAAATATTTGGAAGTTCCTTTATTTGATTTACAGTGTATTAATGTTTTATTGGTTGATGGTGCTTGCAGGATCTCTGCAGATCCCGTTTATGAAGCGGTCCATATCCTCCAGCTGTCCACTTCACGTCATTTCTTCCTCTGACAGACCAGATCTCCTCCAACTCTGTGATACTTCCGTCTGAAGAGGACGAGTTTTTGGAATTTTCAATGTTCTTGTGCTAATGTGACAGACTATTGTCATTTCTCAATGTTGTTTTGTGTCGAGACGGGACGTTTCATTTGGGGAAGGAGGCGTCCGGAGCTCTGTTTACATTCTCTTTTGGTTTCTGAGCATGACAGAGACATGACGTAAGGTGGAGGAAGGAAATAAAAGACGTAATAAAGTGACGATCCTGATGAACGTGTATCTCTAAACTCTTTATTCTACATATGAAACTCCCAACTGTTGTGTATTGAAGTTAGCTGTTTAAGAACTGCATTACCCAGAAGGCCAAGCGACTGGTCACATGTTCGGTGCACGGCAAGTGGTAAGCTAGCAGATGAGCGCTAGTCATGCACAGTGCAGCAGTAAGGAGAGACTGTTAATAAAAAGTCTGTTTAACACAATAATAGCGCCTCTTTTGCTTAATTGAAGATACGCAAGACAACACACGCACTACCGAACCCGGAAATAATTTGAATTTGAATGGCCAAAACGTTCAGAATTTCTTTGCTTTTAACACCGATCTGGACATAATCTTCACTAGAAACTTCACGTCTTTCATCTTCAAGCACGGCTCTGATAAACAGACAACTTTGGTTCTTTTCTCATTAAATTACGACTTTTAATCTCGTAGATTTACACGTTTTTTTCTCATAAATTTACGACTTTAAAAGTTGTAAATTTAACCTATGACTTTTAAAGTCATAAATATACGACTTTATTCTCATAATTTAGCAGTTACGACTTTTTTCTCGTAAATTTACGAGATTTAAAGTCGTATATCTACGAGAAAAAAAACTTGAAATATTACTTTTTTTTTTTTTCGGTGACCCTAATACTCCGTCGTAGTAATTTTATACAAACAACAAGAATAAAATTTGTCAACAAACTAATCAATATGTTTTTGAATGAAAATACAAAAAAATCCCGGCGACAGTCACAGCAGGAAGCCCCCAAAAATAACAATTTCTCACTGCCGTCTATTTGACATTTTCCTGGAATTCTGTTTTTTTTTCCAGATTTTTTTTTTTTCACTTCTATAAGTATTCATTTTCTGTGTGTGTTTATCGAGGGGGTGGGGGTGGATGGGTTTCACTCTTTTTATTGATTGATTGATTTCCTTGTTTCTGTTTTTAATTGTAAATAAAGTTTGATTTGACACATTTACTTGTTTGTGGCAAATAATAAAACAATTTCTTGGGAGAAGTCTGATTCAGCTGGATTTTTAGATGGGTTTGGCTGGAATCTAAACGGGCGGGGGCTAACACGAGGACCAATCAGAATCAACGAGGGTGGTAACTTCAGTTCCGATGCGTTCACCGGCTCTGAGAACTGTAATAATTAGGATCAGAAAATGGCTGTTCAGTCTGTCCTCTCATAGTCTGAAGTCGTCCCAAGACGGGTGTAAAAAGCAGAGTTTTATCGCGTGTAAACCGCATGACCAAAACACTGTTTTAGCCCGTTTATTGAGTTAAATACAGGCAAAGAAAACGTCCTTTTGCTGGAATAAAATGTCTTATTTGCATCTGAAGTTAGAAGAATGACTGATTGATTTTTTTTTCTTTATATGAGAAGAGAGGGAGAAAGAAACAGTTCCCAGCCGACCGCAAGTTGATTCCCGTCGTTCACGGTAGTTAGCGGTCAAAAGATTCCTCTCTTTACATTGCTGCACTTAAGTTTTTAATTTTAAACTAATGGCTCTTCAGCTCTCTAGTAGTGCTGCCACAAACGATTATTTTAATAGTCGACTAGTCACCGATTTTTTTCCCAATTAGTCGACTAATCGGGTCATGCTGGATGTAAAGCGCACATCTTAACTATCATTATCTTTAAAGTAACCAAAAACTAGATATATAGCATTACCTACGATAATGCTAGTGTTAAGGCTGTAAGCTGGATTTGGGCGCTGAATATACTGAAATTGATAGCTAAAACGCTGAAGTTGAGAGCTGAAATTGCTGGAGCTGATAGCTAGCTAAATTATTAGTTAAATGCAAAATTAACCTAAAAAACGTAGGTTAGCCAAACAGCTAGCATGTAGCTTAAAAAATAGCTAAACTTCAAAATAGCCTAAAGAAAACGTTATAAAAGCCTAAAGTAGCAAAACAGCTAGTTTAAAAATTGGCTTAACTCCAAAACAGCCTAAAAAAACAAATAAATAAATAAAAAGCCTAAATTAACTAAAACAGCTAGCATGTAGCTTGAATAGAAGCTAAACTCCTAAATGGAGACAAAAAAAAGAAACTAAATTAGCTAAAACAGCTAGCATATAGCTGAACTATTAGCTAAACTCCAAAATAGTCTAAAAAAACTCACTAAATTCCAAAACAGTCCAAAAAGATAGTATAATGTAATATAATTTTCAACTTTCAACTCAAACTCCATATAATATAAAGTAACGACTAATCGACTATTAAATTAGTCGTCGACTATTTTAATAGTCGATTAGTCATCGATTAGTCGACTTATCGTAGCAGCCCTACTCTCTAGTACTAAATTAGGCAAAAATGTCCAAAAAAAATGTTTATTTTGAAATAAATAAAAGTCTGTTTTCATAGAAGGTAGCATGTTTGGTTAAAAAAAATGTTAACTTAAATAAAAAAAAGTTCATATTTGTTGTGTGTCTGTTTATACACAAATTTGTTTTAAATCACATTAATAAATGCTGCAGTCACAAATCAGATTAATAATGTTATTTTTTCGTTCGTCCCTGTAAACAAAAAGTGTAAGAACCAGAGAAGATGACTCAAACAGAACAGAAACTTAAACGGAGAGAAAAGTAAAAATGAAACTGGGTTCCTGACTGAATGTGTGAATGCATCAGAGCTTTCTGCAAGGAAGCTCTTGCATGAAATCAGTCCAGCAGTACAACAGACACACTCTGTTCTCATACGGATCGAGGCATTCGGCCCTCGATCCTCAAAGACAGATTCCATTAAGAACAATCGCAGCAGTGATGAGCTGCAGTGCTGCAGGCTGAGCAGCTCTGCATGTTTACATGGAGGACCAATGAGAAGCTTCAACAACGTGCTGGGAGTAAACTTTATCTCCTCCTGATTTAGTCTTCACTTTCAATGTTTTCTACAGAATAAAAAAAAACTCTGCTTACCGGTTTAGGCATCTTCGCTTCCTCTCTTCTTGAAACTGATTGGATGAGAGGACAGAGCCGTCACGGGACGGCAGCAGAACCCGTCTCACAGGACCTGAAATCAAGACGGTCCACGATTATTCTGTTATGAATTGAAACCTTAAGAAGTCAATAAATCTGATTTATTAGGTACGACAAACTAAACTAGATAATGCAAGTATGAATGCTGAATATGACCACTGAAGATGCGAGAGTTAATAGATGAAAATGCTGAAACTAATAGCAAAATATGCTAAAGCTGAAGGCTGAGACGCTAAAGCTGATAGCTTGCCAAAAATATGAGCAAAATGCTAAAACAACAACAAAATAAATAAAACTGGAAAAATGTGTAATTTTGTCAAAACAGCTAGCATAATGCTCAAATTTTAGCTATACTCCAAGTTATCGTAAATAACTTGAAAAAAGTCAAATTTTGTCAAAACAGCTAGCATAATGCTAAAACATTAGCTTAACTCCTAGTTAGCCTAAAGAACTTAAAAAAGTCAAACTTTACCAAAACAGCTAACAAAATACTAAAATCTTAGCTAAACTCCAAATTAGCCAAAAGAACCTAAAAAGGTCTAATTTTGCTGAAACAGCTAGCACGATGCTAAAATATTAGCCGAACTCAAAATTAGCCTAAATAACTTAAAAATGTCTAATTTTGACTAAACAAATCAAATCACAGAATAGTCACTGTATTTGTGAAAGTTTAACTTTAAGAATTCTTTTTTTGTCAATTTGAACTTTTAAATTTGGCATAAAGTGCAGGTCGTACCAAGTCTTAACGTGTTCTTGAGTTGGCTGTTGGGCAGGGGTGACAAGGGGGCAAAATCCAAAACACACCTGAGGTCACGGGTCGAACAGGATAAACTTTTATTGAACATTCTAAAATCTATGTGTGTGATTGTGGCCTGCGACAGACTGGCGACCTGTCCAGGGTAAACCCCGCCTTCGCCCATCAGCAACTGGGATAGGCTCCAGCACCCCCGCGACCCCGAAAGGGACAAAGCGGTTAAGGAAAATGAATGAATTAATGAACACTCTAAAAATACATTTTTAAGACTTTAAAACAGATTTAAACTTTAAACTAGATATATAGTATTGTCTGTGTTAATGCTAGTGTGAATGCTGCTGAATTTGGCTGTTGAAGAAGCTCGTGCTGATAGTTGAAGATGCTGAAATTGGTAGCTAAAAACACTGAAGCTGAAAGCCGGCTAAAATATTAGCTAAATGGCAAATTGGCCAAAGAAACTAAAAAAAAGAAAAAAAAAACTATGTTAGCTAAAACAGCTTGTATGTCGCTGAAAAAAATAGCAAAACTTCAAAACAGCCTAAAAAAACTGGGGGGGGGGGGGGGGGGGGGGTGCTTAATTAGCCAAAACAGCTAGCATGTTTCTGAAATATTAGCTATGCCTATTTTTAAAACTTTAAAACCGCAACTTTTTACCATAATTATGAATAATAAATAGGCAGGAATATTATTCCAAAATAAATCAACTTTTATTTATTTTAATCTATATTTAGTCAAAATTATACAAGTCAGAAATAAGCGCAAAATAACATCAGGCCATTAATAACAATAAAATAAAATCATCTGGAGGGCTGAAAAGAATTTAAAAACGTGTTGTGTGGGATACAAATTTGAAATACTCATAATTGCACATTTAGATGATACATTTTTCAAATTAAAGCAGTTTTTAAACATTTCCTCTTTGTGTATATGTTTGTGATCAAGTTATACAACTTGAATTTTACCTTTTGATTTAAAAAATAGAAGAAATAACCTGTTTTTATATTGTAAATATAATCAAAAGTTGTGGTTGAGCCCTCAGACATTAACAAAAAGCTGTTTTTCGTAAAGCAGTTTTAAATGCAGAACAGTTCAGACGTCCATGGATGTCTCCGGGTTGTGTTCATTTAAACATTTCAGAGATCTGATGACGAATCTCGTCTATTTGAGGCTGGTAAGCAATTAGCTTCTCCTCGTTTGAACTCAGCAGCAGCAACTGTCGCACAAATTAACCCCACATTTGTTTGGAAAAGGAGCCAATAGACTTAACGTTTCGTATAAATTAAAAATAAAAGCAGTTTCTGGGTGGAAAAAGTGAAGTTTAGGCGGCAGAAAAGCTGACATTTTTAAGCTAGTAGTGGGTGTTGCCCGCGTGACGGTTCGCTTGAAGTTTTAGCGCCTTAAAAAAAAAAAAAAAAAGACTCACTGTTATTAAATCTCCGCATTTAAAATCTCCTAAAAACAAAACAGATACACGACACTTATAAAAATAAATTTTAAATAAACTCCACAACATCATTACACGGACTCGAGCATCCGCTCCATCATAAACTGAGGATATCCGTTATAGCAAACTTGAAGAGAGGCTCATCTTTTTTTAAGGTAGGGGCGACTCACCGCGCGGAAGGTTCCTGGCGTCAAATTTTGACAGAAAACTTCACATGAAACTAAAAACGAACACAGGAAATAATAAATATAAATCCGGTTCTTGGACTCTTGCTGCGGTTGTCGAAACAAATTCCCGCACACGGCAGAAAACCGTGGAAGTCTGAACCCGCCATAAGACGATTCCGCTGTAAAAAAGTTGAAAGAAAAAACAGACCCCCATCGATTACTGCAACTTCCGGTACCAGATTAGAAAATAAAAGCCCAAGAGAATATTAGACAAGTAAAAACAACAGAAAAGAGGCATACAATTAACTTTAAAAATATGAGTAACTCTAAAAGACTAATATAAAAGCATGACGGAGTATTACAGGGCCCATAATAATAAATACATGAGAATAAACATCCAATTTTATTTTCAAAATACTAAATTACTAGTTTTTTCTTATTATTTTATGGCCTTATTCCAATGAATTGCATTTTTTTCCTAAAAATATTGCAACTTCATTTTTCCGTTTTAGACTTTTTTATCTCACGCTTTTGTAACTTTATCATCACATAATAATTATTTTTTCTTTCATGATAGGCCTAACTTTACCGCATGAAACTGGGACGATATGATGAGTTTTCCTTTTGTTAAATTAGAATTGTACATTAGTAATGTACATTAAAAGTAAACAGTGTATTCATGATGAGGCCTTTTTTAAAAAGTTAATTAAAAGAGTCTTCTGAAGTTGTGAGGATTTACTTGTTATTTTCTCTGTCTATCAATAGATATTTAAAAAAAGCATTTTAATGACACATATTCCTTGCTTAATATAGTTCAGGGGTGTCGAAGTCAATCGCCTAGGGGGCCAAAATCCAAAACACACTTTAGGTAGCGGGCCAACAAGATAAACATTTTTTGAACACGCTAAAACTACATTTTTAAAACTTTAAAACAGTAACTTATTAAAATAATTATGAACTAGATATATAGCATTACCTGCGATAATGCTAGTGTGAATGCTATAAGCTGGATTCGGCCACTGAAGATGCTGAAACTGATAGATGAAAACGCTGAAGCTGATGGCCAGCTAAAATACTAGCTTAATGCCAAATTAGCCTAAAAAACAAAACAAAAAAATAATAGTAATTTAGCTAAAACAACTAGCATGAAGCTGAAAAAATTAACTAAAAACTGAAAAAGAACTAAATTGACCAAAACAGCTACCATGTAAATATTAGCCTAACTCCAAAACAGCCTAAAAAAAAAGACTAAATTAGCCAAAATAGCTAGCATGTAGTTGAAATATTGGCTTAACTCCAAAATAATCTAAAAAAATCTTGGTAAATGCCAAAATAGTCCAAAAAACTAGCAGAATCCCAATTTTTAAAACTTGAAAACCGTAACTTTTTAACACAATTATAAAAAAAAACCAGGAATATTATTCTAGAATAAATCAACTTAAACGTTAAATAACTTCCAATATTTTACTCTACATAGAATTATATTTTGTCAAAATTATACAAGTTAGAAATGAGCACAAGATAACATCGGGTCATTAATACCAGTAAGATAAAATTATCTGGAGAGCCGGACAGAATTACATAGTGGGCTGATCACTTTGACGCAGTTTATTTTGAAGGACAAAACTTCGGTTTCCGGTTACTCCATCCCTTCTGAGATTAATGCCACGCGCTTCACTATGAAGATGCGCAACATGGCTGTCAGCAGCCCGTGAGAGGATGCAATCATGCCATGGGGGCACGCGGGGTTTTTGCTGCCCCGAGGTTCACTTTTAAACAGGTTAAGAAAAAGAAAACTTTTCAAAATAAAAGCTGCTGTTTCAATAATGTCAAACATACTCTGAATAGTCATATAAGTATTTTTAAATATTATTCCGTAAGTTTATATGTGTAATGATTTGTTTAATATTATCTACATCCGGCATTTTTTTTTTTTAATCTTCAGTTCAGTTGACGCATGTTTACATCCTCGCGCTTGTCACTTGTTGCATTCAATTTGAGGCAGTATCTATGAGCCACCACTTGGTGGCACTATTGGCACATAAATACAGAATATGACTCATTGTCGCCCTCTAGAGGTCACAATTATGGGCTTGAGAGTTTTGAATAAAGTTTATTTTTTCAATGTGAATATTTTATAACAATATCTTAAAACTGGAAGACAGAAATTAATTAATTAATTAATTAATTATTCAACTTTTTGTGTGCTAAAAAATTATTTTTTTTTTATTTTATAACTTAATGTCATCTTTTAAACTTTATAATTTGGATTTAAACACTTTATTATTTTATTTGTAAATTTCTAGTACAGTGCATTCACACAAAATATGGAAATGTAAATTATATTTTCTCAAGAAGAGTTATTTCCAGTTTTTATAAAGTGTATTTTAAATATTACACTTAATATCTGCAAATCAAATTTGTTTTTCTCATCATATTTTTACAGACTGTTTTGAAAGTTGCCCTTATATAAATTTAAATGATTTTCAACAAAAGCATCCTGTCTGCTGCCCTCAAAAATATTAATTTTATGAATGCATGTCTGAATATTTAAGCTTAACTAATGAATTAAAAAAATAACAGGATTTTTTTTCAAAATAAACTATTCTTTTAATACTTGTGAATAGTTACGCATAATTAGTTTGAAAGTTTAATCTTTACACTATATTTAAACTTTTTTAACATAAACATGGAAAATAATTTGTCTAGTTCTTAGTGTAATTATTTTAATTTTAAAAATACATAGAAAAAAACGAACTTTTTACATACAAATGTTTTAATATTTGGTCTAAAATGTGTAAACTCATCATAAAATGATGCCTTCCAGCAGGAGGAGCTGCAGCAAAACAAGCAGCACTCATCCACATCTTGTTAATTGGCTTGCAGGAGGGTGGAATCTTGGCCTTTTGGGGGGAGAAAAAAATCAGGTAAAAAGATTTGTTAAACTAATTAAAACATCGATTGAATCTGCATCCTGTGAACACTGCTGTAAAATTAAAATGTATTAATTTATTTTCTGTTATTCTAGGCTTTTTAATTTGTTTTTAGCTAAAAAGTTTGTCATGTTTTATAGTAATGGGATGCACACGATCTAACACTTGATTAAAAAATATATACTTTTTGATTTTTTTAACAACAAAACTGAAACTTTAACAAATCTTGTTCCTTATTTTGGAAAGAAATGTCTTTAAAAATTCTGCTGACTGCATGGTTTCCTTGTATGAAGTTGGGCATCACATTGAGCTGCACGTGAAGCTTCCCTTGGTCTGTTTTTAGCTTGGCACGGCACCACCTCACAAGATCCTGGTCCATATGACTCGGAGCATGCTGCTCTATTGTCAGAGCCATGAAAGGAGCCACTGTGGGGGTAATTGGACGGGGAATTGGACAAATTAGCACTGATTGTTCAGGTAGAAGTCTTCAGGTGTTTGTGTGAAAAAAATCACTTTAAAAAGCAAATTTTTGGATATTTTTGCCAAAAATATTTAAAATCCTTCAATCTTTTTCTTCAAAGTGCCCCATCGTTTTCTTCCTCTTTTTGTGGTGATAATTCAATTTTCTGAATCAACACTCCGTTTGGCCGCTCATGTTCCAGTTGTGCAGCCAGCTCGGTTAATGACAAGATAAAATTAGTGCGGGTAACGTCGTTAACACCCCCCCGAAAGAACAAAAGTGTGCGTTGTGGTATGCAGAAGAAGTGATCTGGTTAAGTGTTGCGCAGTTGCAGACCCGCTCCTTCCTTCCTCTCCTCCCTCTCTGCATTCGGCTAAAAAAAAATTAAGCATCAGCCTGTTTCTGTTCTGCTTGCTGCACGGTTGATTTACCATTTGTGCTTTGTTTGAGGCTCATGTGAAGACTAGCGTCTGCTGAGTTTTGGTGTCTAGAGGCTAAAATGGGACAAAAGTCTTCTGTGGCAGAAGATGTGGAGGACAGCGTGGAAGTTGGTGGTAAGCGTTTCTTTACTCATCTTCTTCATATGCGGCGATTATCAAATAGATTTGTTGGTTTGGACAATGTACTGCATCAGTTCTGCTTTTATTTTTTTTACAGGAAATCCTTAGAAAAAATTAACTTTTTTTTAAAAGGTGGTGTGTTTTACTGTTTTATTGTTTTAGCTTTGGTTTTATCTAGTGTTTTTATGCTTTTATGTAATCTATTTATACTTTTTTAACTGTTGTTTTTATTGTTCTTTGGATTTTTAATGTACAGCGCCTTGTTTGGCCAATGGTCATTTAAAGGCGCTACATAAATAAATAAACTTGAACTTGAACTTAAACTTAATAACGTATTAAAAATAATTTATTAGTCTGGAAAAGAAGGTCAATTGACTGGTGAATGGAGTTTAAATTGGAAATGTTCATGTGAAAAAATGAATTTGGGAATTCCATTTAAGTTTCCTCCAAAAAGTCCTGTCAGATGAAGGAAATTCCCCACCTGAACTCAGGAGGTTTGGTTCCAGTTCCTGGGTTAGTGTGTCGCATTAACTTCACACGCTGTCCTCGTTTGTTGTCACCAAGTCCGCTTCACTTTTTTCAGGCGCTTTCAGGAAAAACTTCTGGGTGTTGAGGCGTTCCTCCCTGATCGATAGTGCAAAAGTGCACAAGAGTGTGTGAAAACCACGACGAAATGAGGGTAAAAATTGATCCCTAAAGCAGGGGGTTTTAAACTCAATCGCACCTTAAGTTGAGGATAAACATTTATTGAACTCTCTAAAACTACATTTTAAAAACTTGAACATAATTATGAATTATGTGCCAGCCATAATGCTAGTGTGAATGCATTGGCCGCTAAAAGAAGCTTATAGCCAGCTAAAATATTAGCTAAATGCCAAAATTAACCTAAAAACTTAAAAAAAAAACTCAAGTTAGCCAAAACAGCTAGCATGAAGCTGAAAAAATACCTAAACTTCAAAATATCCTAAAAAATGGAAGAAAAAACGAAATTAGCCTAAACTGCTACCATT
Source organism: Oryzias javanicus (assembly GCA_003999625.1). Taxonomy (NCBI): domain Eukaryota; kingdom Metazoa; phylum Chordata; class Actinopteri; order Beloniformes; family Adrianichthyidae; genus Oryzias; species Oryzias javanicus. The sequence goes on from CM012438.1 coordinate 22,095,301, forward strand.
TAAATATCAGTATAACTCCAAAATAGCTAGCACTTAGCTAAGATATTAGCTAAACTTCAAAACAGGGTAAATAACTTGGGGAAAAAAAAGCCTAAATTAGTCAAAACAGTTAGCATGTAGCTGAAATATTAGCTAAACTCCAAAATAGCCTAAAAAATGCCAATTTTTAATACTTTAAAACCGTAACTTTTTAACATAATTATGAATAATAAAAATGCAGAAATATTATTCCAGAATATATTAAATTAAATCTTAAATAACTTTCAATATTTTACTCTACATAGAAATATATTTTGTTAAAATTATACAAGCTAGAAATAACAAGATAACATCTGGTCAACAATAACAATAAAATAAATTGATCTGGAGGGCTGGATAGAATTATCTGGAGTTACTTTAAACCTGGTTGATTAGATAGGAAAAGCAGATAAGTTCCTATCTTTGTTTGGTTTGGTTTCACACTACACTGTCGAGAGTGGACCTAATATTCCCAGAAGCTCTGAACAGGAAGAGAAAGAGAAAAAAAATTGAACTAATTAATCGCAATACTGGAAAAAATAAATTACTATTAATTGCAATTATTATTTTTTTTTTCTACAATATTTTCCAGCCCCTATTATCACCTAATTGTCCCAATATGAAAAACAAGCAACATTGTACATTTGGAAGGTCAATTTTTTAATTGAGCTGGGAAGTAATTAACAAATCTGGAAAAAATGAATCACGTAGGAAAATTAACGTCGACCCCATCCCAAAAAATAATCGTCAGTTTCCTCGTTGTTGGATTTCTCATAGCAGGCAGCTCTGTTAGGCTCCGCCCCCACAGCGGATCTTTCAGTCTGCGCTGCAGCCATAAAATCGTCTTCTGCCTCCTTTGTTAAAATAAAAGATTTTTTTATTGTATTATCTATTTGATTTAATAAAATCTCAATCAGAGATTATAAAAACAAAGTTTAAGTCTCACAGCTGCACAGCAGGACACCTGAGGGCGTTAATTCTGTTTCGATGCGTGTGTTAACCCCCCCCAAAAAAACCCAAAGTGAGGTCACTTCTTTAAAACATTTAGACTTTCTCAAACTTTTTTACCAGCTTTTCTAATAGTTTGTCTGAATCCACATTTTTGGAAAAGCGCATCAGGGTTCACTTGCAAGGAGAGCTTGATCTGTTGCTTTTAGGAGGAGCAGTTTGTTGGTTTGATCAGGTGAGCGTTCACACCTAACAGTCTGAAAGTTGACACGGAGGAAACGGTATTCTAGTGAATGCAGAAGGACTAAATAACTTTAGGTTTTTACTCACAAACTTTGTGATTTTGAAGACTTTTTAAGTGAAAACTAGCTGCATTTTTCTAATTTGTCGAAAACTGACAATAATGAAATAGAGAAACTTTAATAAACTTTAATATTTATCTGCCAAAAAGTAAAATCAAAATAATTGGAATGGACAAAAACAATTTTACAGAAGGAGTAATTTGTCCAAAATTTATGTTGGAATAATCAGTGTTTTTTTTTTTTTTATTTTTATTTCTTTTGATTTATTCTTAACACCTTCGCTAACAGTTCTCGCTTTTAAAAATCAGATAAAAAGTCTCTTAGCGTTAGCAGTAAAACCTCCTGTAGATATGATCGGATATTTCTCTGAACGTCGAGGCCCCTCCGCGAAAAATAAATGGAAACACTGTGCCAGTCATATTTATAATTAAATGACTCCACTAGAAATCATTTCATAGTTTCCATGCGAGTGTTGCAAAGAAAAAACAGTTCTTTGCCCAGAAAAGTTCAAGATAATTCACTTTGTTTTGGGTGTGATTAGTTTTGTATTTGGTGTTGGAGATGGAGCGCAGAAGCTCTGATCTATTACACTGGGCCTCCTCATTAATAAATCCAATTGTACAGGATACCAGATAATGGAAGCTGCATGACCGTCTTTAATTGTCGCTTTTGAAGCTTCAAAGTCAGAACTGCGGCGGGATTGTGTGATGATAAAGCCAGCGGAACAAAGATAATGCGATAGTCTAAAGAAAGCAGAGACCTTTACAGACGGCACCACGGAAATTCGGATTTTCCCTGACTTGACATGCGATAGTGATAGGAATGATCACTGACGGTCAGAGGATCCTGTTCTTTAAACCCATTTTGTTTTGAAATGTAAATTTTTTTATTTTAAATAACTAAAACTAGAAAAGTTGCATTCCCTGCAATAACGCTAGTGGGAATGCTTTTCGCTAAAAAAAAAAAAATGCTGAAACTTTTTGCTGAAAATGGTGACACAATTTACTTTAATTGCTTGAGGGATTTTCTGAGGATGCAAAAGTTAATTTCTAAAATATTAAATTTGGTAAAAGACTGGTAAGTCCATTAAAGAACTAGCGCAGAAGTTGATTTCTGAAAAATGTGTACAAAAATTGCTCAAAAGTCTAATACATGCAAAATTGGCAAAAATATTTAACATGTTGCTTAAATGTGAGCTAAACTCATATAAGCTAGCCCAAAAAACCCTCAGTAGCTGCAAAATTAGCCAAAAAACCCAACTTATTCCTTAAATACTAGCTAAACTCCAAAATATCCTAAAATTCTCCAGTAAACAGGATTAGTCAAAAACAACATGTTGCTAAAATAGAAGCTAAACTATAAATAAGCCTAAAAAAAACTGTAGATTGAAAAAAACTGAATAAATTGCCAAAATAGCTAGCGTATAAATATTAGCCAAACTCCAAAACAGCTTGAAAAATTGAAGCCTAAATTAGCCAAGAAACGTTAGCACATTGCTAAAGAATTAGCCAGCCAAACTCCAAATTACCATGAAAACAGCAACGTTTTTGTGTTTTGCTCGCCTGGGGATGTCAAACAAACAGGTCAATGTAAATCTTAGAAGAATCGGCAAAAGTACATTTTTACATTTCCTTAGCAACTGAGATTGTTAACCACGCCCACAATCACTTCACGTTCATACCATGTGCTGTATCATTTCGCAAGCGAGTCATGTCATGAATTTTCACAAAATATGTGCGAACAACAAGGAAATCTCACCATGCTAACCGAAAATGTGCTAAGTTTAAGAACAGCCTTTTTTGTAATTATCTTCCCAATGATGCTAGAGGAGATGGGGGACGAGGATTTTTTTCTCTAAGATTTTAAATTTGTAGTTGGTGCTAAAAGACTTTTTTTCTTTGCTTTTATTTTATTTATTTATTTTATTATTATATGTAGAGAGCTCCACTTTATTGAGCTTCACTGTTGCGATCTCCGCTGTATCAAGCTAGCTCCGCTGTAGAGAGCTAGCGAGCGCCTGTGTATCGAGCTAGTGAGCTCCGCGGAAGTGAGCTCCGCTGTAGTGAGCGCCGGTGTATCAAGATAGCAAGCTCCGCTGTAGCGAGTGCTGGTGTAGCGAGCTAGGAAGCTCCGCTGTAGCGAGCTGCTAGCGAGTTCCGGTGTATCGAGCTCCGGTGTAGCGATCCACCTTGTGCCTGGCTAGCCAACAGCCCAGCGGGCTAGCAAACCCGCTGAGAGCCCACTTAAGTCAATGTGGGTAAACACAGGTGGAGCCACCGCAGAATCTGTGGACAACCCTGTTGGGGGCCCACATTTTCTACCCACTTTGAAATAATTTGGGGCCCATCTGGGCTTGCTGGCCGGGTATCCATAGAACACATGTCCAGAACATTCGCTATCCCTTTTACAATAACCGTTGTTTTTAGCAAAACATTGATGGTTTTATTAATGAATATGGAGAAGAAAATCAGAAATGTGAAGAAGTATTTTTCAGTAATTTAGAAGCCCAACCCCCCCCATGCTACACACACACATATCACACCTATACCTGTAAATGAAGTCCAATCGTCTCTCCTTCTGGACAAAAATCTCCGTGACTTCAGGGTAAAAGTCTCCTTATCTTTTTATAGTTCTAGAAGTCTGCATAAAGCTGTTGTTCTGTGTTGGTCATCTGTTCATTATTGCTTCATGTTTTGAGTAAAAATCCAACTTTGAATCATTTTTAATTAGATTACATCCACCATTCTTGGAGTCAGTCAAAGCAAAACATAAAACACGGGCTCTTATTGAATAAACTTTATTAGTATCAAACAAAAAACAAACACAAACTCCCGAGCGCCTCCTCTGTTGGGACAGTGCTACTACATGCTTCGTCTACTATTTTCAGTGCAGTTGTCGCAAAACAATAATATATAAACAACAGACAAACATGAAAAACATTAAATGTCAAGTGGAAAGTGATGGCAACCCATAAACCTGGGAAAAATTAAAATGTTTCAAACAAAGCATTAGATTTCGGCCTTTCCATGTTTAGGGTTGCTATGCCAGGTCTGCAGTTGCTATAGCAACCACTAGCTACCCCCAAGTGCCGCCCCGTCCCATAATAATTTCCAAACTTCAGTCGGACATCCAACAGCACGTGTGTTTGAAAAATTACTTTATTATAAAAACATGTACTTTATCATGTTATACTGTACTATGATTTGCTATTCTATACTATGAAAACACTATTACTTAACTTTATCATACTATATTATGCTATAAACTACTTAATTATTAAAATTCTTTTATCGTACTATAATATAAAATAAATAAAAATTCTTTAATATAAAAACATGTACTTTTTCAAATAATACTATGCCGTACTATACTTTGCTATACTATACTATAAAACATATAAATGTTGAAATTTATTTTATCATATTATAATATGCTATAAAATACTTAACTATTAAAAATTACTTTATTGTACTATACTATAATATAAAATTAATAAAAATGCTTTATTTCAAAAGCATGTACTTCATCATACTGCCGTGGAGCAGCGGTAGGGCGGTCGACTTCTGATTGGAAGATTGTGGGTTCGATTCCCGCCGTGCTCGCCTCATGTGTCGAAGTGTTCTTGGGCTGGACACTGAACCCCAAATTGCCTCTGGTCGAAATATGGTGTCAGTGTTCAGCAGCAGAGCCACAACCAGTGTGTGAAATGGTGAATGGATCTGTGAATGTGAAGCACTTTGGGCCTTCGAATATATGAACTATACTATGAAAATACTTTATTATTAAAATTTACTTCATTGTATTATACTATAATATACAATAAAAATATAAAAAGTCCCTTATTCTGATTCCTATCTTGTTATACTAATAATGATGTTGGTGTTCTAGTTTTTTCTTGACTGTTCCTTTGTAAAAGAAAGCACAACTTGATCTTATATAGGATACTTTTTATCCTCCAACCCATCAATTTTATATATAATGAAATCCCTTTCATATTTCACTAAAAACTCCAATACGCTATAATTACATTCACAAAAAGCAAATTAACTGCTCAATGTAAAACAAAATAATTAAACACATTTTGGATTACTAGATATTTGTCTAATTTTATATTTATTTTCATATACACGTTTATTAGAGAGGAAAAATTTAAAAATGTAAAAAGACATTAAGATAGTTTTCTCTGAATGTTTAAATAATTCTTTTTTTTTTTAAACATGATTCTAAATTATTTTTGTACTCCGATGGTATTTTAGATGTTAGAGATCCACATTTTGAGATGTTTGTGTTTGGAAAGATTTTTCTTTTATATTTAAATGCCAGACTCAGCTTATATACATAAAGTTTATTATATTTAAGCTGCTGGATCTTAATGAACATAAGATTTTGTAGGAAAATGAACACATGATCTTCGTTTTACCCTCAACCTTTCCCCCTTTTATTTTTGTGGTGGTGACCAAAACCATGTAACCACGTTTAGCGGGATGGTCTAATGAGCTGTTGGGGGATTTGTGTGGTGGTCCCACCCTCCAGCCCTCTCTTCCTGAGATAAGGTCGGAGCTGCCATGTAGCGAGATAAAGCTTCAGGCTCAGAAAGCGGTTCCTCAGAACCTCCAGCTTACGGGACCATGTCTCTCTTTGAGCTGATCCAAAGCAGCCAAGCGTTGTTCTCCCAACTGCAGGACAATCTGTCAGAATCCATCCATCTGCTCACCAGACAATCCCGCCACAGTGGAGGCCGTCGCCCCACCAGGAGGAAAGGTGAGTGCGGTTCAGAGCAACAGGGGCCGATCGTTCGTTGGTGAAGTTTCATGTTGTTTAAATCGTCGCGACAGGATGAGAGGACAGGATTTCCTACCAGTTCAGGGAGATTTCCTGTTTCACTCTTTCATTATTAAAACCCAATGAAAAAAGTTCTCACTATTCCACCTCCTGCTGATTCTGCAGTGCATCTATGAAGGACAACAACAACAACAAAAAGTTTATTTTTATTTACAATATTTCAATATTTGAAACTGTAAAAAGTAAAAAAAAGACCATAAATTTGGTTCATGCAGCTCTGTGAACAGCTATTTATCAGCAGATTCAAAGACTCTTTCTTTAGTGCTTCAGTTTTTTTATTTTTTTAATATTTTTTTCTCATTACAACTTTGTCTACATGTAAGTTTACAGGGTAAATCAACCTCTTTAAATGGGGCTTTAAAAGCGCTATCTGTAGGTTGTTGCCATTTTTTTGACAAATTAAAATAAACTTGTTTAATTCTCGAAAATATAGTCTAAAACCGTCTGTGTGCTGACCCCTACAGGTTGAAAGGAGGTATTACAGTTGAATTTTGTGATCGGTCAACTGGTGCAAGTCCCAGAAGTTTGATGTCATCATGCTTTGCAACTCCAGTGTAAAAGCCCCGCCCATCTTTGATTCTGCAACGGTTGGTCATTAGCGTGCTAGCTTTAGCATTGCTCGTAACCTTCAGTTGTCGATAATCCACTGGTTTACACAACTTTCCGATGGACCTGGAAGTTATGACACAGAAGTTGAGCACAATTGGGATTATATCCAGCTAACTGTCCTGGTGATGGATTTGCAACACACATTTCACTTGGGATTGTTCGGTTAACACGTTAGCCTTTATTAGCTAGTGCAGCGCCGGCCCTGGGCAGCATGGCGCCCGAGGCAAAACATTTATAACATTTCACTCTAAATTAGTTGTGTATTAAACTGTAAAAAAAATAATTGTAATTTGGTGCCCCCTCTAACACATGGCGCCCTAGGCGGCCGCCTAGCTCGCCTATGCCTATGGCCAGCCCTGTGCTAACGGCATTTTACCACTCTCAGACACTGCAAACCCTCAGCTGCACGGGCAGCCCTGCTGTCGGACATTGCAAAATCAGCGTCTTGAGCATTGATATGTATGGCTGGATTGACCCTTGCCTATTCGCTGCTATAGACAGAGACGTGCGCGCACAGGCACCATCGCTATGCATTGAGTTGTGTCAAAAGAACGCAGCTGTTTCAATGGAAGATTCCACTAGCCCCACCCCCCTTTTTGGCTAATTTTCCTTGTCTTTATTTATCTTCTACTTTTGATACATTAGATCACGAAACCCTGCTGTCAAGGCACCAAAACTGTGGTGGGGGGTTGGTGGTGCCGCTCTCACCTGGTTTCAATCATACCTGGGAGACCGAACCATGAGCGTGAGCCTTTCTAAAGTTACCTGGGACACAGCTCCACTGTCCTTTGGAGACCCACAGGGCTCAATATTAGGACCCCTACTGTTTTCTCTCTAGTTTCTTCCCCAGAGTTTCATCATTCAGAAAACATGGAGTGTCCTTTCATTTCTATGCTGATGATAGCCAGATTTACCTCCCAGTGAATAAGAGCGGCTCCTCCCTTAAACAGTTAAGTTTATGTTTACATGAAATGGCTGGAGAGCAGCGTCTTGAGTTTTAATGAGAGGAAAACTGAGGTGAAGGTGATTGGTCGTAGTAACCACTGTGCCCCCGCTGTTGATTTTTGTAATTCTCTTTTACTCGGGGTTAGCCGGTCCTCTCTTTCACGGCTGCAGCCGGTTCAAAACGCCGCTGCTCATATGCTGGTTGGAGCACGAAAGCGAGAACACATCACACCCATCCTGGCTTCCCTCCACTGGCTGCCTGTGCATTTTAAGGTTCAATTAAAGATTATTTTATTTGTTTTTAAACCTCTGAATGGTCTGGCCCCGCCTTACCTCTCGGAGCTTCTCTCTACACTCCTCCCCGGCGCCTCCGGTCTGCTGATCAGGTTCTCCTGGAGGTCTAAGAGGAAGTCTAGAGGAGTCCAGCCTTTTCCATAACATTCGTGATGCGTCGTCTCTGTCCATTTTCAAAACTAAGCTTAAAACCATTTTTTACATTCAAGCTTTCAAAGTTCCACGAGACTCTGGTCCGCTGTTTACTCTGTTTTTACTTTGTTTTAACTCTGTTATTACTGTCTTGTCTTGGTTTTTTAATGTATGGCTCTTTGTAGCAGTCTGGCTGTTAAAGTGCTTTATAAATAAACTTAATTTCATTTCATTTTTCAAATCTGGGCTTAGAGTCAGCCTTCAACTGCCTTGTTTGGTTACCCTTTAAGTGCAAAGTAGCCTAAGAAAAATCATGCAAAAATGGTTTGTTTGGAATTACAAAATAGTATATCCAGTAAGCAATTTCTCTGTTGATATATTTGTTTAATTTTTATTTAGCTAAAATAAAGTTTAATTTTCTGATTGTTCTTCTGAACTTGATTTTTTTCTTTTTTAGATCAACACAATAATGAAAAAAATCTCTTATTTTATTCTGATTGCAAAGAATTAATCTTAAAAAAGTAAAAACAAAAACATTATTTCAGGAAAAAAATATTTTATTTATATATTATATATTTATTTTATAAATCAAGATTTTCCATAGCAAAAAAATCTTAAAGAAAACTTGTTTTGGTGACAAGAATTTTTTTAATAAGAATTCTTAATTTGACAAATTTTCTTCCCCTAATAGCATATTGTTTTAATTAAAAGAAAATGTTTTACTTATTTTTTTACAGTGTAGTATACAGTTTACTACAGTAGTATACAGTTTCCAGATTTTTCATTTTTCAAGCTTTTTATTTTTAATAAATGTGCAGCAGTTTAAATAATTTTTTTCACTTTTTCATGTTTTTTTGGGGGTTTTTTTCAAATAATTTTTCAGAAAAAAACCCTGATTTAATCCAATTTGAAATGACGCTGTGATAGTAAAATGTGGAAGAAGTGAGGCGTTGTGAATACTTTCCGGATAAACTGTATTTAGCCTTTTTTTGTCAAGAAATTAAGACAATTGGAGAACAGAACTACTCATTTTATAAAGTTAAAGTTTGATAGTGATCCCAGCATGTTTCTTAATGAGGTCAACACTCCAGCAGGGGCATTCGTTACCACTCCTAGGCGCTCTCTCACTCTCAGTTTTTTAATGTTTGACTTTGATTACTGATTACCTGACAGCCCTCGGGGGCGGCAGCGGCGGCTCCGTCCTTTGAGTTAGGCATAGTCGTACCTCGGAAACAGAGCTGAAGGTTGGCCCGTTTCAGTCATGGCTGCCTGCTTTCAGTGCATCCATCGACCTCTGGAGAAGAGAGGGAACCACAGATACACTCAAACTGACAACACAGGTGAGTGATACTGTTTTAGTGACCTGCAGCGCAAACATCTTAGGAGATATTGCGAAAGTTCTACTTACCTTTTGCATTATAGCACCATCTGAAACAGTTACGTAATGCAAAGCTGTGAAGTCTGAACACCAGAGGTGCTGCAATCTTCAGACTGATCCATAAATGTTTATGGAAATTGTGATAAAGCGGTTTGAGGTCAAGACTGAACCGACATTCTGGACTGAACGCTAGGCTTCCCTGCATCCACTGTCACCTTAAATCCAACCCTTATGGAGATGCAAAGGTGTTGCATGCAAGCGGATTATTTCCCAGATTCCCACAGGAGCAGGGAGGGGCAGGAAAAACGGGAGTGGCGTAATCTTGAGAGGAGTCCTGACAGGTGTGTGTGTGGTAAATAGTGACGGGGAGTAGAGAGGAGAAGGGGCTGAATGAGGCAGGAGTTTTGCTTTTTTCTGTACCCGAGGAGATGAAGGTGGTCAGAGAAGAAGAGAGGAAGAGGATGAAGAGGCGCTGCAGAAGCGGCTTCGTCTGTATCTCGGTGCAGGAGATGGAGAGCTTCTACAGATACAGCCTGAGCTGTCAGAAGCTGCACAGTGAGTTTTCTGAGGCTGTCAACTAAAAATATCATCTGCTTTTAGTCGTTTTTAACTGAATTTGTTTATTTTTAGTCCATTTTGAGTTTAAAAAAAGCTTCAAAAGTGTTCGGTTTGGCATTTATTTTAACTCTATTCCAAATTTCCACTGTAAACTGTTAATATTACCTTGTTATCTTAAATGAACTAAGATAAATTGTTGCCGTTTTTACCAGAAAACTGCCTTTTTTTCTCACTTGACTAGAATTTACTGGAATATTTTTGCTTTTATCTTTTCTGTGCAAACTCTCGGAAAATCTGGGATCATCTGAATTTGCTTTTGTGTCTGTACACTTCAAATACTGAGTAAATAATTGCAATTCCAATCAGCAACTCCAATAAATAACTAGAAAAGTTGCATTACTCGCGATAATGCTAACTGAATTTGAATTAAAATGCTGAGGCGATTCATTTTAATTTCTGAATCATGTCCTGAATGTGCTGAATCTTTTCATGCCAAACGTGTACAATTTGTAGAAACGTGCGCAAAGACTTTGGAAAACTTTTTGAAAAATCTCAAACTGTGAAAAATTTTCAACAATTTAAAAATACCAAAAGTGTTAGCATGAATGTCCAGAACGTGCTAAACGTTTTCATTCAAAAATTGCATAAGTTTCAAAGTGCACAAAGAATTGGAAGGATTTTGTAAAAAAAAAGATAGCAAAAAAAAAAGTAAAATGCGTAAAAGGTTTGCTACCAAAAGTACAACCATGAATATCCTGAGTGTGCTGAACGTTTTGATTCTAAACTTGCATATTTTGTAGAAAGTGGACAAATATTTAAAGAACTAAGTGTAAAAAATTTGCTAAAATTTTTTAAAATTGTTTAAAATAAAATAAATTTTGTGAATCTTTTGATAACAAAAATTTGAGAAATTTGAAAAAAATCCCATTTGTTTCTAGTGGGGATGAAAAATCACAAAAACTGCGTTCTTAAAAAGCTTAAAAACCATAAAATGCATGAATACTAAAAGTACAAGCAGGAATGTCCTTAATGGGCCGAACGTTTTGATACCAAGATTGATGAAAGTGTGATTTGAGTTTTTACAAATCAATTCAGTGATTTGTGGATTATGCAAGTGTGAATAATGAAAGCTGAATGTAGCTGCTGAAGATGCTCAAACCAAGAGCTATAAAAGCTGAAGTTAAAATTTTAGTAAAATATTACCTAAATCCCAATTTTGCAAACAATTTTGAAAAATGTATAATTTTGCCAAAACAGCTGAAAGAATGCTAACATATTATCTAAACCCCAAATTTGCCTATATAGAACTCAAAATAACATCTATTATTGCCAAAACATTTAAAATAATGCTAAAATATTGGCTTAATGCCAATTTAGCCATTAAAAAACTAAACTGAAAAAATTTCTAATTTTGGCAAAACAGCTAGCATAATGCTAACACATCAGTTAAAATCCAAATTTGCCTAAAGAACCTGAACAATTTCTATTTTTGCCAAAAAGTTTAGTAAAATGCTAAAATATTAGCTAAATGCCTATTTGGCCACAAAAAAAAAAAAAAAAAAAAAAAAAAACTGGAAAATGTTTAAATTTGCCAAAAAAGCTATCATAATGCTAAAATATTAGCTTAACTCTAAATCTGCCAAAAGAACTTGGAAAATGTTGTATTTGCCAAAAAAGCTAGCATAATCCTAAAATATTAGCTAAATGTCAATTTAGCTAAAAAAATAAAACTGGAAAAATGTCTAATTTTGCCAAAACAGCTAGCTAAGATATTAGCAAAACCTAAAATATTAAATCTCCAAATTAGCCCAAAAGAATGGAAATATATCTAAATATATAGTATTATTTTGCACTTAAACATGTTAAGAATTAATATGATTCATTAAGGAACAAAAAGATGTCCTTAAAATATTATCTTTTAAAACAAAAAAAAAATAGTTGAAAGATTTTTTTGGACAGTTTCTCATGAACTCCAAAACTGAGTAAACGATGAAGGTTCCTAGAGTTCAGATGATCTCTACAGCTTTTGGTCTTTCCAGTTGTCATTTTTGTGTTTCTGAGTGAAGTAAATACGTTTAAGAAAGCGTAAGGAGTGTTAAATAAGACTGTCACATCCTTATTTGCTCAGGGAGTTTCAGTTCCTCACAGATGGTGTGTGACTGAGGAAGACGAGGAGGAGGAGGAGGAGGAGGAGGAGGAGGAGGAGGTGTGTCTTTGCATTAACAGAGACAGTATTTGTTCAGAGTTGACTCCATCCGATTCTGCAGAGCCCCTCGGCCTTGTGGGATGCGTGTCGCAGTTGTTTACTGGTGTTTTTGATCTCTCCCTGTCAGGAGCCGCCTAGCTTTTTTTTTTTGTAATCTTTATTTAGACATGAAAAGATTATTTTTAGAAGCAGCTGATTTATACCACCAGGCTGCTGCTTCTTTCTGTTGATCCTACTTTCCTTTTCAAGGAATAACTGAGGAAAAGCTGGTTTGAAAATATAAAAATACAAGAAAACACGTTCTTTTTTCCTGCAGTGTTTGTCTGAAAAGATTTTGACAATTTAGTTTAGTAATAGAAGAAAATGACATAGAATCAGCTAAAATGTGTCCTAGTGTTTTTCTTCAACTTCATAAAATAGAATCTATATTCTTGTGGTACAGATGGGGATTTGGGACTTAAGTGTCACATGAGGGGATTCAACCTCAGTGACTCGAGACTTGACTCGAAACTCCACCTCAATGATTTAATGATTTGACTCGGGCGGCCGTGGTGCAGTGGTAGGGCTGACGAAGATTGCAAGTTTGATTCCCTCCTTGTCCATCCTGTGCTGTTGGCGGAAAGTTTCCCGGAGTGGACAAGACACCGTAAAGACCCCACAAGTATGCCTCTGATTCAAGCGGAAGGGTTCGCCAGGTTCGACAGCTGAGCCTGACTCAAGACTTGAGATACTCTGCCTGTGACTGTGTGACTGGTGACTCGAGAGTAACTTGTACCGTCACAAGACGCTTTTCAATGCCTTGCTAACAAGGACATACACTTTAAGCTCAATTACAAGATATACTCAGATTTCAATGACCAGACTTGACTCCTTAATCTTGACTTTTAGATAACTCGAGAACTTTCCACCTCAATGACTCGAAGACTAGACTGAGACTTCAACACGACCTCTCACTCGAGACTTACTCGACCTCATGACTCGAGACTTTCCAGCTCGATGACTTGAGCTCTTTTTTCTTTTCCCACCCCAATGACTCAAGACTTGACTTGATACTCTGCCTCAGTGACTTGAGAACTTGACTTGAGACTTAGCCTCAAAAACTCGAGACTTGACTTAACTTGAGACCCCAACTCAAAGACTCAAGACTTGACTTAAGACTCCACCTCAATAACTTGAGACTTGGCTTGAGATTCAACCTCAATGACTCAATATTTGACTTGAGAATCCACCTCTCTAACTCAAAACTTGACTTGAGTCTTGATCTCAATAACTCGAGACTTTACTTGAGACTCCACCTCAATTACTTGAAACTTGACTTGAGACTCCACCTCAATGATTTGAGATTTGATTTGAGATTCGACCTCAATGACTTGAGACTTGACTTGAGACTCCACCTAAATAACTTGAGACTTGACTTTAGACTCCACCTCAATAACTCGAGACTTGACTTAAGACTCCACCTCAATGACTCGACAACTGACTTGAGACTCCACCTCAATAACTCGAGACTTTTGTGTTTCACTCAAACACAAAAATGACTCAACAACTGACTTTATACTCAACCTCAATTACTCGAGACTTGGCTTGACACTCGACCTCAATGACTCGAGACTTGGCTTGAGACTCCAGCTCGATGACTTGAGGCTCCACTTTTTTTTCTTTTCCAGAGTGATTTAGATGTTAGTCGAGAACAATAAATGTTTAAGGTAAAGATTTATGTTAGTTTTTAATATACAGATGTGAGAACGTTTTTTGTTTTTTTTTTAACCTAAAAAACATTATACAGATGCATTACCAACAGAATGATCTGGTTCAGGTTTAGTGTCTGCCATTACTCTGAAAATTCATCAAATTCTTTTTTAATTTGAAAATTTAAGGCATGTTTTGGCTGACATAGAACAGAAATAGACATCCTGAATAGGAATTACCTGAAGTAGTTGATTAGATTGTGGGGCAGTCCTTTAAAAAAATAAACAAATTCTTCATTTTAACAGAGGAACACAAACAGATTCTCATGTTTAATTTCTTTTATAAGTTTCACTTATTTATTTATTATAATGCTTCATATTACGCACGCACAGATCCTAATTTACGCACAAATAAAGAATTACGCACGCACAAATCAGAGTGAGTCTATTTTCTCTCCATAAACTCTCGTTCTGTTAAAGATGTTTTTCAATCCGTTAATCGGTAAATCCATCTTAAACTTTAGACAGTGTTCCTATTTTTTCATTTAGTCTGTCTTATAATGGAATTTTATATGATTATTATCTTTAAAAAGAATCATATTAAACTTCAGGGTTTTAAAGCTGAGCTGTGTGAGAATTCTTCATCTTGTGTCTTGAAGGTTTTTGGTGTGATGAGTCGCGTGCCCTTCATTACATTTTGTCATCCTTCTCCTCATGATGACCAGTCGTCCTTCTTCCTCTTTTGGGGGGTTAAATTCCTCTTTCACTTGATTTATTAGTGATTTTATTTTGGTTCAAAACATTCCCGTCATACTTCTTCATAACTGTCCCCATAGATGGTCTTTTCTCACACAGAACCTCCTTTCTTTCATGCTTCTTTGTTAAGCAGGATTCCATAATGTGCTCTCCTGAACTCACACCATCAGGTGGATTTCTTTGAGATTTTGTTTTAAAAACTGAAGTCATCAGAATGAGGTTTTATAGAGTAAAGATGATATAGGAGGCTGTTTTTTTCTGTTTTGACCTCAGAGTGCTGTACAGTTGGTTTGGCTGCTTCTTGTGACCTGAGGTCAATTTGCAGAAGTGCTTCATGGGTACGGTGTTGTCTTGTGAACTTAGTGTTGTGTTGTGTTGTGAACCGACAATGTTGTGTTGTCCACCCTAAAGTGTTGTGTTATGATCCTAAAGTGTTGTGAACTCCAAGTGTTGTGATCTTCAAGTGTTGTGTTGTGACCTATAGTGTTGTGTTGTGAACCTAAAATGTTGTGTTGTGACCCGGAAGTGTTGTGACCCTAAGGGGTTGTGTTGTGAAACTACAGTGTTGTGATCTTCAAGTGTTGTGTTGTGACCTATAGTGTTGTGTTGTGAACTTACAGTGTTGTGTCGTGACCCAGAAGTGTTGTGAACCTAAAATGTTGTGTTGTGACCCTAAAGGGTTGTGTTGTGAAACTACAGTGTTGTGACCCTAAAATGTTGTGTTGTGACCCTAAAGTGTTATGATGTGAACTTACAGTGTTGTGTTGTCATGACCCAGAAGTGTTGTGTTGTGAACCTAAAATGTTGTGACCCTAAAGTGTTATGTTGTGAAACTACAGTGTTGTGTTGTGACCCTAAAGTGTTATGTTGTGAACTTACAGTGTTGTGTTGTGTTGTGACCCGGAAGTGTTTTGTTGTGAACCTAAAATGTTGTGTTGTGACCCTAAAGTGTCGTGACCCGGAAGTGTTATGTTGTGAAACTACAGTGTTGTGTTGTGATCCTTCATGGCCACCGTACGAGGGCATGATTCACTTGGCATCCTTTTTTCTTCATGTTTCTTCTTCTTTCTCTTTAATGGTGGATGTTAAAGCTATATTGCCACCTACTGTAAGCGGTGTGTAAAAACCCCGTACTGACATAGGCATTATGGTTTGGATCCTTCTGGACAAATGTGAGCATCATCCAGGTATGAACAATTGTGCTGTAAGGGCCAGCTCACAGCTCACAGTTGGGCTTTTCTAACAGAACCACAGAGGGGGGATTTCTCACTGTCCATGAACTCGTTTTGCTGTCAGTGTCCAAACACGTGAGCTGATACAATAAGTCCTCCTAGCAATGGAATCCACCGAGGTTCACACCTCTGCAAAGGACCTCAGAGAAACCAAAATAGCTGTACTTTGACCAGATGGTCTCTCGAGCGGCCCAACCAGTGTGGTGTGAGTGGATTCTTACTGTCCAGAAGTGTCCAGGAAGGTTACTAATGTTTAAGATTATTAGTTTATCAGTTGGAGTTAATATATTTTAGGAACAGTAAGGGTCAATAAATTATAGGGTGCATTCAGTAAAACAGAGCAGTCATACTACACTACCCAGAATGCCTATAAGGGCTAAGAGGCAGGCCATTGGTCAGAAGGGTTGATGGTAAGTTTTTCCAGAAAACTGTTTTTTTTTTTTTTTTTACTTTTAGAAGGCGTAACATGACAAATAGTTCAAACTTTATCGACAATAACTGTCGGTATAGACTGTTGCTGGACTTAACCACAGCCTTCGACACGGTCGACCATCACGTCCTCCTGGACAGGCGGAAAAACTGGGTTGGAGTATCCAGATCCGCTTTAAACTGGTTCACCTCAAATCTGACTGGTTGATCCTTTTCCGCGGCATCCTCCAAGTTTAAGTCCACCTCTCTTCTGGTGTGCCACAAGGCTCCGTTTTGGGACCTCTACTGATCATGTTGGTTTTGCTGTATTTTTTAAGCTCTTTTAATTTCTTACCATTTTTATGCTGATGATATTCCGCTTTATGTATTTTTTTAAACCTCAGGATGCTTTTAAAATCCATATTTTAAAGATTCAGTCAAGAGTTGGATGAATGACAACTTTCTACAACTAAATGAAGCTAAAACTAAGATCCTCGTTAGTACCACCCCCAGATAGTCCAGGGGTTTGGTCCACTTGCCTCTTTTGTCAGGCCTTCTGTCAGAAACCTCTGGGTCTCTTTGGACCCAGTTTCATCTCTTGCTTCTCATGTCGCTGCACTTGTTCGTTGTTGTTTTTATCATTTAAAAAACATGACCAAACTGAGTCTAGTTGTATTGCGTTCGAGGATGGAGATGCTCATTCATGGATTTATTTCTTCTCGTTTTGATTATTACAACTCCATCTTGACATGTCTTAGTATGTTTTAGAGTTTAGCTAATATTTCAGCCTCACACTTAGCTGTTTTGACTAATTTAGGCTTTTCTTGTTTTACTATTTTGAAGTTTATTTTTCTTAGCTACATGCTAGCTGTTTTGCCTCACCCAGGTTTTTTTTTTTTTAATTTTCGGCTCAGTTATTTTTTAAATGGCTATTAGCTTTAGCGTTTTTCAGCTTTTAGCTTCAGTGATTTCAGCTATCATCTTCAGCGGCAAAATTCAGTTTACAGAATTATCTCAGGTAATGCTATATATCTAGTTCATAGTTGTGTTGAAAGTTACGGTTTTTAAAGTTTTAAAAATGTCGTTTTAGAGTGTTCAATAAATGTTTATCATGTTCATCCCGCGACCTAAGCCGTGTTTTGAATTTTGGCCCCTTGTGCGATTGAGTTTGACACCCCTCCTCTAGAGTTATACTAAATTCATCTCAACACCTTCTGGTCTTCCTGGTTTATTCCACCCGCCTGTGAGTCACTTCTGAATTGGTGTCTTCCTGTTTATGCTCCGGAGGGCTGGCGGTGTGCGGCGCAGAGGCGGAAGGAGTCCGCGGCGTTCCGTCTTTTCCCTCACGGACGTCCGCTGGGGTTCCGACTTCAGCTGCAAACGATTGTAGCAGCAGTCTGCCCCACATCCCTCCACCGAGCCCAGTCTGCTCTGCTTCCCATGTCAACACGCACACGTGCACGGCTTCAATGCACACGCAGGCGTTGAGGATGTTTGTTTTCCACTTCATGTGTCTGTCCAGTTCAAAAGGTGCTTTAATGTTCAGCAAATGAGCTATTTAAGGAGTTTAAATTAAATCAAATAAGAAGCTTCTTGTTTATTGTTATAGCACTTAGTTATAATCGATGTTTGTTTAATTCAAATAGTGTGTAATAACTGGATTTTATTGTGAAAAACATCCAGTTTGTGTTTACAGTAACGCGTTTACTATTTGTCTTATTAAATAAAAGGAAAAATGTTTTAGGAAAAGTTATTTTCTCCTGAAAAAACTGATTCGTCAACTCAAAGTTCTTATAAAATCTTTATGTTCTAGAAGAGAAAAAGATCTTTACTTAAGGCGTGTTTGTCTGCACAGAGAGGTGACACTTTCACTTCCTTCTTAGAGCAGGTCTAAAAAACAAATGTTATGAATCCATATACTAAGTAGGGGGCTTTTTATCTTGTTAAATTAGTCTCTCGTTATCTAGCGAAGGAGTGTCAAACCCTATCGCACAAGAGGCCGACATCCAAAACACAGCGAACAGAATAAACATTTATTGAATAACCTAAAACTAAATTTCTAAAACTTTAAATATTATGTATTTAACATATTTAATAACTAGATATAGTTTAAACTGCAATAAAATGCTATTATGAATAGCAAAATAAACTGAAAATGCTGAAGCTAAAAAAAAAAAAGAATAGCTTAGCCAAAACAGCTAGCATGTTGGTAAAAAACATAGCTAAGCTTCAAAATAACCTAAAAAACTGAAAAAGCCTACATTAGCCTAAACAGCTAGCGTGTAAATATTAGCCAAACTTCAAAACAGTGAACATGTAGTTGAAATATTAGCTGTACTAGTAAATAGCCTAAAAAAATCTTAGTAAATGCCAAAATTGTCCAAAAATCTATCAGAATCCAAATTTTTAAAACTTAAAAACTGTAACTTAACGAAAATGCAGGAATATTATTCCAGAATAAATCAGTTTAAACCTTAAACAACTTTCAATATTTTACTCTCCATAAAATATATATTTATTTAAAATTATACAAGTTAAAAATAAGCGCAATATAGCATAAAAACGACAATAAAAAAAATTGATCTTGAGGACTGGATGGGCCTTGACTTTGACACGTGTGAGTATTAACAGTTTTACTTTTGTGATTCTATTGTGAGTTTATTTATTTGCTAAAATACCATTATTTTATATTTGACCAAATATTTGGGGGCGTGGCCTCTTGACTAACCGTGATTGCGTTTTATAACTGGCTGCTTTTAAGCAGCTAATAACCATGCTTTTCTTGTATAAGAGGGTCTTTGGGAGGGGAAGGGTTTGATGATGTCATATCCTGTCAACATGGTGACGACCGTAGAATTGAAAAATGGCCGGATGCTAGCATAACCAATGCTAGCATACGGTTTATTTTCAGCCTATAGCTGCACTTTTGAATGTAAAACCTCTAAAAAAGTTTTGATTTTTTTATTTTGCACATGTTTTCTTAATTGACAAATTTTCATCCTTAGGTTTAGGCTCTTTTCACATCGCTTTTAGCTACGGGAAACAACGTTCAAGTGACCACTTCCAATTAAAGATCTTTGTAAATCTGCATAAACAAGCGCATATTCAAAACGTTCACGTTCATGTGTAGCTATGCAAGTTTCTACGACTCTCTTTGGGCTCTACTCCCTTTACCGCCTTCATGGATTCTGATTGGTCCTTCACGTTAGCTCCGCCCCCATGCGCCACAGCGGGGCCTAAAGTCTTGAAACACAAATTTACAGATTTGAAAACGAAAAAAGATCTGAAACTGAAAAAAAATTGAAAGTTTGAGTTTTGAAACCTGAAAAACAGAACATTTGAAGCTGAAAATGATTAACAAACAGCAATATTTTTATCAAAATATTTTATTTTAATTTAAAATATTTCTGGCTCCAAAATAGTTCCATAGAAATGTAGTTTTTATGATGGTTTTAGGTCCACTGTGAAATGATAAATGCATCAAACGATGAAAAATATAACCAAACTACATAAATAAAACAGTTTTAAATAAACAAAGATTGAGTTCAATGAGTTTAAATGTGGTTGAATTTAATTATTTGTCTCAGTTTGTTCACGGTTTCACCAGCGTGTGGCAGACTATAGCTTTCTTTGCTGCCTTATCTGCTGTACATCATAAGATGTATCTACATTTTTATCATTGCTTTTTTTTTTTTTTCCATTTTCCTTTGCTGAGCTCTCTTTTCTGACTGTGTGTGTTCTGGATAAAAATCTGATTTTCCTGTTGTATGTGAGACAAAAGCTTTTGTCGTCCAACAAAGATCCGCTGAAACATGACAGTAACTCCAACAAAAACAGATCACAATCGCGGATTATAGTTTCATCCAACAGAAAAGGGCGTGATTGAAGCTCTTGAAGGTCCGCGCTTCTGTCTGTGGGGTGAAGGCCGTGTAACGGGAGAGCGGGGTGGACTCTCTGCAGCTCCGCCTTCTCGGCTGGCGCTAACTGGAGGGTTTGTGTGTGTGCGGCGGCGGCTGTGCTGCGCGGTGACAGCTCAGTAAGCAGCTGAGGTCCTCGGCTGTGGCAGCATGGACTTCCCCCGCGATGCTGTCTGACAGAGCCGTGTGAGTTTGTTCTAGTTGTGTGTGCGTGTATGTGCGTGTTTGCATAGATGCGGCGGCACAACAATGGCTCTGAACCGAGTTTCACAACTCTGCCACGAGATCACCAGGCTGTGGCTGCAGCTGAAGCTGATGACAGGTACTTTACAGGGTTTCTGCTTGGAGAGCTGCCTGCATTTTTAATGCTTGTTGGAGAGGAAACAGGAGATGATCCCGATCCTGCAGGTGTTTTCGTCTTTGAAATATCTACCTTACAATGTGTTCACTTACTTAAGTTTCTGCTTTATCATTATTAAAAGATCACTTTGAAAAAAGGTCAGAGTGAGACGTCAAAAGACAATTGATCATACAAACGTTCAGTTACTTTCCACGATTATTAACTACATTTTGTGATGGGAGACCATTTATCCGTGTCTACACGTGCAAGGATGTTGTCTTAACAAGGCAAACGCCCTGAGGAAATCTTTGAGTCTTCTGGATTAAAGCTCAGCTAAAGATGAAAGGAAGAGAAGCAGAAGTCAGTTCATCAAATAACCACTAGGGCTGGAGTCTCAAACTCACAAATGGTCGCGGGCCAAAAACAGGATAAACATTTACTGGACACTCTAAAACTAAATATTTTAAAACTTTAATAATTATGACCTATATATATAGCACTACCTGTGATAATGCTAGCGTGAATGCTGTAAGCTGAATTTGGCCGCTAAAAATGCTAGCGCTGATAGCTGAAGATGCTGAAATTGATAGATAACAATGCTGAAGCTGAAAAAAGCGAAAGCTGATAGCCAGCTAAAACGTGAGCTAAACACTAAATTAGTCTAAAAAAAAACTTAAGAAAAATCTTAGATTAGCCAAAAAAGCTAACATGTTGCTAAAATATTAGATCAACTTCAAAATAGCTTCAAAACCTAAATTAGCTAAAACAGCTTGCGTGAAGCTGAAATATTAGCTAAACACCAAAATAACCTAAAAATAATAAATAAAAATCCCAAATTAGTCAAAACAGTGGATGTGTAGTTGAAATATTAGCTAAACACCAAAATAGCCTAAAAAATCTTAGTAAATGCCAAAATAGTCCAAGAATCTATCAGAATGCCGATTTTTAAAACTTAAAAATTGTAACTTTTTAACATAATGAAAATGCAGGAATATTACTCCAAAACAGCCTTAAAAACTGAAAAAGCCTAAATTAGCCAAAACGGCTTGCATTTAGCTGAAATCATGGCTAAACTCCAAAATAGCTTTAAAAATCTTTAAATGTCAGAACAGTCCAAGTAGTTACCAGAATACCAATTTTTAAAACTAACTTTTTTAACAAAATATAAACAATATAAAGATTTTACTCTTCATAAAAAAATATTTTGTCAAAATTCTACAAGTTAGAAATAAGTGCGGGATAACATCGGGCCGTTAATAACATTAAAATAAAATGATCTGGAGGGCCGGATCCGGCCCCTGGGCCTTGACTTTGACACCTGTTCACTGAAATGTGAAATGCTCCAACTTGATGACAAAAACAATCTAGTTTTATCTCTTCAAAACCTTTTTGGATGAATTAAACTATGTACACACCAGGTTCGGTGTTCACACTGGATGAGCAGGGAGGGGCTTCTTCTTCTTCTTTTGCTATTGTCTACTAGCACTTGGAAGAGGCTTGGTGTGAAATGAAAATCTGGTGAATCTCACTCCAGATCTTCTCCTTTCACAGCTCTATTCCGATAAACTAAAGACTACGACCGCATACTAACCGGAATCATTAATTCGTCTCTTATGATCAATTTAAAAATAATTGGTACTTCCGTCGATTAAAAGGGACTCCATTTGGACGTCACTTTCAACACACATTCAGCAGCTGTACGGAGAGCACGAAAAAGGTTGTAGAAGCTCGTGTAACTACGAGTGAACACAAGTTCTGAATGCAAAAGCCAGAAATGTTCATTTATGCACGTTTATTCATTGGAAATGGCTGATTTAAAGCGTGTTTTCAGCATATTTTTATTCCTATTTGGAACATTATGAGTAAAATCGTTTCAGAATCACTCATGTTTTGCCTGAACTTTGGTTCAGACCAATAACTGGTCCATTAGAAAACACTTTTTAGGACTAAAAATGTTTTTCTACCAGGAAATTGTTGGTTTCAACATGGAGATCTGATAATTACACAGTAAAGGATGCTTTTATTTTGTAGTAAACACATTACCAAAAATGCATATAGGAGTAAAATAGAACCAAATAAAAAAAGAAGACAATAATAATCAAAGTAAAAGTATGATGCAGTGAGAGTTTGATAAACAAATGAAGAGATTCAAATCTAAAAACCGATTTTTGTGCAGGACGAGAGCTTGTTGTCGACGTAAGCGCCACAGAACGCGCAGCAGAGAGGGTTTGTTTCCTCCCCGGGTCAGGTGGAGGTGTCGGCGTTAATGTGAGGTCCAGTAAACAGAGCGGCGCGCTGACAGCATCTTAATCGAGCGCTCCCCTCCTGTCAGTTGGGACAAAACTCTTTTGAGTGTTTGAATGTCAACAACCCCCCCCTTCCCGTCTCCAGCTCTGTTTGAGCGTCTTTGTGGTTGACTCATTGACTCCGTTATTTGCTTTTCATTGGCTCTCCTGTAAGCTTTTAATGATGCATGAGGACTTTTTTTTTGTGGCGCTGTGTGTGTGCAGTGTGTTTGTGCTGTAGCCTGAGCGTATGTTTGCTCCTCCGGCAGATGCTGCTCATTTTATGATGCTGTAAAGCAGGGCTGCTCATTCTTGGTCCTCAAGATCTACCACCCTGCCTGTTTTCCAGCTCTCCCTGTACTGCTTGCTGCTGATTACCTGGACCAGGTGTGTCCTTTCAATCAGATTGTGGAGACATCTGACTGAGCCAATCAGCAGGTGGCAGGGCTTGGAGATCTGGAAAATAGTCAGGGTGGTAGATCTCGAGGACCAGGAATGAGCAGCCCTGCTGTAAAGCATGTGTCAAAGTCAAGGCCCGGGGGCCGGATCCGGCCCCATCCATATAATTTTATTTTATTGTCATTAATGGCCCGATGTTATCTTACGCTCATTTCTAACTTGTATAATTTTGACAAAATATATTTTTATGGAGAGTAAAATATTTAAAGTTATTTAAGGTTCAAGTTGATTTATTCTGGAATAATATTCCTTCCTGTTTATTATTAATAATTATATTAAAGGTTACAGTGTTAAAGTTTAAAAAATTGTCATTCTGCTAGCTTTTTGAACTATTTTGGTATTTACTAAGATTTTTTAGCCTATTTTGGAGTTTAGCTACTATTTCAACGGCATGCTAGCTGTTTTGGCTAATTTAGACTTTTTTAGTTTTTTAAGTCCATTTTAGAGTTTAGCTAATATTTCAGCTACAGGCTTGCTGTTTTGGCTAATTTAGGATTTTAAAAAAAAGGTTTTTAAGTTATTTTGAAATTCAGCTTTTTTTCAGCTCACAGCTACATGCTAGCTTAAACAGCTAGTTTTTTTAAGTTATTTTGAAATTCAGCTTTTTTTCCACCACCATGTTTAAGTTAGCTTTTTGTTTTTTAGGGAAATGTGACATTAGTGGGCTATCAGCTTTAGCGTTTTCAGCTATTTGCGTCAGTGATTTTAGTTAGCAATTTCAGCTATCAGCACTAGCATCTTCAATGGCCAAATTCAGCTCACAGCATTCACACTAGCATTATCGCAGGTAATGCTATAAATCTAGTTCATAAATATGTTAAAGTTACGGTTTTAAAGTTTAAAAAATTGTCATTTGCTGCTAGCTTTTTTGACTATTTTGGTATTTACTAAAGATTTTTTTAGGCTATTTTTTGGAGTTTAGCTACTATTTCAACGACATGCTAGCTGTTTTGGCTAAATTAATACTTTTTCAGTTTTTTAAAGTCCATTTTAGAGTTTAGCAATATTTCAAGCTAAGCTTGGCTGTTTTTGCTAATTTAGGATTTAAAAAAAAAAAGAGTTTATTAAGTTATTTTGAAATTCAGCTTTTTTTCAGCTACAATGTTTAAGTTAGTTAGCTTAAGAAGCTGCTTATTTTTTAGGTAATTTGACATTTCAACACATATTTAAGTTGGCTTACAGCTTCAAGCGGTTTTCAGCTATTTTAGTCAGTGATTTTAGTTAGCAATTTCAGCTATCAGCACTAGCATTTTCAATGGCCAAATTCAGCTTACAGCATTCACACTAGCATTATCGCAGGTAATGCTATAAATCTAGTTCATAAATATGTTAAAGTTACGGTTTTAAAGTTTAAAAAATTGTCATTCTGCTAGCTTTTTGGACTATTTTGGTATTTACTAAGATTTTTTTAGGCTATTTTGGAGTTTAGCTACTATTTCAACGACATGCTAGCTGTTTTGGCTAATTTAGACTTTTTCAGTTATTTAAGTCCATTTTAGAGTTTAGCAAATATTTCAGCTTAAGGCTTGCTGTTTTTGCTAATTTAGGATTTAAAAAAAAAAAAAGGTTTATTAAGTTATTTTGAAATTCAGCTTTTTTTCAGCTACATGTTTAAGTTACCTTAAGTTAGCTTTTTGTTTTTAAGGGTAATTTGACATTTAGCACATATTTTAGTTGGCTATCAGCTTCAGCGTTTTCAGCTATTTGCGTCAGTGATTTTAGTTAGCAATTTCAGCTATCAGCACTAGCATCTTTAGTGGCCAAATTCAGCTTACAGCATTCACACTAGCATTATTGCAGGTAATGCTATAAATCTAGTTCATAAATATGTTAAAGTTACGGTTTTAAAGTTAAAAAAAAATTGTCATTCTGCTAGCTTTTTGGACTATTTTGTCATTTATTAAGATTTTTTGGGTTAGTTGGAGTTTAGCTAATATTACAAGGTAATTATATAAGAATTTGAGGCTTTAAAAATTTGGCTTTAGTGCATCCTGTTCACTCCCGTGAGGTGTGTTTTGGATTTTGGCTCCCTGTGCGACTGCTGTTGGCACCCCTGCTGTAAAGCTAACACACCTTTGTCGACTTTCACTGTATTTTTAAGTTTGTGAGTGCACTCAAACAGATCAAAAATCTTTCATCTTAGGCTAAAATTTCCTATTCGTCTTCATTTTTGGAGCTCCACAACAGCTGAATCAATGCACCAAAAAAACAAATCCAAACGGATCTTTAATGATCCCTGGAGGAAGTGGGAACGTTTTGAAACTATTCTTCACAGTGATCAAATTTTATCTCTAGCTGTGCATCAATCTTAAACGGTTAGACCTCTATATGCAGGGTCGAGTTTCGTACTTTCCTCCAAATCAATAATGCTTTCCCATTCTAACCATTTACATGCAAAAAAAATGATCGAAACACAACCAAACAGGCAACAATTTGGTGGGAAAAAAAAAAACACAATCCATAAGCCAATGGGTTTGTGAGTCCCGAGTCAGTCAAAGCAGTCAAAAATAAAGGGCAGCAACTGCATTCCTACAAAATTATTCACATTTAATCCTTCAAAATAATATCTGAAATCTAAAAATCAATTATCTTTAATTTGCTTTTGCCACGTTTGTAAAACTTCAGAAATCTTGAACAAATGAACCTGCCGATAAATCTTTTTTTTAAATGACAAGATTGGATTTTAAATAAAGTGAGTTGCTTGCAGTGATTGCTTCCTTTCAGGGTGAGTGAAGACACAACCGTGCAGGATTATTTGCTTATTGGCCACCACCCTTCATCGTTCTTTGTATGTCATTTCCATTTTTTCCTCCCCGCTCTGCCGTTCTTGGGTTACTTTGTCCACGTACTGTAATGACTGGTAGCAATGGCCAAAGGCAGCTAAAAAAAGCCTCTGCTGCATCGGCTGGTTTTGCACTCAGCTGGCCATCTTTCTTTTCTTTTTTTTCCTCTAATAGTAGGGAAAGAGGAAGGGAGGAGGACCCGCATTTAAACCCACAGGATTTTCAGCTTTGTAGTCCTCAGATCTCCCATTAGCTTTCAAGGGATTCTGCAGTTCTTTCAGTCAAAGAATCCCATCGGAGGTTGTTGGTCCGTCACCGCCTTCGCCTCTGGGGCACAATCCGACTGTAGTCCAAGTTCACGTGAGGTACAGACCACTCTGAAAGCTGCTTAAATATCATCGACAATGCAGCAAAAGTACTGAAAGATTGTTGGCTCTGCTTTAAATCCCATTTTTATTTTTGTCAAGTGTGTGCAAGTTCAGGTGCATTAAAAAAAAAGCGGGGGAGGGGTAGTAGTCTGTTCATTAGCGGGTGAGGTGTATTCTTTTGATTAGCGGGAAAAGTGTAGCTTGTTTATTTGCGGGGGAGGTGTAGCTCGTTTATTAGAAGAGAAAGTGTAGCCCGTTTATTAGCAGTGGAAATGTAGCTTGTTTATTAGCAGTGGATATGTAGCCCGTTTATTAGCAGTGGAAATGTAGCTTGTTTATTAGCAGTGGAGGTGTAGCCCGTTTATTAGCAGTGAAGGTGTAGCCCGTTTATTAGCAGTGGAAATGTAGCTCGTTTATTAGTGGTGGATATGTAGCCCGTTTATTAGCGGTGGATATGTAGCCCGTTTATTAGCAGTGGAAATGTAGCTTGTTTATTAGCAGTGGAGGTGTAGCCCGTTTATTAGCAGTGAAGGTGTAGCCCGTTTATTAGCAGTGGAAATGTAGCTCGTTTATTAGTGGTGGATATGTAGCCCGTTTATTAGCGGTGGATATGTAGCCCGTTTATTAGCGGTGGATATGTAGCCCATTTATTAGCGGTGGATATGTAGCCCATTTATTAGCAGTGGATATGTAGCCCGTTTATTAGCAGTGGATATGTAGCCCGTTTATTAGCGGTGGATATGTAGCCCGTTTATTAGCGGTGGATATATAGCCCGTTTATTAGCGGTGGATATGTAGCCCATTTATTAGCAGTGGATATGTAGCCCGTTTATTAGCAGTGGATATGTAGCCCGTTTATTAGCAGTGGATATGTAGCCCGTTTATTAGAAGAGAAAGTGTAGCCCATTTATTTGCGGGAGAACTGTAGCCCGTTTATTTGCGGGAGAGGTGTAGCCCGTTTATTAGCGGTGGAAATGTAGCTTGTTTATTAGCAGTGGATATGTAGCCCATTTATTACATATACACTGCTCTTTATTAGTGGTGGATATGTAGCCTGTTTATTAGCGGTGGAAATGTAGCCCGTTTATTAGCGGTGGATATGTAGCCCGTTTATTAGCGGTGGATATGTAGCCCGTTTATTAGCGGTGGATATGTAGCCCGTTTATTAGCGGTGGATATGTAGCCCGTTTATTAGCGGTGGATATGTAGCCCGTTTATTAGCAGTGGATATGTAGCCCGTTTATTAGCGGTGGATATGTAGCCCGTTTATTAGCGGTGGATATGTAGCCCGTTTATTAGCAGTGGATATGTAGCCCGTTTATTAGAAGAGAAAGTGTAGCCCGTTTATTTACGGGAGAGGTGTAGCCCGTTTATTAGCGGTGGAAATGTAGCTTGTTTATTAGCGGTGGATATGTAGCCCGTTTATTAGCGGTGGATATGTAGCCCGTTTATTAGCGGTGGAAATGTAGCCCGTTTATTAGCGGTGGATATGTAGCCCGTTTATTAGCGGTGGATATGTAGCTCGTTTATTAGCGGTGGAAATGTAGCCCGTTTATTAGTGGTGGATATGTAGCCCGTTTATTAGCGGTGGATATGTAGCCCGTTTATTAGCAGTGGAAATGTAGCCCGTTTATTAGTGGTGGATATGTAGCCCGTTTATTAGCGGTGGATATGTAGCCCGTTTATTAGCAGTGGATATATAGCCCGTTTATTAGCGGTCAATATGTAGCCCATTTATTAGCAGTGGATATGTAGCCCGTTTATTAGCAGTGGATATGTAGCCCGTTTATTAGCAGTGGATATGTAGCCCGTTTATTAGAAGAGAAAGTGTAGCCCATTTATTTGCGGGAGAACTGTAGCCCGTTTATTTGCGGGAGAGGTGTAGCCCGTTTATTAGCGGTGGAAATGTAGCTTGTTTATTAGCAGTGGATATGTAGCCCATTTATTACATATACACTGCTCTTTATTAGTGGTGGATATGTAGCCTGTTTATTAGCGGTGGAAATGTAGCCCGTTTATTAGCGGTGGATATGTAGCCCGTTTATTAGAAGAGAAAGTGTAGCCCGTTTATTTACGGGAGAGGTGTAGCCCGTTTATTAGCGGTGGAAATGTAGCTTGTTTATTAGCAGTGGATATGTAGCCCATTTATTACATATACACTGCTCTTTATTAGTGGTGGATATGTAGCCTGTTTATTAGCGGTGGAAATGTAGCCCGTTTATTAGCAGTGGATATGTAGCCCGTTTATTAGAAGAGAAAGTGTAGCCCGTTTATTTACGGGAGAGGTGTAGCCCGTTTATTAGCGGTGGAAATGTAGCTTGTTTATTAGCGGTGGATATGTAGCCCGTTTATTAGCGGTGGAAATGTAGCCCGTTTATTAGCGGTGGATATGTAGCCCGTTTATTAGCGGTGGATATGTAGCCCGTTTATTAGCGGTGGAAATGTAGCCCGTTTATTAGCGGTGGATATGTAGCCCGTTTATTAGCGGTGGATATGTAGCCCGTTTATTAGCAGTGGAAATGTAGCCCGTTTATTAGCGGTGGATATGTAGCCCGTTTATTAGCGGTGGATATGTAGCCCGTTTATTAGCAGTGGATATGTAGCCCGTTTATTAGAAGAGAAAGTGTAGCCCGTTTATTTGCGGGAGAGGTGTAGCCCGTTTATTAGCGGTGGAAATGTAGCTTGTTTATTAGCGGTGGATATGTAGCCCGTTTATTAGCGGTGGATATGTAGCCCGTTTATTAGCGGTGGATATGTAGCCCGTTTATTATCGGTGGATATGTAGCCCGTTTATTAGCGGTCGAGGTGTAGCCCGTTTATTAGCAGAGGAGGTGTAGCCCGTTTATTAGCGATGGAGGTATCGTCTGTTTATTAGCGGGGTAGGTATAGTTTGTTTATTACACAAACGATTCTGAGCAGAGAACATTTTGAAATTATGTGATGGATATAGTGACGGCTGAAGTTAGATCCGCCCCATTTATGACTTTCTGAAAGTGGGAAACTAACAGGACAAAGTAAAGGGAACTCTTGTTTTTCAAGTTGTCATAAACAAAAAGTAATACAAAGTATTTGAAACCAGACTGTATTTTGTTTTTTTTTTAGCATAAAGCTAGATTTTCTAACATTCTAAACCAGCCTCCAGTGTTCAGTGAAAGTACTGCAGCATTTTTTTTCCTTCCTGTTTGGCTCCAAATTAGAAAATTGAAAGTGGAGCGTTGGTGTTAAATATGAAGTTGATGTGACATGACGGTGGACATTTGACACTTTCACATTGAAGAAATTCTGCTCTAAAATGTTTGCGATCGTAAATCTCTAATATTTCCTTTTTTTTTTTTTTTTTTTTTTTTTTAATCTGCAGAGGAACTTGTTTTTTGGTTATACTTGATGGGTAAAATGTGAATGAGTTTTATCCCTGCCTGCACCACTGCTGTTTAGAATGGTACCCGCCCCTTCGATGTTTTTGGTAGACAAGTGGGTCCAGATGTGGATGGGTTTAGGAATCAGATAAATACTGGTTTTAGTCCTATTTGTTCTCTTTTGGTTTTGTTTAGTCCCTCAACATGAAATATTCATGCCAGTGAATTATAGTAATACAATGTTTGCAGATGATGGTTTCATACATATTCAGTCTCTGATTTCCTGCTAGTTAATGGTAGATAATCAGCTGTAGATAATTGGAGCTTCACTGATTAGCAGATCTTGTCTGAGCTGAGTTTTCTGCAGCTTGGGAGAGTGTGTTTGTGCTGTGACAGACCGTAGACAGAAGGACAGTAGTGAGTTGTTCGGCAGAGATGATGATGCCACCATCTATTCAGTAGACAAGGGCTCTGTGCCAATGACGGAGTCCGGCCCGATGCCGCGGGTTTGTATTTCCAACAGCTGACTCGCTGCTGGAGTCTTGGGTTTCTTTAACTCAGGAATAGGGCTTTAATAGAAGTAAAAGTGATGGTTTTAGATAAAATGTTCTGCTTGGGGAGTTGTAAATTTTGCCTAAATCAGTTTATCCTAATCGCTTAGCGCTCCTGGAAAATTAAATGTAAAAGTGAAACTAATCTGGACATTCCTCAGGTTTAGAGTCGGTACAAAGGGACACAGTGAGTCCTGAAGTCATGCGAGCGTTGGTTATATTTTAATATTCGCCTGGCGGCTGTCTTGACTAATTCAAGCTTTGGCGGAGGGGATGGGCGCGCACAGATACGCACATTCCAGGCTGTTGGCCCTGTGACCCAGTTGTTGTTTGGTGTTGTGTGTGCACGCCAGCGACTGACCTGCACTTGTGTGTGCGTCGCACAGACGTGGCGCAGCAGCGACAGATGGAGATCTGGTAAACCCCGACGATAATGCCAGATAATAGAGCTCGGATTCCCTCACACAAGTGTGAACGCACACACGTGGCGGCAGGCCAGCATCCCGACTGATGTTTTTTTTTTTTTTTTAAGCTTTTATTTTGTGTCCTTACTACACCTCATTTCCTTTAATCCTCCATGTTTCTAGGTTCAACCTGAAGAATCCAGATTAGAAACGACTGATCTCTGTCTCAAATCTTATATCTGATGGATCCTGTTGAGGGGAAGTACGTTGGGGGTCATTTCGGAGTGGTGCTCGAGTCAGGCCTGTTTGTGTTTGCACGACCCCCCCCCACCCAAGGTATGCCAGTCAGTGTGTCGAGTGAATTTTCAGACAGGCCTCCACCCCTGCAGCTTCCAACGAGTGCTCATCCGTGGTTCGAGTGGCCGTCGACCGGCGTACAACAGCTGGCTGCCGCCTTTGAATTCGCCCTGCACGCCGTGAAAACTTGTCGGAACACGACCTCCACACAAAAGAGGACGATGCGAGCGCCAAAGGCAGACAACCATCTACCTTTAACAGAGTAATCTCTACCTTACACAAGGTGTGTTTTGTCACACTGGAGGATTTTTTTTTTTTTTTGAAAAGAAAAGAGAAGAGGAAAACAGGCATGTTCAAAGGTACGACAGGGCCTATAATTAAGTTTTCAAGTTTGAAACTTGAACTATGAAGCATGTGTTGAAACAGATGTGAACGCCTCTCTTCAGACCATTTAATAGAATTTAAAGCATCCCATTAAAAATGTTAAGGATCTTCACAGAGACATTCAATCAATGAGATTTGACCAAATGCGGATCAAAAAGAAACTTGAGGCATTTTCACACTGCACTGTTTGGTCTGGTGTTCTTTAAATAGGTGCGATACTTCATCTGAACTTTGAAATGATTCTCTGTAAATGCAGATAACCGATCTTGACAAAAGTGAGCCACAAAAGTTTCTAATTAGTAGATGTAGAGACATTTGAATGTGCTAGCTAGCAGGTCTGCAGGAATACTTTGAACAAATTCCACTGGATTATTTCCTTTCATCACTGCGTCAAAAAAGCGGAATTTTAAAATCTGATTGAACACAGTTTGAACTTTCAGATTTGAAAATGTCTTTAAAGGTTAGTTTCCACCGGTGAGTCAAAAAAATGACACAGACAAATAGAAGATTCGATAAACAATCGGAATGTTAGTATCGTCTCCATTATGTCTACACCTGACATCCGTACATCCATGTGAGGGATCGAGCGACCAAGGAGGACAACAGAAGATTCATCCAAAAATGAAATTTTAATTTTTCTCAAAAAAGGCCCATAAAAGAGGTCAACAAAACATAATTAACTCAGACAATAAACTTAACTTTTAACTTAAGCAAATGAACAGACCAAGTAACAGAAATGAACTGACCTGAACTAAGACACAACAGGGGAACATATATAGTGGGTGATCAAACCACTTGACAAACATAGGGGGAACTAAACATTTAACAAAGACAACACAAAAGACTAAACACAAAAATAGTGGTCTTTCAGAAGAAAAAGCAAGCAAAAGAAAAGTACTCAAAAAGGATTAACAAATTAACAGCAACTTAGAGAAACAAAGTAAATGAGGATTAAATCAGTCCATGTTTTCCCCCCTGGAGACTTCTGGAGGTGGCGCCTGCCAATTGCCCAGGTGCAGCATTTAAAGGCTGTGATGGCTGCATTTTCCTCCTTTGGCCATCCAGCACCAGCTCCAGGAAACAGATCCCCAGCCACACCCGCAGCAACTAGCATACACAGAACTGGCAACTCAAAAACAGGTGAAATTAGTTAAACAAACCAAATATAAGGAAATCAAAATATGTGTTCTACAAATAAACATAAATAAATACATATTTTAACTCAAAGAAATGTTTGTGATTATTTGCAAATAAGTTTTAAATAATAAATGTATCAAATATGGGAAATAAAATTAAGTGTGCAGTCTACTGTGGTTACTGAACTTTTGTTGTGGGTGTGGCAGAGTATGCTGCCATCACAGTCCACAACACAAGCTTTATGCAGGACTACTATGTCCAGTTTGTCAAAACTTTGATTTTGCAGTAAAAAGCTAGAAATGGGTTTTAAAATAACTTTCAAAATAAAAGTCCATCCATTTTCACCATGGATGAAGACGTACAAAAACACAATTTATGACTTGAAGCACGTGTCAATTCCATCTCCAGATCATTTTATTTTATTGTTATTAATGGCCCAATGTTATCTTGTGCTTATTTCTAACTTAATTTACTTACTAACTTATAAGTTTGACAAAATCTATTTTTATAGAGAGTAAAATATTGTCCAGTCCGGTCTGGACAGCTCAGTGGAAACGAGGCGTTATACAACACGTAAGGGTGATGTTGGTGAGACGCAGGCGTGTCGTATGCATTTTTCATTATTTCAGCCCCTCCCAAATTCTGCAGGAAGCCTGTTAGTGTTGCGGACACCAGCGTATTACATGCATCATTCACGTGTGGTCAGTAATAGGGATGTTCCGATCCGATCACTTGATCGAAAATCTGTGGTCGATGACTTGGTCCCCCGATCAGTATTGGATTTCTCATGAATTCTTATTATAATTAGCGCTTTATATTTTAAGCTTATTATTCCTGATAAATACCCCACTAGATATCTGCATGTCATGAACAGATCATAAAATGTTGTTGCCGTAAAACGCAGCAGAAACCGCAGCAGTTTAAACAGGAGGCTAACAAAAACAATTCAGTCAAGCTAGCAATGTGATCACAGACTCAGACTTCCGGGATCAATAACTCTTTTAAAATGCTTTAAACTGACAGCTGGTGTATCTGTATGTTTGTCCTAACACAAACATCAACCTATAAAGGCATTTCAACAGAAAAAGACAGGAGTTTTTGTTTCTTTTTAATTTTAAGCTTGTTGTGCTGCAGACAGACAGACGGCTACAGAGCAGCAGCTAACTGTGCTAAGCTAAATGGAATCACATTTGGTCAAAAATGTTCATTAGCTCTAAAGATTTTAAAGCTAAAGTCAATAAATGTTCTCACGTGACTAAATATCACTTATATAACAAGAAGTTATTTTTTTCTTAGTTTATATTTGCTCTATTTTTACTTGTTTATTAAAGCTACTTCACAGAAGTTTTCTATTTAAGTTTTTAATGATAAAAGAAGGTTAATGAAATATAAATAAGAGACAAGACAAATCTGTTTATTTAATTTGTTCATGTTTCAAATGTGTTGCAAAAGTATCTAATCGGGACTCTTTACCGGCGGATACACAAAATCGAATGACTCTGAATTAAATCGGGCCAAAAAATAACTTGACCCAGACATCCCTAGTCAGTAATGCCTGAGCGGTCCAGACTAGACTGGACCAGGCCCGACTGGACATTTTAGTGTCTCCATTACAAAATGGACCCGTTAAGCAGGATCAACTGGTACCATTTCTGGTCCCCCGTTGGTCGTAGGTCCATAGAAGAATGGAATGGACCCTTGAAGGCGGAGCTTCTGTCATCACATGATGTAACCCATTGATTTGTTGAAAGGTTTTACGACAACATTTAAGCGTCTGACCAGCGCTTTTCCCGACTCAAGATCCAAACCCAAAGTTTTGTCCTCTTTCCAGGTTCTTCTTCGAGTCCCGCAATTTTTTTGAGAAGAAAAATAAATTCTAAATACTGTATTCACCCTTATTCACGGATGTTGGGAACCGGAGCCGGGCCAAATCCAGAAATATGTTCGAGTGCTGCCACAAACGATTTAATAGTCGACTAATCACCCATTATTTTTTTAGATTATTCGACTAATCTGGGATTGCGTAAGGCGGTTGTAAGGCACACATCTTAACCATCATTAGCTTTAAACTAACTAACTACCTGCGATAATGCTGGTGTGAATGCTTTATGCTGAAAGTAGTTGCTGAAGATGCTGAAACTTTTTGCTGAAAATGGTGACGCAATTGACTATAAATGCTGAAGGGATTTACTGAAAATGCAAAAGCTATTTACAAAATGTAAAATTTGCTAAAAGACTGGAAATTTTGTTTAAAGAACTATGAAAGAGCGCTGAAGTTGACCTAAATATCTGAAAAAAATTGTAGTAAAATTGCTTAAAAATCTCTAATATATGCCAATTTTGCAAAGATATTTAATGTGTTGCTTAAATATGAGCTAAACTCCAAATTAGCCCATAAAACTGTAGTAGATGACAAAATAGCCAAAAAAAAAGCTTGCTCGTTGCTTAAATACTAACTGAACACAAAAATTTCCTAAAATTCCCCAGTAAACTAATTATTAAAAAACGTTAGAATGTTGTTAAAATAGAAGCTAAACTCCAAATTAGACTAAAAAAATCCTCAGTAGAAAACAAATTAGCTAAAAATATTAGCATACTGCTAACATAGAAGCTAAACTCTAAATTAGACTAAAAAAATCCTCAGTAGAAAACAAATTAGCTAAAAATATTAGCATACTGCTAACATAGAAGCTAAACT
Organism: Oryzias javanicus; assembly: GCA_003999625.1. Classification (NCBI taxonomy): domain Eukaryota; kingdom Metazoa; phylum Chordata; class Actinopteri; order Beloniformes; family Adrianichthyidae; genus Oryzias; species Oryzias javanicus. The sequence goes on from CM012438.1 coordinate 22,130,596, forward strand.
CTAAATTAGACTAAAAAAATCCTCAGCAGAAAACAAATAAGCTAAAAACATTAGCATACTGCTAACATAGAAGCTAAACTCTAAATTAGACTAAAAAAATCCTCAGTAGAAAACAAGTAAGCTAAAAACATTAGCATGCTGCTAACATAGAAGCTAAACTCTAAATTAGACTAAAAATATCCTCAGCAGAAAACAAATGAGCTAATAACATTAGCATACTGCTAACATAGAAGCTAAACTCTAAATTAGACTAAAAAAAATCCTCAGTAAAAAACAAATGAGCTAAAAACATTAGCATGTTGCTAACATAGAAGCTAAACTTTAAATTAGCCTAAAAAAATCCTCATCAGAAAACAAATGAGCTAATAACATTAGCATACTGCTAACATAGAAGCTAAACTCTAAATTAGACTAAAAAAAATCCTCAGTAGAAAACAAATAAGCTAAAAACATTAGCATGTTGCTAGCATAGAAGTTAAACTCTAAATTAACCTAATAAAAGCCAACAGATAACAAATTAGCCAAAAAAAAATTAGCACGTTGCTAAATTAGGTGAACTCAAATGTTTTTTGAAAATGATTATAAACGATCAAAATATTGGTCATGAATATATTTAAGGCATCTGAAACGAGGAACTATTTTTCACAAAAGATCGTTTTTGTCTCACTGACTGAAATATAAAAAAAGTGACTTTTTTGGTGCTGAACGCTCACAACTTTGTTCAACTTTACTACACTATGACTCCATATAATACTGTATAAAGTAACGATTAATCGACTACTAAATTAGTTGTCGAGTATTTTAATAGTCGATTAGTCGACTCATCCTAATACGGAGGCACACACGGAATGTTTGTTACCGATCGATACTCATTAAAAACACTTCTGATCGGGCTTTGTAAATATTGATTGAAGAACACTGGAGAATTGCTTAAACTAAAGTTTTAATTTAGAACAATAGACTGTTCTGCAGCTTCATTCATGATAACATCCTGCTCTGGATTATAATGATCCTCCATGATTATCTTTTTAACTTTCTTTTTAACGTTTCTGAGTCAGCTCAACCTCCGTGGCTGAGTCTGTAAGTTGAATTCTGCTGAACAAAACTTAGTATCAGAGGAATCAAACCACCGATCCAGAATGAAATTAACCCCTTAATTTTCTTGCTTTTGTCTTTCTCGTGTGGGGGTTTTTCTCCGCAGGTACCGTCTACCGTCCGGTCGACGCATTAAATATGTAGGCGTGTGCTTGGAAAACCTGTCCTCCGTTTCACCGTACTGATCAGCTTCTGTTGTCTTTTAAACTGCTCCTTTTTAGGCTGAAAAACACACATTCACTGACTGGACGTCATGAGATTTAAAGGTGAAAAATGGCCGCCCGTGTATTATCTTCTTCCCTCGAATAAGCCCCTGAGAAAAAGAATGAATGAAGCGGGGAAGGGGGTCTCCGGTCTGGGGGAAGGGTGCAAAGGGGTGGGGTAAATTCTTTTTAGGCCCCCATAATCACTATTTGTGTTTGGCAGTGTTGCCCCACTTTGTGTGTGTGTGTGTTGGGGTTAAAAGGGTTCAGTGGCAGCTTTGCTGCTATAGTTTGATTTCATTCAGTCGTCGGAGGACAAAGCTGAGTTTTCGGGCTGCAGTGGTGAAAAGCTGCCTGACGCCTGAATGTCTGATGTTTCTGCAGAGTTCACTGCTGAGCATCTCCAACCAGCCTCCGTTTGCTTTCATTCAACCATAAAAGCATCCTGAAAATGTAAATACATCTTTAAGTTTAAGCAGGTTGTTTTGTGTGAAGCTCAAATTATTAATACCCATTTGTTTGTTCACAGAATACATTTATAAAAAGCGGTTAAAAATAAAAAATATATATATTTAAATAAATTGCAATTTTTTTTTTAATTGTAAATTAATTAAAGCTTGCTTTCTGTGTTGGATCTACAAAGGCCTTTAAAATAAAACTGTAAAAAAAAAACACAAAATAAGAGTTCAATGTTTTCTCAAACAATATAGGACATGTATTACATGAAATAAAACACTAATTATTAACGCAAGCTTAGCTCAAAGTGAAAATGTACACAAAGACAATATATATCAGTGTTTTTATTTGGTGCTTATGACCTTTGTTCTCATTCTCAGCTGTTTATTTTTAAATAGAATGAACAAAAAAATTAATTAATGAGTTTTTTTTTATCAAAATGAAATCCCATTTTTACTGTATTTTTCTATTCTCCGGCCTCCTGTTTGCGCTGGATTTGTTAAATCCCTTTAAACCAGGGGTGTCAAACTCAATCGCGCAGGGGCCCAAAATCCAAAACACACCTTAGGTCGCGGGTCAAACAGGATAAACATTTATTGAACACTAAAACTACATTTTTAAAACTTTAAAACCATAACTTTCCAACATAATTATGACTAGATATATAGCATTACCTGTGATACTGCTAGTGTGAATTCTGTAAGATGAATTTTGCCACTAAAGATGCTAGTACTGATAGCTGAAGATGCTGAAGATTGATAGCTAAAAACACTGAAGCTGATATCTGAAAATGTATTGCTAACCAAGCTAAAATATTAGCTAAATGTCAAATTAAACACAAAAAACAAGGTTAGCCAAAAAGCTAGCTTGTAGCTGAAAAAAATATCTAAATTTCAAAATGTCCTAAAAACTGACAAAAAGCTTAATTTAGCCAAAGTAGCTAGCGTGTAGCTGAAAAATAGCTAACCTTCAAAAAAAAAGACAAAAAGCCTAAATTAGCCAAACCAGCTAGCATGTAAGTATTAGCTTAACTCCAAAACAGCCTCAAAAATCTTAGTAAATGCTAAAATAGCCCAAATAGCTAGCAGAATTGCAATTTTTAAAACTTTAAAACTGTAAATTTTTAATTTAATTATGAATAAAAAGACAACTTTTTTAATACCATTCCAGAATAAATCAACTTAAACTTTCAATATTTTACTTTCAATAAAAATATATTCTGTAAATTTTATACAAGCTAAAAATAAGCACAAGATAACATGAAGCCATTAACAGCAATAATATAAAATGTTCTGTAGGACTTCACAACTAATATTTGTCAAATCCAGTCACTCAATTTTAAATGAATATATTTTTTCAATATGATAGCAAAGCTTTAAACCAAAAAGCTATAAACTCGGTTAAATAAATAATCTAGATGAATGTTTTGGATGAATACATGTCTGTCAGTTTCCATTTGTATATTAATAGATTGTCCCTCAGCAGGTCGGGGGGCAGTTTACTGTACACATACCCCCCTGCACAGAGCCAGGTCTTCAGTGAGCTTAAAGCCCAGCAGGTTCTGATACTTCCTCACAAAGCGATGATCTTTTTCAGGTTCCTGTTGTGGTTGATGTGGTTTTCAACTTCCTTTTTTTTCATTTCTAAAGCTGTTTTTCTTTCGCTAAAACATCCGAATCCATCCAGAGCGACGGACCGCTGAACATTTGTGGGTGTGATCCAGCGTCGGCTTCTTAAGAGGTTGACCCTCCGGAGGGACAGCTGCTCCAGAGAGCTCAGCAAACACACCACCTGACTTTTACCACACACTGCCTGCGTCGCACAAACCGATTAACGCCAACGCTACAAATATAGTTTATTGTTTTTTTTCTTCCTTTATTACAACAAATGTGAAAAAATTTGAACAATTTTGAGCTTCAAATGCGTATCATAAGTTTCTAAGATCTGATGCTAATTTCACAGAACTGTTTGTTTCTGGAAAAATAAACTGCATCCACTGCAGCCTGATAACTTTAGGAATAAAATATTAATTTAAAAAGGAATTTCTATTTTTGACATAGTAAATGCAACTCCACCTCCACCCCAAAAAATAAATAAATTTTAAGAAATTAGAAAAATATCTTATTGTACATATATATGTATAAATACATGTACCAATGGAAATCATTAAGGGATGGCCACAGGACCTATGGCTTAACAGTCATTTTGTAGCAAGATGTCAAATTTGGCAACTTTCACAGTTTTTCTACAATATGAGCGATTAGGCAGGGCGAAAAAACGCTAACGATATATGTCACAACTTTTGCGTCAATTCGATTTTTTTCTTAATAAACCTTTGGAATTCATCATGACTTGGATGACTGAGAATCTACACAGACATATGCAAAAAGTCACACACGTGCCGCCAGGTTAACGACAGGTTAGCGACAACAAAAGTTTTGTTTAATTTTGACCTCGGAAGGAGGCCGCCATCTTGAATTATCCAGAAGAATCCCCTTAATCAGCTCTAAATTGAAACTTAATTGAAAATATTGTTAACAAAAAAGCTTTAGTTGCCAAGGAAATCCAAAAGTTTACAGATTTATCTAAAAATGAAATAGACTTGTTTGTCAATACCAGGCGACTAAAAAATAAAATGCTATGGAGATAAAACCAATAGAAAAGAAGCCATTTTGAAAAAAAACGATGTTTTGGCTCGCAACTTTATTTAAGATTGAAGTTGATTAATAGCTAAATAGATAATTTTCTGTTAACGTCTTTATTTTATAAAATAAGAGCGATACCAAAGATTTACCAAAGACATAGTTGCTTATTCATCCTTTTACATTCTCCACATTTACTGACCAGATCTATACATCCAGAGTCTGAACTTGAAGCACGAGTCACCGTCTAGCCGGTGGTATGCTGACACACTGGATGCCGCATTACTTCAGACGTAAGCTCTTAATCTGAAGGGGTCCTGCGCCGTACGGAGCAGCTGCAGAGATCTCCCTTCTGTGCGCTCACTGTATACAGGAAGTGATCAAAACATCATGATGTTTGCCATTCCTGCTCAAATCCAGAAAAATGCTTTTTGTATTTGTGATAATTCGAGCTGCATGACCACCTGCATGTCTCTTATTTTTGATAAATGAGATTTTAACAAAACCGCAAGTTAAGTCGAGTCATACCCCAAGCATTTACAAGAAGAGCTGGGGAATCTTTAAGGGATAATTCTAATTGGAGGAAAATTAAAAATGACATTGTAAGATTAAAAAAAAGGCTAGAAAAATGTGCTAAATGATACAAAATAATCATTTTAGCCAAATAAACACAGAATTTACAAAAAAGAGAGATATTGACCAACAGTATCCAGCATATTTTCACAGAATGACCTTTTTTATTCTTTGAAACAGTTTTAATCTTGATGGACGTGAACTTTTGGGGTTGTTTACCGTTAGAGTCCCCGCTTGGAGGTTCAGACGGTGTGGGAGGATTCGTGTGGAAGTCCTCCATTGGACACGTTTGTTTGGTTTGCACTTACATGATAATTAAATCCCCTCACTCCCGGTTCCTCTACTGTGTCTGGAACTCTTGGCTGAGCGTTTCGCGCTCTCGTCAGCGCCAGCCTTTGTCCGTCCGCATATCCGACACACGGAGATGACGGGTTGCTCTCAGTTTTCACTCAGAGAAGATGCTCGACCGTGCCAACGGTTCGGCGTTTTTGGCACGTATGGGTCGCACACGGGGGGGGGCGAGAGGAATAAGAGGATGGCGGCGGGGGGGTTGCTTTTTGTCTGAGCCGCCTAAATGAGATTATTGTAATCCAGCTTTACCGGAGAGAAGAGGAAATTCTAATGCAGTTTACTTCATCTTCACTTTCATTGCTCTGGTTGCTTCAATTATTTATAGATTTCTTCAGTTTTTGTTTCAGGTTTACTTCCTTCTTCTTTAATTTCACCTCCATCAGATTTGTGTCATTTCTGTACAGCAAGGGGCCAAAATCCAAAACGCACATTAGGTCGTGGGCCGGAGAGGATAAACATTTATTGAAACTACATTTTTAAAATTGTAGCTGCAATAATGCTAGTGTGAATGCTGTAAGCTGAATTTGGCTGCTGAAGATGCTGAAATTGATAGCTGAAAACGTTGAAGTTAATAGCTTGCTAAAATATTAGCTAAATCCCAAATTAACCTAAAAAACTCTTTTAAAAAAACTTAGGTTAGCCAAAATGGCATGTAGCTAAAAAAATTGCTAGACTTAACAACAACTTAAAAAACGGAACAAATCCCAAATTAGCCAAAACAGTTAGTGTGTAAATATTATCCTAACTCCAAAACGGCCTAAAAACTTAAAATGCAAGCCTTAAAAAAGCTGAAATTAGAAAAAGCAGCTAGCATGTAGCTGGTATATTAGCTAAACTCCAAAACATCCTAAAAAACTAAGATAAAAAGCCTAAATTAGCCAAAACAGCTAGCATGTAGCTGAAATATTAGCTAAAATATTAGTAAATGCCAAAATATTCCAAAAAGCTAGCATAAGGCCAATTTTTAAAACTTTTAAAATTTTACTTTTAACATAAATATGAATAATAAAAAGGCAGGAATGTTATTTCAGAATAAATCGACTTAAATAACTTTCAATATTTTACTGTCTATAAAAATATATTTTGTCAAAATTATACAAGTTAGAAATAAGTACAAGAAAAAATTGAGTCATTAATAACAATAAAATGTATTGATCTGGAGGGCCGGATAGAATTACCTGGAGGGCCGGATTGGGCCGGATCGACTTTGACACATGCTGTACATTTTATATAGATGTGTGTTTGAAATGCATATTAAATCAGCAAGGCAATAAAACAATAAAGATCAAGTTGGTTGATCAGAGTTTTCCATTTTCTTCCTTAAATTTGGGGTTATGGTTCAGATGCAAGTGAACCCTGGTGCAGTTCACTACAGGATGAGGTCAAGGCAGAGACACGGGTCATTAAAAAAAAAAAAAAAAAAATCAAGAAATTGTAGCTGTCAAACTCAAAGAAGAATGAGTTGAGAAGGTGTTTAAGAGTCCGTAGTGAAAGTAGATCAAACGTACGTAGGACATTTCTCAGCAACACTTTAATCTTGACAAAAACTAGACGTAACCACGATGACTGAAAGGTGATTCTTTTTTTTTTTTCCAATTCTTTGTTTATTAGTTTTTTCTTTTAAAATGGAACATTACAATTAAACATAACACAAACTTTAGTGATGGGTGCCTTCTTTGCATTAGGAATGAAATCAAAAGCTCAGGTTCAATCTCAAAAATCAAAACAAAATACAAATGTATGCATATCCTCAAGTCAATCCATGTTTCAAATAAAATCTCCTCTTAAAGGTGTTACATGCTCAATCCAGCTTTTCCATTTTTCATGAAAGACCTCTTGTTGCAGTCTTATGCATAAAGTAATCTCCATTTTATAAACATCATACACAATATTTATCCAGTCATTAAGCAAAGGCCTTTGAGGATTCAACCACTTTCTTGTGATAGCTTTCCTTGCTGTTGCACTCAGTATTTGAAACAAATATTTCTTCTTTCGTGTGGCATGATCTTCTTCCGAACATCCTAGATATAAAGTCTCTAGTGTGAACGGGATGTCCATACGGAGAACATTCCTTAGAACCTTGTGGACTTCCGTCCAGAAAGGAATTATTTGTGGACACGTCCAGAAGATGTGCGTGTGGTTTGCTTCCAGTGATCCACACTGCCTCCAACAGGATGATGAATGTCCGTAACATTTTTTTTGGACTGGAGTTTTGAAGAACCTGATGAGGTTTTTCCAGCAAAACTCTCGCCACATTAGAGAATTAGACGTTTTCCATTGAACTTCACGCAGTGTTTCCCAGCTCTGAGTGAATGTCAGGTTACCTTCTTTTTCCCATTTCTGTTTTGCATTACAAGACAGATCTTTTAATTGCTGTAAACCTTTATACAATCTAGAGATCATTTTTTGCTTGTTCGAAAGGTGTTTCTATTATTTCTTTCCTCTCTTGCTTTGTTTAGATGACATCCTGCAGAAGGAGGGGGGGCCTCTGTGTGCAGCAGAAGTTGGTTCTGAACTTCAGAAACAGTTTGCCATCCTGCCAGGTCGGTTTGAATTTCTTAAAGTGAAAGTGAACTGATTTGTAGCTGAACTAACTGAAAAGTTTTTTTTTCATTGAAAAACTTTAGCAGTATGCTAAATTTTTTTATGTTTTTGTGGAGTGCTCACAGTTCATTCAGGTCTCAAGTAATTGTTCAAGTCAACTCTCAAGTCCTTCAATTCAAAGCCATGTCGAGCCTAAAACCAAAGGTCACAAGTTTAGATCTAATCTAAGTTTTTCCTTTAATGTTCATCAAATTTCAAGTCTTCTGCCATGACTCCAAGTCTTTTCAAGTCAATTCTGAAAGCTTTAGTCACAAGTCCAGATTAAGCAGGTCTTTGGATCCAAGACAAAAAAATGTACAGAGCTCTGTAGAAAACACCTAAACAAACAAAAAGTTTTTCTGCCAAATTAGCATTTTGTGTGCAAAAATTAGCACAAGTTAACACAACACTAACAAAATTCAAAGGTTGTGTGCTCGAAAGCCGAGTATGTGTGAATAAAAAATGCCGACATGTACAAACAAAATACTAACTTGTGTGCATAAAATGCTTACTTTGGTGCGCCAAATGCTAAGTAATACTCAGATGCTAACTTGTACTCACAAAATGCTAACCTTTGAGCACAGCATGCTAACTTATGTGCACAAAATGCTAACCTGTGTGCATACAATGCTAACCTTTCTGCATACAATGCTAAATTGTGTGCACAAAATGTTTGTGTGCTCAGCAAGCTAACCTATGTTCACAAAATGCAAAGTTATAGACATAAAATGCTGCCTTGCGTTCACAAAATGCTAACCTGTATGCACAAAATGCTAACCTGTATGCACAAAAGAATATCTTGTGTGCACAAAAGGCTAACTAGTGTTCTCAAAATGCTAAATTGTGAACACAAAATGCTAACATGTGTGCATACAATGCTAACCTTTCTGCATAAAATGCTAACTTGTGTACACAAAATGCTAATCCGTGTGCATACAATGCTAACTTGTGTGCACAAAATGCTAACTTGTGTGCATACAATGCTAACTTGTGTGCACAAAATGCTAACTTGTGTGCTCAAAATGCTAACTTGTGAGGACAAAATGCAAAATTGTGCGCAGAAAATGCTAACTTATCTGCACAAAATCCTAAATTGTGCATACGAAACGCTAACTAATGCACACAACATGTCTACATGCTTATGTGCACAACTAATTTATCCGCAGCGTGAATACTAAATGCGTTCACAAAATGCTAAGCTGTGTGCATACAATGCTAACCTTTCTACTTAAAATGCTAACTTGTGTACACAAAATGCTAACCTGTGTGCATACAATGCTAACTTGTGTGCACAAAATGCTAACTTGTGTGCTCAGCAAGCTAACTTATGTTCACAAAATGCAAAGTTATAGATGCAAAATGCTGCCTTGTGTTCACAAAATGCTAACCTGTATGTACAAAATGCTAACTAGTGTGCTCAAAATGCTAACTTGTGGGGACAAAATGCAAAATTGTGCGCAGAAAATGCTGACTTATCTACACAAAATCCTAAATTGTGCATACAAAACGCTAACTAATGCACACAACATCCTAGCTTATGTGCACAACTAATTTATACACGTGAAATACTAACTTGCGTTCACAAAATGCTAAGCTGGGCGCATAAAATGCTAACCTTTTTGTATAAAATGCTAACCTTTTTGTATAAAATGCTAACTTGTGTGCACAAAATGCTAATCTTTGTGCACAAATTGCCAATCTTGGTGCAGAAATGCTAACCTTTGTGCACAAAATGATATCTTGTGTGCACACAATGAAAACTAGTGCGCTTAAAATGCTAACCTGTCAACAAAAGAGGCAAAATTGTGCATGCAAAATGCAATCTTGCACGCACAAAATACAAACTTTTGTGCTCAAAATGCTAATTTGTATGCACAAAATGTTAATCTGTGTGCACAAAATGTTAAATTGTGCGCACAAAATGAGAACTTGTATTAACTAAGTTTTACACACAAACTGCTAAGTAGTGTGCTCAAAATGCTAACTTGTGAAAACAAAATGAAAAATTGTGCACACAAAATGCAAAGTTGTTAGTTGCAAAGGAAACTGAGGCTAAACAAATGAATATTTTCAAGTCAGACATGTTAAATCCATCTCATCTTTGTAAACGTGTATGAAAATGTCAGAATATTTAGTTAATTTCCTCCTACAATGCAAGAAAGTATTGTTTAAAAATACAGACTCTGCCCTTTAAAAGTATCTCTCAGCTTTAGGGCGCTCCTTTGACCCCAGATTGTTCAAACTAAAAAATGATGGAACAGAAAGAGTTTATCCTAAGAGGGAAAAGTTTCCCTTTTTGGTGGAAACGCATAAACTACCCCACTAACGCACAGGACAGCGCGCAGGGCAGGATAAAAACGAACCTGAGGGCCCCGACCCAGGTTACCATGACGACTGTGATCGCTCTGTGAATAATTCAGCGCTGTGACGACGGGCCGTGCAACTTGACCCCCCAGTGAAAGACATAGCGGGACTTTTTGATCATAGGTCTTTATTCGTGACGTTTTACATGTTTAAAGCAAAAGCTCAGTTTATTTGATTGTTTTTAAGTTCCCCGTTAATCCTTGCTCATTTGCAGTGACTCTCAACTAACAGAGTCAGTGCTGTCCATCCGGCTGCCAGCAGGTCACAGCAGCAGGTTGATAACAAGCCTGGACGCCCCATCTGACCCCTCTATAAACTCCCCCCTGACCTCTGTGTCTCCAGGGGGCCGCGGGACAAACGGCAGCCCCATCATCCTCTTCCCAGAGTATCCGGATTTCAGTGATCTGCAGGAGGAGGAGCTCCAGAATGTGCTCAGCTACCTCACCAGTGTACCCAGGTGAGGGCTGCACGTTCATTCCTATTTAAAATATTTAATAATAAATATAAGTACCCTGTTCCTCCAGTAGGTGTCACTGCAGTGCTGAAAGTTTAAACACAAGGGGACATAAGGAACATATTTCAAAAAATTATATGTTTAATACTAGAAAAGTTGCATTACCTGCAATAATGTAAGTGTGAATCCTTTTTTTCTGGAAGTTGTCGCTAAAGATCCTGAAGTTTTTAGTTAAAAATGGTGAAACAATTTATTTACTGCAATTTGCAAAATGTTGAATTTGCTAAAAGACTGGAAATTTCAGTAAAGAACTATGTAAGAGGGCTGAAGTTGACCTAAATCTCTGAAAATGTTAAAGTAAAATTCCTTAAAAATCCCTAAAACATGCCAATTTGGCAAAAATATGTAGTGTGTTGCTTAAATATGAGCTAAACTCCAAATTAACCCAAAAAACCCCTGTAGATGCCAAAATAGCCAAAAAAAAAAAGCTAGCTAGTTGCTTAAATACTAGCTTAACTCCAAAATAGCCAAAATAATAATGATATTAATCAAAAATGTTAGCCTGTTGCTAAAACAGAAGTTAAGCACAAAATTAGCCTAGTAGATAACAAACTAGCCAAAAACATTAGCGTGTAGCTAAACTATAACCTAACTGTAAATTAGCCTAAAAACCCAATTTGAATGTCAAATAGTCAAAAATGTTAGCGTGTTGTCAAAATATAAGCTAAACTCCAAATTAGCATCAAAAACTTCAATAGATTAAATTAGCCAAGAACAAGTTAGCACATCGCACTAGCTAAACTCCAAAATAGCCTAAAATTCTTCAGTGAACTAAATATTTCAAAAATGTTAGCAGGTTAGCATGTTGCCAAAGCAGAAGCTTGGCCTTAAAAAAACATAGTAGATAACAAATTAGTCAAAAAACGTTAGCATGTTGCTAAAATATTAGCAAAACTCCTTTGAAAATTGCTATAAAAGATGAAAACATGTGAATATATTTAAAGGCTTCTTGCTAGTCGTTAGAATGTTTAGCGAGCATTCACCCTATAGTGATTCTCCTGCTCCTTTCTGTGTGTTTTTCAGCAAGTAAAAAATCAATTAAACTTTCAGATATTACAGCAATCATGTAACAAAACATTCAGCTTGTTTAGGACATTGGCTTGCATAAACTTTAACATTTATTTTGAAATATTGAGCAAAATGAATGAGAAAATCTTTAATTTCAGTAGATTAGCAACAAATATTTTCATTGTTTATTTTATTTTATTTTATAGTAAGTTAAGCTAATATTTGAGCCAAATGCTAATGTTTCTGGATAATTAAGTTTAATATGAAATTTTAGGCTATTTTGAAGTTTAGCTAATATTTTGTTGACATGCTAACATTTTTGGCTAATTTGTTATCTACTTTGGTTTTATACGCTAATTTAGAGTTTAACTTCTATTTTTATCAACATGTCAATGTTTTTGACTAATTTAGTTTACTATAGAACTTTAGGCTATTTTAAAGTTTAGCTCGTATTTAAGCAACAAGCTAGCTTTTTTTTTTGGATAATTTGGAGTTTTGCTCATATTTAAGCAACGCACTAAATATTTGTACAAACTTTTGCAAACATTTAGCATATGTTAGGGATTTTTTAACCAATTTTGGCCAACTTCAGCTTTTTCAAACGAGAGTTCCAGTCAAATTTAACATTTTGAAAATAGCTTTATGAATTTTCAGTAAATCCCTTCAGCAATTAAAGTTAATTGTGTCACCATTTTCAGCAAAAAGCTTCAGCATCTTCAGCGACTACTTTGCACTAAAAGCATTCACACAAGCATTATCGCAGGTAACGCTTTTGCTTAATATTTCATTTTTTTTTCATTTTATTTTATTTATTTCATTTTCAAAGCACACATAAGGAGTTTTACAGTAATCAAGGTTTCTGAGAAAAAAAAATGAAAATGAAAAAATTTCCCTCTTTTCCTTTCTCTTTTTCCTTCCTTTCTCATTAAGCATTAAGCCCGTTTTTACCGTTTTTAATGACTGTTTGATTCGTATGATGTGAGCATTTGTTTTTTCACAGTTTTTTTAAAAGTAATAATTGAATTAAATTCTTTTATAGATTATTTTTTAAGGATATCCATAATCTAATACCCTGCAATGAGACACTTTTTTCCTTAATTTTGGTTCTAAATTTATTGGTTTTAAAAATTTCATGCCCTTTTAGGTTATAATTGCTCTTTCTTTTCTTTTCTTTATTTCAACAACTATAACGTTTACGAATACCAAAAATTCAAGCAGTAATGTCCTGAACGAGCTGAACATTTTGATACCAAGATTGCGGAAATCCCTGAGTTTTAACATGCCGAAAAACGTGTGGAAACAGCAGGAGAATCAATATAGTGTGAATGCTTACTAAGCAATCACACTATAAGTGTATTTATTTCATGTACAAATACATTAAAATATATATATTTTTCCCTTTTATTGAATCTGTTCTGTTTAAACAGATTACCTCCCTCCACAGATAATTAATGGGAGGGGGCGGGAAGGAGACGCCTCCACATTATTGTCATGGCGGCCCTTTCAGTATTTTTGGTGTCTCATCACCTTTCATGCATAACACCCCCCCTCCCCCCCTCCATCTCCTTAGCCATCGGCTGCTCTCTCAGCTCCGATTTGCTGGCGGGAGAGCAGCAGGCGGCAGAGCCGAGCTCTGATTGGCTGAGGCGGAGGAGCAGAGAGAGGGAAAGAGGAGGGGAGATGCTCTTCAAGCATCGGTCACCTCTCTCCTCCTCCTCCTCCTCCGGTGCGCTATGAACGCTGCATGAACAAGGAGGGAAAAAAAAAAAAAAGAAAAAAAGAGTGATTCTGGAGCGACGGTGGATTCTGTTTTCATCCGGAAGGATTTCTTCCTTTGTGCATTGTGGGATTTGGGTGAGGATGGACTGAGGATCGGACGTTGCAGCATTGGCTGGGTACAGGACATTTCTCTCTGCATGTGTGATGAGAACGCAGATGGACCGGACGTTTTTACCGATGCTGGCGTCGGCGTTTTGCGCGTGACATGTGAGCGTTCCGCCTTGTTGCCGGTGCGTTTGGGTGTATGTCAGCTCATCCAACAGGAGCTTTACCGAAAATGCGGCATTCTCCCACACACACACACACACACACACACACATGTACATTAGCTTAATGAGGCGGCTACATATGGCCCTGCCTGTGGAGCCGATGGCACACACACTGACTGCAGAGCCAACGTTGCCATGGTAATCGGAAGGGCCTCTCATAACCATCCCCGGTGACAAACGATGACACAAAGGCACTGCTCCTTAAATATTACCAGACCTTCATAATAAAAGCGGTCACTTTAGGCTAAGAGAATAAAAGCTTTTGTGTGAGATACATTAAAATGTCACAAGTCATGAGACTCGATGACTAACGCTTGCACATGTACAGACGTGACAGATGCGGCGGCACACGCCCTCCAGCCTTATCTCTCCGGCACACCGAAGTGCGATAACGGCGTGCGCCTCTCTCCCACAGCGCTGCAGCATCAGGAGAGGGCTTCATCCTGGTCATCGACCGGCGACTGGACCGATGGACCGCCGTCAGGGCCACCCTGCTCCGCATCGCAGTAAGCCTTACACCCCCCTCAGCTGCACAGGGGCCTGCTCGGAGACTTTTATCTGAATCTTTATGAAAAATGACGACGGGGAGTTTAAAACTACCACAAAAAAGCTGCTTATCAGGCCGTGGCTTCAATCTCTTGGGGGGAGCAGAGTTTGTTTATGTGTGAGGCAGACGTGAACACGTGATCACACCTTTTCCTGTCTGTTAGGGAGGAATTCCAGAGAAAGATCAGCATTTCTAGCTTATGCAATTGTAGTTTTAAAATAGAATTATCTTAAAATGAGAGAAAATTTAAATTTTGGACAACAGGAAATAAATAGTTCATAAAACTTGTGTAAAATTAAAAGATTTAATGGATTAAAAAAAGTTAAATGCCAGTGTAATTATTTAAACACATAGATGAATGAAAGATAAATAAAAAATGTATTTATAGTTAATCAAATTGGTGAGTAAATGAGCTCAATGAAGAAGAAATTTGACAAATTCCTACTGGATTCTGAGTAAAGTACATTTCAGAGATTTTTATCTCATTATATTTAGGATAGGATCCTGATAAGCTGGAGCACGTGTCAAAGCCGAGGCCCGGGGGCCGGATCCGGCCCTCCAGACTATTTTATTTTATTGTTATTAATGGTCCAATGTTATCTTTTTAACTTGTATAATTTTGACAAAATAGATTTTTATAGAGAGTAACACATTGAAAGTTATTTAAGGTTTAAGTTGATTTATTCTGGAATAATCTTCCTGTATTTTGTTATTCATAATTATGCTAAAAAGTAACAGTTTTAAAGTTTTATAAACTGGCATTCTGTGGGATTTTTTTGGACTATTTTAGCATTTACTAAAAAATTTTTAGGCTATTTTGATGTTTAGCTAATATTTACATTCCTGTTGTTTTGGCTAATTTATGCTTTTTGCAGGTTTTTAGGCCATTTTTTAGTTTAGCTAATATTTCATCAACATAATAGATGTTTTATTATTCATATTTATATTAAAAAGTACGGTTTAAAGTACTAAAAATTGAAGTTCTGCTAGTTTTTGAACTATTTTGGCATTTAATAAGATTTTTAGGCTATTTTGGACTTTGGCTAATATTTCAGCTACATGCTAGCTGTTTTGGCTAATTTAGCTTTTTTTTTCTTGTCCATTTTTGATGTTTATCTAATATTTACATGCCAGTTGTTTTGGCTAATTGATGCTTTTTGCAGGTTTTTATGCCATTTTTGAGTTTAGCTAATATTTCATCTACATAATAGATGTTTTATTATTCATATTTATATTAAGAAGTACGGTTTAAAGTACTAAAAATTGACATTCTGCTAGTTTTTTTTTAAACTATTTTGGTGTTTAATAACATTTTTAGGCTGTTTTGGACTTTTAGCTAATATTTCAGCTACATGCTAGCTGTTTTGGCTAATTTAGCTTTTTTTTCTTGTCCATTTTTGAGTTTAGCTAATATTTACACGTTTGGCTAATTTAGGCTTTTCAGTTTTCAAGCTATTTTAGAGTTAGCTGATATTCCAGCTGTTTCGGGTAATTTAGGCTTTTTCTGTTTTCTAGGCGTTTTTTAAGTTTAGCTATTTTTTTCAGTTACATGCTAGCTGTTTTGGCTAAACTAAGTTGGTTTTTTTCTTTTGTTTTTTAGGTTTTTTGGCATTTAGTTAATATTTTGGATGGCTATCAGCTTCAGCATTTTTAGCTATGATCTTCAGTGATTTCAGCTATAGACTTTGACACTTTTAGCTATCATTTCAGCATTTTCAGCAGCCAAATTCAGCTTACAGCATTCACACTAGCATCATCACAGGTAATGCTATCTAGCTCATAATTATGTGAAAAAGTTACGGTTTTAAAGTTTTAAAAATGTAGTTTTAGAGTGTTCAATAAATATTTAACCTGTTCGGCGTAAGGTGTGTTTTAAGATTTTGGCCCCCTGAGTTCGACACCCCTGAGTTAGAGTAAAGTAAAGCTAAAAAAAAAGTATAAATCATTTAATCAAATCATCCTCTCACTGTTGAGAAAGCTCTGTGAAATAAGATAAGTAAAGATAGGGGTTGTTTTGTTTTTTAGAGAAAGTCTGCAGTTATTATTTTTAGTGGTTCCATTACAATTGATGTTTCATTTATTGTTAAGGATGCTGCAATAATTAAAAGGAGGATTTAAATGGTAAGCTTCTTTGACACCAAATTTGGTGTAGCTGTGGACGTGTGGCCGCTTTGAAACAATGATCAATCTTAAAAACTCTGGATTAAGTTAATGATCTGATCATTATTCATAATCCTCAATCTGAAAACCTAATAAATATCTAAAACTGCACCATAAACATCCATCAAAGAGACCAAACAGAAGCTAATTAGGAACAATAGACACATGGAGGAGTCTTCTCTGACATCACATTAATTAGGATTGAAGTGGATTGGTTCCACTCACTTCCACGATGAGGTGGCCACTAGGCGGCTGCCTAGGTCACCTATGACCTGCTCAAATGGGTCTAATTTTAAGATAACACCTTGTGCAAACTTTTTCATATGTAATCAGAGGCTATGGCTGGTAAACTTTAACACTATAGAGTTATAAAATGTGCTTTAAATTGAAAAAAAAAAAAAGAAAGTTGACATAATATAGGCGGCCTCAGAACATTCTATTTTTAACTTTAAGCTCCACATGGGGAGTTGCATTGAAGACTCATTTATTATTTGTGTTTCTGATTCTTCTTTTAGTATAAAAGAAAATGTATATGTTGTACATATTATATATATTGAATATTATTATATATTAGAATATTAATTTATTGTAAAGTTGCTTTAAAATCCTTTAAATATGCTAATTTTGCAAAAATATTTATTGTGTTGCTTGAAAATGAGCTAAACTCAAAATTTGCCCAGAAAACCCTAGTAGAAGCCAGATTAGCCAAAAAAATCTAGCACTTTGCTTAAATTCTTGCAAAATTCCGAAATAGCCTGAAATTCCTCCATAAACTAAACTAGCCAAGAACGTTAGCATGTTGCTAAAATATTAGCTAAACTCCAATTTTTTTGAAAATCGCTATAAAAGATAGAAACATAAGCCTTGAATATATTAAAACACTTAAAGAGTACTCAAACACTTAATTTTCTATCCTCCATATCACAGAAATGCCACAAAAACGTATTAAAGACATTATTTTCATTAGAGTGGGCCGATAAAGCTGAGGACAGCAGCGGCCTCTCCACAGGACGCCCCCTCCCATCTCTGTCATTACCTCTCTGCTTCCTCTTTTTGCTGTCCTTGGCTTCCCTCCTCTGTTCTTCCTTTGTGTTTCCTCTCTCTGTTCCTTTGTGCTTCGTGGACTCACCCTCTCCTCCCTGAACAGAGGAGGAACATCTCTGTTTTCACATGTTTAAGTGGAACCATATATATATATATATATATATATATATATATATATATGCAAAATAACAAAAAAATCATCTGAAAAAATTGTGTATTTTCTAATTGAAAACAGACATTTAACAAAGAATAAAAACTGTAATAATATCCTTTTGTTGAACAATATAGAATTCTTTTGCAAATGATTTGATTGCCAGCGAACAATATTCAGGATTATAAATTTCTACTGGGACCAGTTTAAATTATCGTCATAACTACAATATTTATCGTAATTTATTTTAATGTTTTAATGTCCATAATTTCCCAAATACTAGTGTCAATAGATCTTTTTATATAAACGTGTTTTATTAAATGTATTCATGCATATTTCTCTTTTAAGTTCAGTTTCACCACAAAAACATATTTTAATGACAATTTTTCAGTTATTTTTTTTAAGAAGAAATTTTAATAATCTCATTTTGATTTATTTTGTGTTAATTTAAGAAAATGGATTTAGCAAGTTTTCTATTTAATAATCTGAGCTCATTCAGCATGAAAACCAATTCAACTAATTTATTTTATATCTGCAAATGTAGCTAAGATTTTTTTTGGCATGGCGAATTTCACATAATCATTACAATATACTAAAAATTACAATAATAACATAACGTTACATACACACAAGCTCAGAAAAATGTCTAGAAATTGTCATGATAAAGGTAGGTTTTTAGATTTTCAGATTTCTGAAATGCAAGTAAAAGTATTAAATCGATTTATTTATGTACAGTGACTCTTTATTTTTTAATTATTTTATATTGAGTCAATAAGAAGATTTTAAAAGTCGCCCTCATTATTTCATCATAAGGTTTCATTGGCACCGCAAAAAGAGAAAAAAGCTGAACTCACTTGACATCTCGGCTGACTGCATGCGGTTTTCTCTTTAATCGCCATATTTTTTTGTTGTGGTTATTTATGCTAAGATATGTTCCCCTCTTCGACTTTGCGATATTTACTATTAATACTACTACTATTATTATTATTATTATTTCGAGTTCTCTGGCACTCCCAAGTACCTCCATCTCTCTGCTTCTCCGTCTCCGTCTACTCTAGACTTCCACTCAAAACCGGAAGTGTCACTTCTTGCAGTTCCCCAAACGGCCACAAGAGGCTTTTTTAAGGCTAATATGTCCGACTTATCTTAACTATTAAAAAAAATCTATTCTGTGAGACTATCCAGTGATTTCACCAAGTAAAAATCAATACATTTTACGAGAACTATTTTATTCTAACAATTCAAACATGGATGAACTACCAAAAACCAAATTAAAACTATTTTTTTCCTCAAAAAAATTGTTTAAGCGCAATCCACTGTGGTCTTTTTCGCTAATATTTTCTTATTTTTTATTTATTTTTTGAACAACTACACACTACAGAACAAAACATGGAGTTTTTTAATATGATTATCAAACAGAGAGGGCAATTGCAACATTAAGAAACAACAGAATTAATAAAATAATATAAAAAAATAATTTAAAAATAGATCTGAGCAAAGTTGGACAAACAAAAACAAATCACATCACTTTAGACACACAAGGAAAATTTTTTGTTTATCATATATTGTTTTTATTTTTTTTCTTAAGGAGCTTCAATGATTCCAAATACGACTTGAATTCATTTATAAATATTCTATATTTAAAGGGGATTTCAAATATTTATATTTATGTATGTTAAATTTAGCAAGACAAATGATTATATTCAAGCAGATTTCTTCTAATTTATCATGTATCTTGAAAGTTCTTTAGATGAATAATAATCATTTAGTATTTAATTTTTTTTAAATTTTTTTTAGATAAAAATTTCTTAAGTTATTTTCCATGTCTTGATTATATTTATGTAGAATGTTATTTTTATTAGGTTTCCCTGTAAAAAATATTGTCCTTTCTGGTTGCTCTATTAACAGATTACTACCTCTTTATTCGTTAATCTAGTAAACAACAATCCAGACCTGTTTTTCCCAAAGATTTCTGGGAAAATAGAGCACTTGATTCTGGAATTGTAGATTGTGACCGCTCTACAAAATAGCGTACACACTATATAGTTCACTATGTAGTGTGTAGTGGCACAATCAATAATTCTCCCATTGACTTTCACGTTAAAATTCAACTTTACTTGAAAAAAGTTCTGTGCAGCCTAATATATTTTTCCCACAATTTTTTTCTTTAAATGTCATCATCATGACGGATGATCTAATATTTAACATTCAAAGTCTTAACAGGTTAATAAAAATATATATGTAATAATAAAACAGACACACAACAGTTTAAATCGTACACACAGCAGCAGTTCCAGTTACTGTCACATCACCTGAGGGCATGAAGAGCAGGTGGTGAGAGGAGGTCCCGCCCCCTCCTCGGTGGGGAGTCTTCCTGTTGGGCATCACTGTCCTCTAGCCTTTACAGGGGGGGGTGAAGGTTGTTCTGCTTCCCGTGAGGAGCAACTCGCCATGCCTGATGGTGGTTTTGGTGAAACAAAACAAAGAGCAGCGCATTCTTCATGACGGTTTTAAAACCTCGGGTTCACTTTGAGGCCTTTTTACACCGCTCATGTGGAAATCCTCATCGTTTGTTTGACTTGCTTTCACACTTTCAAAAAGACCAAATCACTTAAAGAAAAGGAAGTTTTGTTTTTAAAGGAACTTGTGGAGTCACTTTAGGCTAACATAAATGTAGAGAGTTATGGCACTTTTGGAATATGAAGAAATGTACTCAAAAGAAAAGGAAGCAGAAAAAGGACAATGAAACACAATGAGTTTTTTTCTTAAAGAAGATTGACCCTTTGGACCAAATTTCAGGCACTTTGGTGTGGACCAAAAAACTCAGTGTGAAAGCCAGCTGGAACAATCCGATTAAAACAGGTTTAACCCTTTAACACCAGAGGTGTTGAACACTAATTCTTTAACATACTGTAATTTTTTAACGATAGTGACGTCCGAAATATGAGACACAATTTTCTCATAACTCTCCGTTTGGAGGGCTAAGCAAAGGGGGAGGGAGAAGGGAAGAATTCGGATCGGGCCTAACTCTTTCATATGTCGGAATAGAGCCGGAGCAAGATTCACCAGATTTGACATTCCCCTCAAAGCCTCCTCCAACTGTAGAAGAAGAAGAAGAAGCCCCTCCCTGCTTGTGTAGTGTGAACATCACAGGCCAAATTTCACGCGTCTTCTAGTGTTTCTGTTGGGAGTTGTGGTGTTTCATTCAGAATTATCTAACGACTTTAAATGGACCCAACTGAAGTAGTCATGTGACCACGTTTGTGTTTGTGGTTAAAGTCCCATTTTGATCATCTTATGATCTATTTTTAGAGAGTGTTCCCAGTGTTTTTTATTTTATGTTGTCGATTTCTGGGACAAAATTTCATAAATTCATTAGAAATTCACCTCTGAGTTGGCCCACCCAGTGTATTTTCTACATCACAAATATGACCTTTTTCACATTTTTTTGTCTTCTGCGGATTCACAATGATTAGAATAAAGAAAAAGTCAAAAATAATCTTCTTTGCATATGTCCTCGTCCATGAGGAAAATGAGACAAGAACATGTTAAAACATAATTTTCTTTACTATGACACAAGGTTTCAAATTAAAAAGACATTTCAATTTATTCCTCTTTCCAAAGAGATGCTTCACCTTCCAGATAATAACTCTTTGTGTCTGTGAATCTGTGGGATTCAGATAAATGAAGAAACAAAGCAGCCGCCGCAGGCTCAGCAACCAGATGGTCCAGTCGGCTGTTGCTCAGACGCTCAAATTTGCTGCAACAAATAACTGTGTCATTAAAAAAAATGCTGAAAAATGAAATCCCAAAGGCTGATTACGGGCGAAGGAGGTGTTTTAATATGCGGCGGCCCGTCTCCCTGGACAGCAATGTGGATGTCATTAGAGGACATACCACGAGAGCGGTTCCCGGTGCAACAACCTTCCCCCCTCAAAAGAATATAAATCACCCTGGTCAACCCCCTAATCCTCATCATTTATTAATGGGTTGCTTTTTCATCTTTTAAAGTCATATATGTGTGTGTGCTGCTGTCCATGGGAAGCATGCGGCATTAGCATGCATCAGTGTGTCGGGGGATCCGCGGAGCAGCACGGACATTGTCATGTAAATGAAGGACGACAAATTAAACCCGGGCCACTCGGGGTTCATAGAATTTAATCACTTCCAATTACAGAAATGTTGCAGAATATCGTCTACAATATGGGTGTAGAACTCAATCGCGCAAGGGGCCAAAATCCAAAACACACCTTAGGTCGCGGGACGAACAGGATAAACATTTATTGAACACTCTAAAACTACATTTTAAAAAATATAAAACCATAATTTTTTAAGATAATTATGAACTATATATATATATAGTATTACCTGTGATGATGATAGTGTGAATGCAGTAAGCTGAATTTAATCGCTAAAGATGCTAATGCTGATAGCTGAAAAGGCTGAAATTGATAGCTAAAAACGCTGAAGCTGATAGGTGAAAACGCTGAAACAAATAGCCAACTTAAATATAAAAAAACAAAAAAGAAAACTGAAAGAAAAAAAATTGCTTAAGTTAGTCAAAACGCCTAGCATGTAGTTGAAAAAATAGCTAAACTTCAAAATATCATTAAAAAAAGGTTAAATTAGCCAAAATAGCTAGCTTGTAAATATTAGCCTAACTCCAAAACAGCAAAAAAAAAGCTTAAGTTAGCCAAAACAGCTAGCATGTGGTTGAAGAAATAGCGAAACTTCAAAGTATCCTAAAAAAGTAAAACTTAGAAAAAAAGGTATAGCCAAAACAGCTAGCTTGTAAATATTAGCCTAACTTCAAAACAGAAAAAAAGCTTAAAATTAGCCAAAACAGCTAGCATGTAGCTGGCATATTAGCTAAACTCCAAAACAGCCTGAAAAACTAAGATAAAAGCTTAAATTAGCCAAAACAGCTAACATGAAGCTGATATATTAGCTAAACTCCAAATTAGCCTAAAAAAAATCATATAAAATGCCAAAATAATCAAAAAAGCTAACTGAATGCCAATTTTTAAGACTTTAAAAACCGTAACTTTTTAATATAATTTTAAATAATAAAAAGGCAAGAATATTATTCTGGAATAAATCAATTTAAACCTTGAATAACTTTCAATATTTTACCCTCCATAAAAAAATATATATTTTGTCAAAATAATGCAAGATAAAAATGAGCGAAAGATAACACCGGGCCATTAATAACAGAATAACATTTTTTTTTTATAATTTCCTCCACTCTTATCATTCTTTAATGCTATTATTCAGCTCTCCAAATCGGTTTCCATGGTGATAAATTGAAGGGAGTTTCACGACTCCAATGCACACACGGCTGCACCAGCTCGCTTCGTGAATCCTATTAGAGCAACGTAATGAATTTTTACAGATAATTTATTTTTCAAGAAGCTCCGAGACCCTCACCCAACATCTGAAATGTCCAGCATTAACATGACTTTATCTGCTTACGTCTCAAAATAAATCAGGCTTTCCTCACATCTGCTCACACGTCACTCCCCATTGATCCGTCACGTCTAACAGCATTGCACTCAGGGGATGGAGGACGGCTGAGTGGCCTCTTGGGCTCCTGTCTGCCGCTGCTCAGTCTGCGTCCTCTAATTGATTACGTTGAAAGGTGGGGGAAACAAACCGTCGACATGGAGGATTCATTCCAGGACGAGCACATCAATGGTTTACAGCGATAAAAATGAGACTAAACGTCGTAAATTTAGTTGCTTTAAAGAATTAAGTGATTTATAAACCATAGTAAATAAGCCTAAAATTGTTCAAACAAAAGAAACTTCTCATAAACTCGCAATAATAAATGTAAGCCCAAAAGGCTTTACCTTAATTATCTGATTATCATGATTTATATGTCCTGTTAATTGAATTGTATACATATATTTATCAGAGTACGTTTACATGCAGTGATATATTGAAATATCAGAATGAATTCACACTTTTCCCTCCAAGAAAAGTTTGAAACAAAGAAAATATTCATCTCTTCCACCAGGGAAACCATTTCCTAAGATAAAAATCTACGTTTATCCTCTTAATTCAAACAACTTCAAAGGCTAGGACTAGAATTAAACAGACCACCAACAAAGAAAACTTTGATTTTATCCAAAGTAAAAAAATAAAATTACTGAAGAAGACATAAAAAAACATGTTGAGGGAAGACTGTTAGGGATGAACAAGGACATAATTCAAAATAAATGTTATTGATGTTTATGTCAGTTCATCAAAGAACCATTAGGTGGCTTGTAAATGAAATTATTTTTAATAAAACAGCACATTTGTGTAGTTCCTCATAAAAATAAACAAACTGGTTAGATCTAGTTTTCTTGTAAATGTTAGTAAAAATTGGTTTTCACGAACACATTTCAAGCACACGCATGGGGGCGTGGCCTGTTTCCTGACAGTTGTTGGTTAAATTTTCAGCTTTCGGGTGACTTTGCAGACACAGCTGTCAGTCAAAGATTTGGTGACGTCGATTCTGTCAACCATAGAAAATCATCTACGTCTGGCTCAAAGTCAGTCCAGTCTTCATTTTTTCATGTTGGAGCCAGACGTCGTCAGTCAGTTCTGATTGGTCGATGGCAACCACACTCACTAATCAGGAGTGAGCTTGTGGGAAGGTTACACCCCTACCACTTGATCTGTCAAATGTTTTGTACGTAGGACGTGGAAGGCTATAAGGGTCCACTTGGTTTTATTAAAGCCTCCGATTGGTCAGTTTTGAATGACATGAACTACAGAAAAAATATGAAAAGCTAGAAAAGATGCATTTCCTGTGATAATGCTAGTGTGAATACTTTTTGCTGAAAGTAGTTGCTGGAAATGCTGAAGCTGTTTGCTGAAAGCGGTGAAGGGATTTACTTAAATTTCTTAAGGGATTTGCAGAATCTGCAAAAGCTATTTTTGTTAAATCTAAATTTTGTTACAGAACTATGAAAGATCGCTGAAATTGACCAAAATGTCTGAAAATGTGTCCTAAAATTGCTTAAAAATCCCTAATTTTACAATTTTACAAAAATATTTAGCGTTTCGCTTATGAGAGAAAATTCAAATTAGCCAGAGAAAACCTCAGTGGATACCAAATTAGCCAAAAACAACCTAGCTTATTACTTAAATACTAGCTAAACTCTAAAATAGTCCATAATTCCTCAGTAAACTAAACTAGTCATAAACGTTAGCTTAACTAAGAAAGAATCTAAACTCTGAATTAGTTTATTAAACCTCAGTAGATTACAAATAGCCAAAAATGTTAGCATGTTGCTAAGATAGAAGCTAAATTCTAAATTAGCCTAAAAAAAACCTCAGTAAATAACAAATTAGCCAAAAACGTCAGCATGTTGTTAAAATATTAGCTAGACTCCAAATTTTGGTAACACTTTAGATTAGGTGCTGCAAAACACTCAGAATATGTTGACAAAGATTGTTAACACATTTGTTAAGCTTGTAAGCAGTTTATTAATTTAGCTTTTGTAAGTAATGGTCTCCTTTAGATGTCAATAATTTTATAAGTATGTTAATAATCTTATTTGGCTTATTATGCTAATAAATGTCTTATAAACATCCTATAAACATATTAATAATGTTTTTTAATGTGTTAATAAAGCTTGTGAAGGAATCTTATTATAAAGTGTTACCCAAATTTTTTTTTTAATTACTGTAAAAGATAAAAAAAAAAAAAGCTGAGAATAGCTTGTTAATAATCTGTTTAAAATTTTAAAATTTGAAGACTTTGTCATTCATTTCCTATGGGACATAATTTTCTCGATAATTCAAAAACTATGAAGTTTATGGATAACAAAAACACAAGCAGTAAAGTCCTGAATGAATGTTTTGATACCACAATTGCTGAAATTTCTGAAAGTGTGAGTTTTTTTGGAAAATCGTACAGGAAGGATCAGGAGAATCACTATAGTGAGAATAATTACAAAGTATTCCTACAATTAGGTTTGTAAAAAACATGATTAAAAGAAGGTATTAGATCAAGAATGGTTATTCTGACCACTAGAATGACTGAGTCATGGCTGCTTATTCTATAGAAGTTTATGGGATGTTGGATCCTTGGAACTAGAAGGTACTCCGTGTTTGGAATATAGAGGGGGAGGAGTCATGTGACTTGACACGCCCTCTTTTCATTATGTGTCAACAGTTTAAGTTTTTTCCTTGAAATTTGATGAAATATGCATGAATCCATTTCTGATTTGGCAGTGGTTGTAAAATCTGCTCATAAGAATACATTGATGCAACTTAAATCTGTTTAAGTCTTAGGATTTAAACTGAATTTTTAGGTTGACAAACACTTTATTCCTCTCCTAGGGTTCATTTCCGGGGATCTTGCACTTGGTTTTAGTGTTGCGTCCCACAACCTTTTTCCAGCGGACTATCTCGGACCTCCAGTTAAGGTTTATCAGGGATGACTTCAAAATGAAGGTGCCGGTAAGTTAAGTTAATGGGGATTTTCTTATATGTAGTAGAATCCCAGATGGTTCGTTGGAGTGTGCGTTTTGTCAGGTGGTGATGTTGAGCTCGGTAACGGAGCTCCACGCGTACATCGACCCGGGACAGCTGACCACAGAGGTTGGTGGCACGCAGGAGTACGACCACGACAGCTGGATCTCGCACCGAACTGTAAGTCATCATTTTCTTGGATTGAGTGTCTCGCACACCTGCGGTTCTGAAACCATGAATGTCCTCTACAGGCCATCGAGGCTTTTGCCCTCATGGTGAAGACAACAGCCCAGACCCTGCAGGCCTTTGGGACCGAACTGGCTGAGACGGAGCTGCCCAACGACACCGAAGCCACCACCAACCTGCTGCAGGTGCACACTTCCAAGAAGGAGCAGATGAAGGTGAGTGAAGCTCGAGTTCTCGCTGTGAAACTATCAACGCTTACAGGTAAATGAAAGTCTTTGCTTCCATTTCCAGGAGGACCTGAAGGTGGCGCTGTCTCAAGGAAGGCGTCTGCTGGAGTTCATCAACGAGCCTCTTTTGGCGGATCCTGAATACAGCATGACGCACGATGAAATGGAGAATCTCGCCACAGTGCAAAGGTAGATGGGAACGTTGCAACGGCGATGGAGGCAAACCGCTAAATGTCACTTCTGTCCTTCAGACTCATCGGCCAGCTGGACGAAACCGAGACGGCGTTCGAGGATTTCTGGGAGCGCCACCGCACCAAACTGGAGCAGTGTTTGCAGCTCCGTCATTTCGAGCACCACTTTCGTGAAGTGAGTTCTTCGTGAGGGAAAAGCGAGCATCTTTCACGTGCAAGGACTACAACGTACGGTCTCTGCGCTCCACAGGTTCGGGCTCAGCTGGATGTGATGTTCGAGAGGTTATTGGGTTTCTCCGAGGTCAGCGTCAGCCCTGCCCACGCCGAGCACGTCCTCCGGGAACTTGGCAACCACGAGGAGAAAGCCTTTGTAAGGACAAATCACAAAGTTTTCCAGAATGAAAACAAGTTTTAGGCATAAAACTGATCTAAATGTTGAACCGCGATATCATGACACTACCACCACAAGATGCACGGTACATTATCATTATGGGCCCTTGTTCCTACCATCAGGTCTTTAACTTCCATTTTGACGAGTTTAAAGCAGATCTCATGACTTTTTCATTTCTTAAACTCTTCTTTGATGGAATTTGGATTAAAATCTCAAATTGACTGGATTACTGAGTTCAGTACTGCTTGGATTATGCCTGAAGATCAAAGTCATTTCTGTGGACTCTCGAGGCTAAACCAGAAAGTGGTTGAGGTAGATGTTAATGGTTCAGGTAAGATTCCTGATATCAGTGTTGGTCAACAGGAGTTGCTGGATGTTGCCCTGTCCCTGGCCAGTGAAGGAGACAGACTGATAGAAAACTCCCACTACGCCGAGAACTCCATCCGGCCCAAGTGCAGCGAGCTGAGAGGAGTGTGTGAGGAGATCAGCTCCACCCTGAGGCACAAGAAGAACCTCCTGCTCCGAGCTCTGGAGCTCCATCATGCTCTGGAGAAGGTGGGTGTGGGATTCTGGTCCAGACGAGTTTTCTCTCTGGATTGACGAGTTCTTCCCGCAGGCGTCGGGGTGGTGCGAGGAGGGCATCTTCCTGCTGGCTAGCCAGCCCGTGGACCGCTGCCAGTCCCAGGATGGAGCGGAGGCGGCTCTGCAAGAACTGGAGCGATACCTGGACACAGCGGCGCTACACACTCTGACAGACTGCAGCGCCATCTGCTGTCAGTACGAGGCGGTGCTCAACGCTCAGCTCAGGGTCAGAAAGACAGACTTCATCCACTTTAGCTTTTATTTAGGATCATTTCTTTAAAAAAAAATGTTGTTTGTTCTTCATCAGGACCAGATAGAAAAAGTTTTCCAAAAGCAAATCTCCGTCCAGGAGATGTTTGACAAAAGGCGCGTCAGTCTGAAGAAACTGGCTGCCAAACAAACGAGACCAGTTCAGCCAGTAGCTCCAAGACCAGAAGTCAAGTCTCCACTTTCCTCTCCCAGTAAGCCTCTTTCAGCATTCACATGAGTTGGAGTTTCCTCAAACACTTATACTTGAAGACAAACTGACCGAAAGACTTCTCTTCTTCAGGTCAAGAGAGAAAAGAGAGAAGATACTCTGCAGATAGTGCTCTCTGTAAAAAGGTACTCACTTGTTTGGTGGCTTGGGTGCACCCGTGCAGATGTTTTTGTATTGTCCGGGTCTGTGGAGGGTTGTAGAGAGGAGCTGCTACATCTTAAGGGGGAGCACAGGTTCTTGATTTAGTCCATGGTGTTCAGACTGGACGAGCAGGGAGGGGCCTCTTCTTCGTTTCCTGTGGCTACCACTTACCGTTCTCCCACCTACAGTTGCAAGAGTCTTGGTGCTAAAATGTTGAAACGGTGCAAATCTTTCACAGCTCTGTTCCGATATATAAAAGACTTGGTGTCATAGAATTCCGACCGGACACAAACCATAATTAATAGTTTATTCTTTGTGATCAACTTTTAAAAGGTTGGTACTTCTGTCAAATAAATACTTCAGTCCTTCATGAAAAAAAACTGTTATTTACAGAGAAATTTCCTGGTGAAAATTCGTGAGCTCGGCCTCGCTTTTGCAAAATGCACTGTCAAGACTAAATACAATGACCTCTTCGGGAGCTGCAGCTGTTTTAGAATTCTCCTGAGCTGGGAACGAAACCATAGACCGAACAACCTGTGTAAAACAAACCGCAAAGACACTTTAACTATGTGCCCTCGGACTCACACAGATGACTCCCACCCCGACAGAGCGTCTCTGATGCTCTGCCTTGTGTGTCTCTAATTGTTCAAATTTCAACCACGATCTTTATGAACTGTGATTTCTGATTTAAATGGACCTAGGAAGACTAGTTGAAGGCTACAGCTCTCAGCTAATGGGATTCATATTAATAAACAATTAAACAAACTACTAAACACAAGTCGCTAATAAATTAAAGTTCAAGTTGCTTAACTTTCAGCATGTAATCAATGTTGTACGTAAATGATCGTAGGCACTTGTGTCGGCACTGGTATAGACACTCGGGTAGACACTCACGTGGACACTCCCGTAGGCTCTTGGATAGGGACTAGTGTAGACACTTGGGTAGACACTCGCATAGGCTCTTGTGTAGACACTTGGGTAGACACTCGCATAGGCTCTTGTGTAGACTCTCGGGTAGACACTCGCATAGGCTCTAGAGTGTAGACTTTTGGGTAGACACTCGCATAGGCTCCTGTGTAGACTCTCGGGTAGACACTCGCGTAGGCTTTTGCATAGACACTCGGTAGACACTTGCAATGACACTCGTGTAGACACTATGGTAGACACTTGGGTAGACTCTTGCGTAGGCTATTCCGTAGGCTCTTGCATAGGCTCTTGTGTAGACACTTGGGTAGACACTCGCATGGACTCTTGTGTAGAAAGTCAGGTAGACACTCGCTTAGGCTCTTGCATAAGGACTAGCGTAGACACTCGCAATGACACTCGTGTAGACACTATGGTAGACACTTGGGTAGACTCTTGCGTAGGCTATTCCGTAGGCTCTTGCATAGGCTCTAGTGTAGACACTTGGGTAGACACTCGCATAGGCTCTAGTGTAGACACTTGGGTAGACACTCGCATAGGCTCTTGTGTAGGGACTAGCGTAGACACTCAGGTAGACACTCGCATGGGCTCTTGCATAGACACTCGGGTAGACACTCGCAATGACACTCGCATCTACTTAGACTTTATATTGAAAGTGGTTGCCTGCACACACGTTGCCGAGGCCAGTGTGAACATAGCGTCACATGGATGTCATGAAAATGAAACATAGTATTTTTGTGTGTGTGGTAAGTATTTAATTTGGAAAGGATAGTAGAAGTTACACACACTTACAGGTGATGCTATTGTACGGTGTCCTTATGCCAAACTTGAGTCATTAGTAAGGTGTGAGTACTGGTTCCACACAAACCATACTCTGATTGTCCAATTTTCTAATTTTTAACAATCAGTATGCAAAGAGCGCACACTTATTACCTGAACAACGCAAATGGATTCCTTGGGCAGTTCGCAGAATTTGGGTGTATATAAAAAAGAAAAATTTGTTCGATACACTTATACTTCACCCTTACGTGTTGTGTAAGTAAGTGTTCTGTATGACCCTTCACCCACAGCATACCTGTAGCAGAAAAATGTGCTCCATTTTATCTCCAACCTTGATATTTTCTGCACAGGTGTGACCAATTATTACCTTCATCTACCCATAATGCAACTGTGACTAGGGCTTTATGAAAAGACATATTGTGGGTTTATAAAAGTTGAAAATGTGTGGGATGTCATGTTTATTTCCAGGGGGAGTCTCCGGTTCTTAATGGTGGCACAAGACACGCCTCTCTTTCAGAAGAAGAGGAAAGCCTGGCAGTCCTTCGGCGGTGAGCGTCCAAGACTCACATAAACGGATAAGACATTAAACGGAAATCTCACCTGTGTGTTTGTTCTGCGGCTCCCAGTCATGTGATGAACGAGCTCCTAGAGACGGAGAGGGCGTACGTGGAGGAGCTTCTGTGTGTGCTGGAGGTGAGTGCAGCCGTTCCCTCAAAAGCTCTGACTTTGTTTGTGGTGTTTATCGGCCTATTGTGCAATTTTGCACCACAGGGCTATGCAGCAGAGATGGACAACCCCGCCATGGCCCATCTCATCCCCAGCACCCTCCACAGCAAAAAGGACGTCCTGTTTGGCAACATGTCTGAAATCTATCAGTTTCACAAGAGGTACTCGCATGTTATCGTCATTTTAATTCTTCCAGTTACATTTTTTAATACCATTGTGTTTTGTTCTTTTCCAGGACTTTCCTTAAGGAACTGGAAGCGTATACTGACTGTCCAGAGCTGGTGGGCCGCTGCTTTTTAGAACGGGTAAAAGGCTTCTATAAATTTAATATCACTAATCAAGTACTCTAAGAAGATTTAAATTAGATTATTGTTTTATATTTTACATTAACAGATAATTTTAATTTAGATGGAAATTGATTGTTAAATTGAAAAACAAAACTTTGATCAAATATTACAAACATTTACTTGATTTCAATGATTTCCTTTGCTTCTCTGACAATATTATTATATATATATTTAAAATGTAACCACAAAAAAGATGGTTTTGGCAATAAAAATAGAATACTTAACTTTTTTTAAAAAGGTCTCAGACTTTCTTTAATTTGTTTTGCATTGAAAACTGGCATAAATGACATTCTTAGGTTATCCCTTTTTATTGCTGATTTTAGCATTTAAACTGTTATTTTATTTAGATTAATACGATATCTATAATTGTTTGGTCAAATCTGGTATTTTTTTGTTTTCCAAACTTTATTTAGATAAATATTGCGATTAATTTCACATTTTTAGTTAGTGATATAGTTTCTTACTCATTTATTTACATTCTTTATCTTTTATTTGTTTTATTCAATTTTCTTTAGTTTGTCATTTAAGTTGGAGTTGTAATGAAAATAGCTTGATTGATTGGTTTAAAAACTTTTAGTTAAAGATTTTTAGGGAATTATTTTGATGGATTTCTTCAGCTAATTAAGTAATAACCCTTTATAGTCTTCTTACCATCAGTCTTTCACCAAAGAAGAATATCTGCATTAAGCATCCCGACTCTTGTATTTTTCCATCCAGATGAAGGATCTGCAGATCTACGAGGCTTACTGCCAGAACAAACCGCGCTCCGAGAGCTTGTGGAGACAGTGCTCTGACTGTGCCTTCTTCCAGGTGAGCCTCATCTCTGCAACAACAACGTCTTTTGTCTCACACTGTAACTCTTAATGATTCGATTTGTGAACCAGGAGTGCCAGAAGAAGCTGGAACACAAACTTGGTCTGGACTCCTACCTCCTTAAACCGGTTCAGAGAATCACCAAGTACCAGCTGCTGCTTAAAGTAAGCTTGCCATGATATTTACCCCTTTCTCTTAGTGCTTCTTAACATTTACCCATGTTAGTCTGGAAATAAGATTACTTTTTATCGCTATGTATTGAAAATAAAGCATTATCTCTAATTTTGGTTTAATGTTAGTTCAACTTCAGCAACAAGGAGTCCATAGATTAAACCCTTACGCTGCAAAAAATGGTCAAACTTGTACACAAAGTTGTGGACAACTTGATAAACCGTGGATGCTGCAGGTAAGGCTGAAGTAGGTGAGACTGAGGTGTGTCGTACGGATTTCTCATGATTTGAGTTCCCCTCCAAATCTTGTGGACTGCGCAATGATCCCGTTAAGGCAGTTCACGTGACGCAGTGTGCAGCCCAACTGTTAAAAATGAAGACATTAGGCGATCAGAGTATGGTCTTACAGGGAATCAATTATCATCTCAAAAGTGCGTGTAACTTCCGTTATCTTTACAAACACTTCACGATTCTCTTACATCCTGGAGGTTGCCATACGAGCCTCAAGGGAACTACAAGACACACCTGCGCCCCCCTTAAGATCCGGTCACTCCTTTCCACGACCCTCAACTCAAAATTCCGCAGCACCTGTACGGGTCAATCCGTTGACGAAGCCTTCAGTTGTAATCTGACAGCACAGCGAGTAGTTGTCCGAGTTCCCGTCCAAAGTTTTCAGTTTCAGGTTTCACTGTTCCAGTCACAGGATAAACATGTCGCGCAACCTTTGCAGGAGTTGTTGAAGTACAGTAAGGGCTGTGATGGCTCAGATGACCTGCAGGAGGCTCTTTCTTCCATCCTCGGGATCCTGAAGGCCGTCAATGACTCCATGCACCTCATCGCCATCACAGGATATGAGGTAGGACTCAATCCCATAGGACAAGGTTAAAAGTCTCCATTTGGATCAATGAAACACTTGAGAATGTACTAAACAGCCCATGATGATCACACTGGTCAAGCAGGTGGGGGCTTCTTCCTCTTTTGCTACTCTTTACCAGAGTAGCAGCTGGATGGCTCAGTCAGCTGCATATAGTACTTGGGAAACAAGGGTTTGCTTCGACTGGTCTAAACTTCTGAGTGGATCCCTACACCCCTAACTGTGTAGCCACAGGGTCTCTCTATGCTGGTCCCCAGGTAGTTTCAGGAAGGGAATCCACCATAAAAACTCTCTGCCAAACCAAATGTGCACATCAGAGAAAGCTGATTTGCTGTGGCGACCTCTGACTGGATATCCCGAGAGTTGAGCCACAACTGTCCGCCACCTATAGTCGGAAGGCGCTAGTTGCGAAATGTCAGAGCACGACTGGTGACAATGACGGATATGGATTACGTTATGTCGAGAGTCCCTGATTGGTCAAAGTTTAAATTGGTTTAACTGGCAATGCATGTTCAACGGCTACGCATTTTGTCCATAGAACTGGAAAATGGTCGTAAAAAGTTGTATAGCTACGCATGAATCCGGGAGTATTGATCGCAGAGAACTAAAACCTAGATTTTTCATTGGAAGTGGTCTCTTTGAACACACATTTCCAAGGGGGGATGTGAATGCAGCTTTAGAGTGCATACTGTATCACTGCTTTCCTTCTCTTCAGGGTAACCTGTCAGAGCTGGGTCGCCTGCTGATGCAAGGCTCCTTCAGCGTCTGGACGGAGCATAAGAAAGGCCACGCCAAAGTGAAGGACCTTGCCAGGTTCAAGCCCATGCAGAGACACTTGTTTCTCCATCAGAAGGCGCTGTTGTTCTGCAAGAAGAGGGAGGAGAACGGCGAGGGCTACGAGAAGGCTCCGTCCTACAGCTTCAAACACTCTCTCAGCGTAAGCTCTCCCAGCAATGCATCTGACAGCCGTGAGGTAACTGCTGTGGTTTAAGGTGTGGACCGTGTCTTTGCTCAGATGACGGCGGTGGGGATCACAGAGAATGCAAAGGGAGACAACAAAAAGTTTGAGATTTGGTGCAATTCCAGAGAGGAGGTTTTCATTGTCCAGGTAAGCTTTTGTTTCCTGTATCTGTTTGACATGGGGTAAAAGAAAACTGCTTGGTGGATTCTGAGCTCGAACTTGTTCCTTCAAGGCCCCAACACCGGAAATCAAGACGGCGTGGGTGAACGAGATCCGTAAGGTTCTGACTCAGCAGCTCAAAGCTTGCAGAGGTAGATTCTCCTTCGTTATTTGTCCTTGGCATTGAGAACTTGAGGGTTATTGATGAGTTTTCTTTCAGACGCCAGTCAGCAGAAGAGCTCAGACTCCGTGTCCCCGAGTACCACCAGCAGCAGCTCCATCTGCCTCAGGTTGGTCTCACTTGGCAGGTACCAAACCACCACCCCAGTGTGGAAACATCTGGAGTAAAGTTTCCCGCGTTTGGTGTCTTCCAGCCCCTTCCGCAGCAACGCACAGAAAAACCAGAAGAAACAGGAGGAAAAGAAGGCGGAGCCAAGCCCAGTCTCAGACACCAACTCATGCTCCTCCCCAAAGCACAAAGGTGAACGCTTGAATTGTGTCCTCCTCCAAATCTATGTTCTCCTGGTCTTTGTTCAGGCTGAGAGAAGCCCCGCCTTCTTTCCCTTAACGTGGTTATCTCTTCATCGCCGCCATCACCTGGCCCCTCCCCCTTTTCCCTTCCTGCTCCTCATTTCAAACCATTGCTTCCAGATGAAGCGGTGACCAGCCCGACCACGGACAGGTCCTCTTTGGCTAAAAAGCGTTTCACTTTGCAGGGTTTCAGCAATCTCAAGAGTCCGAAAGGTAACGTTAGCTGCAAATGTAGGCCGGAGTTTAGAAAACGCTTATTTTTTATCACATATAAAAAGATTTTCCAGATTCTCCCTCTTTTGTTTAACCCTGTAGCGCCAGAGATTGATGTTCTTTTGACTATCATAACTCTTCAATTGTTTACCCAATTTACGTAACTCTAAGTGGAGAAAAGCAGCCTTGTGACACAAAATCTGATTTGCTAGTATATGTCTATGGAAACGCACATAAACCAGCATTTCAAACTTCAAAACGCTTGTGCGTCACTGCATAACTTTTAAAGTCCATTCTCTGTCTTTATTTACAAATTTGGCATTCATTGATCCCGCGGTCGAAGTTTACCCAGTTGAACTTTTGACGGCTAAATTGCAAAAACGTTCAACTTTGACCAATCAAAGACTCAGATTTGGTAGTGACGTGTGGATAGGATCCTTTATATTTCACGGAAATACCAACCGCTTGAAAATCAATCATGAATGGAAAATTAATATCTTTGGTTTTGTGTCCGAATGGAATTATATGACACAAAAACTTTGGAAAAGGAGTAGAGCTGCAGAAGAAAAACACCAAGAGCAAATAACGCAAATGAGATTTGCAATATGTCACAGATGAGATTCACGATATTTCGCAAATGAGTTTCGTGATATATCACAAATGAGATTAGCAAAATATCGCAAATGATATTTTCAATATATCGCAAATGAGTTTCGTGATACATCTCAAATGAAATTCGCAATATATTGCAAATAACATTCGCAATATATCGCAGATGAGATTCGTGATATATCGCAAATAAGATTTGCAATATATCGCAAATGAGATTTGCGATATATTGCAAATAAGATTAGCAAAATATCGTAAATTACATTTTCAATATATCGCAAATGAGTTTCGTGATATATCTCAAATAACATTTGCAATATATTGCAAATGACATTCGCAATATATCGCAAATGACATTCGCAATATATCGCAGATGAGATTTGCGATATATCACAAATAAGATTTGCAATATATCGCAAATGAGATTTGCGATATATCGCAGATGAGATTCGCGTTATATCGCAAATAAAATTTGCGATATATCGCAGATGAGATTCGCAATATATTGGAAATAAGATTAGCAAAATATCGTAAATTATATTTTCAATATATCGCAAATGAGATTCGCAATATATTGCAAATAAGATTAGCAAAATATCGTAAATTATATTTTCAATATATCGCAGATGAGATTCGCGATATATCGCAGATCAGATTCGCGATATATCGCAAATGAGTTTTGTGATATATCTCAAATGAAATTCGCAATATATCACAAATGAGATTCACAAAATATCGCAGATAACATTTGCAGTACATCAAAAATGAGATATTCGTTATTTGCACCGCTTTGAAATGTTGCCCTAAGCCCCTTCCAACTGTGAGTAGAAGCGCTAGTATCTGGTAGCGACAGACTAATCTGAACATCGTATGCGAAAATCACGTTCAAGAACCGGCGACACTCACCTGGTGTGAATGTAGCATCAGGTGTTAGGATCTTGAAAGTAAGAGGCTTTGCTCTAGTGCCCCTTAGTGGTGCAAATGCAATGTTACATTAATGCTATCTATAAACATCAGAGGAAAAACATTTCCTAAAAACCTTTTTTGACATTTCTAAAGGTCTCTTAGGCTCCTATATTTTCAGTTAGTGTTTTAATCTGGGGCATTTAAATGAACTAAAGCTCAAACTGGGTTTAGTGACCGTGTTAACTTTAATTTCTCCTTTTGCTTCCTTCCTCACCCCTCTCCTCTTCCTTGCGCTGCTCAGCTCTGAGCCCTGAGCAAACAGCCAAACGCCACTCGGTCAAGAGTGACCCCACTCCGTTTGGGTTTAGAGGTACATTCCTGTCCCGTTTCTGGAGTCCTTCCTTTCCAGAGGCCATCATTTCTTGTTTTTTTCCATCGTCATTAGAGAGTTTTTGTCTCGTCACTGTGCAGGTTTGGTGTCTGTTATTCCATCCAGGCTGAGAGCATTATTAAGATGGAGACTTTTACCAACATTTTCTCCTGATCAGCACCAGGAGGA
Organism: Oryzias javanicus; assembly: GCA_003999625.1. Classification (NCBI taxonomy): domain Eukaryota; kingdom Metazoa; phylum Chordata; class Actinopteri; order Beloniformes; family Adrianichthyidae; genus Oryzias; species Oryzias javanicus. The sequence goes on from CM012438.1 coordinate 22,167,569, forward strand.
GAAAGCCTCCTCAGAGGAAAACTGAAATGTGACCGGCTGACACTGATTTGCTGGCCGTTTCTTCCTCTTTAGAGCCGGCTCCACACATCACTCTGACCAGAGTCAAATGGATGAGTACAACTAATCTGGTACAGAGAAAGCGCCAAGGTACAGGGCCGAGGCTCAGGGTGTTCTTCTGTGGTGAAGTGTCCTAAAATCTTCAGTCACTTTGCTTTTTTGATCCTTAAGCAAAGTGATGAACGACTTCAACCCTTTTGGGGGGTTTAAGACCTCAAATTTTGGTCACATGTTGAAAATCTTTCCTTTTTCTGGAGGATTTTCTGACTGTTGTGTGGTGAGAAATGCTCCACAACAAAAAATCTTTCCTTTGTTTCTTGCATCAACCTCTTTCCTGGAGTTGGGCTCGTCCTTGTGAGGGATTCGTTTGTTGGATTTATGTGATTCTGTCGTTCAGTTTGAGTCTTTCTTTCATCTTCACATCAGTCGACTCATCAGAGACAGATTATTATTATTATTGAGTCACAGTTACAAGCTGCAAGTTCGTCTTCCTTCCCGACAGGTTGGAGCAAGGCATCTCTGTCGGTGGACGCCTCCGAGGAGAACGATGGCTACTCCAGCAGTGAGGACCCCATGAACTCCGACACCGAGGAGGACGGAGTGAAGAAACTGGTGAGTTTGAATGCTGTGGATTTTTAGACTTTAGTGGAATATTTTTATAATTGTGAAAAGAACAAAAACCTTCTAAAGAACTAAAAGCTTGAGATAAATAATATTTTCCACTTATAAATGAAGTTTAGACCTTTAAATTTACTGTTTTTTTATGAGTTACTAAGCTCTTAAAGGCCGGTATGTGTACTTGACTCACTTTAAACAACAAATATTATAAAATACTACATGATAAAATAACATATTGCATATTTAAAATCAAGAGTTGTTTATTAGATGACAGGTTTAAGAATGGATAATGACTGGCATAATTAATTATTTAAAAATTGCCATTTTCCATTTTATCAGATTCAAATTAAAAAAAAAAAAAAATCAATCAATCCTACCAAAAAAGAAGTAAGAAAAACTTGTTTTAGTTATATTTATCTTTACTATATCACTTTTTTTAACTGGTTTTTATATGTCAAATGTATTTTTAACCCTGCATTCATACTTATAAAACTTTTTGAAAAGTCTATAAATTATTAAAGTCTATAAAATATTGTAAAAGTATTTCTCTAAACCCTGACATTTTTACTTTATTCAAAATCATAATAAATATTTCACATTATTATTGGATTCAATTTTTTTTTATCAAAAGATAAATGTATTAAATATTTACAGATTTTTAAGGGATTTGAACCCTGTTAGGATGCTCTTATACAATTCTAACTTTTTTTTTTTTAATTACACAAAATGTAAATTAAAAAAAAAAATTGGGGGCTACTTTTAATATTCGGTAAATATATAGTTATTATATTACAGTTCCAAAGTACATTGACAACAGAAAATACAAAGAAAACTGCAGGATAGGTTAAATGTTATATTTGGCTCCCTCTTGTGGACATTTAGGATTAAATTCCATATGCCCTTTAGGTCAATTAACCACACAAATTTTTATTATTTTTTATTCTTAGATGAAATGTTAATAACTAGACTCTTAATTGTTTACATAATTTTTTTTTTTTTTTTTTTTTTTACAAATTCTACAGTAGTGTAACATCTATATCTTTAAAGGATTATATATAAAAGTTTATCTTTTTTTTAAATTATTTATTTAAAAAAATTAATTGTTTATCATATATATTCTTTGGCTTCTCTCTAGGCTCCAGGAAAGTACACAGTGGTAGCAGACTGCGAGAAGGCGGGCCCTCAGGAACTGTCTGTCAAAAGTGGAGACATGGTCCAGCTCCTCAGGGAAGGAGAGGAGGGACAATGGTAAATGTTCTCTTTAAGTCAAAAACTACTTTTTTTTTCATCTAAGGTTTTACCTTAAGGATTTGTCCTATTAAACAAATATGGTTCCAAAAGTTCTACATTGGAAAGGAAAGTCATTTAAATCTTTAAACCTAAAACATACAAAGTTAAATTGTAGTTAGAAAAAAGATATGAATAATTTTATGATCTTTCAAACGTTCAGAGAAAGATAAGGTGTTTGTGAGAACCACACAGGTCAACCATTTACAATTTAATTTATCAGATTATCAGCTAAATATGAAGCAAATAAAAGATTATTCCAGTCTAAGTGAGATCATTTTCTCCTTAGAAGAAAAAAAAAAAACTTCATCCTCAGGTGCTCAAACAGAAATTTTGCAGGGGCAAAACTCGGTTCAACAATTGTGACCTTATAAAACAGAGGTGTCAAACTCAGTCGCACAAGGGGCCGAAATCCAAAACACACGTTAGGTTGTGGGCCGAACAGGATAAACATTTATTGAACACTCTAAAACTACATTTTTAAAACTTTTAAAACTGTATCTTTTAACATAATTATTAACTGGATATATAGCATTATTGACGATAATGCTTGTGTGAATGCTGTAAGCTGAATTTGGCTGCTGAAAATCCTGAAATTAATATCTAAAAATGTTGAAACTGAAAGCTGAAAACATTGAAGTTGATAGCTAGCTAAAAATATTAGCTAAATGGCAAATAAGCCTGAAAAACTAAAAAATAATGATAATAATGAATAAAATAACTTCAGCTAGCCAAAACAGCTAACATGTAGCTGAAAAAACAGCTAAACTTCAAAATATCCTAAAAAAAAGTGAAAAAAAACCCTAAATGAGCCTAAAGAGCTAATGTGTACATACTGGCCTATAACAGCCTAAAAAACCGTAAAAGAAAAGCCTAAATTAGCCAAAAAAGCTAGTGTGTAACTGAAATATTAGCGAACCTCCAAAATAGCCTAAAAAGCTAAAAAAAAAAAGTGTAAATTAGCCAAAACTGCTAGTAGCTGAAATATTTGTTTAGCTCCAAAATAGCCTAAAAAATCTTAGTAATTGGCCAAAATAATCCAAAAAGTTAGTAGAATGCCAATTTTTAAAACTTTTAAACAGTAACTTTTTAACATAATGATGAATAATACAATGATAGGAATATTATTTCAGAATAAATCGACCTTAAAAGACATTCAATATTTTATTCTCAGTAAAAATATATTTTGTCAACATTATACACATTGGGTCATTAATAACAATAAAATAAAATTATCTGGAGGGCCGGATGCGGCCCCCGGGCCTAGACTTCGACACACGTGGTTTACAGCAAAGCTGCTGTTCAGAAATAGGCCAAGGCTTTTCCGTGGTTTTGTTTTGATGCTAAACTCTGCTGCTAAACGCTTTTGCAGGTTTGTGAAAAACCTCCGCACCCATAAGGAGGGCTGGGTGGCGGCAGCCAACCTCCTCAGCCTCATCTCAGAGTCCAAGAGCTCCCAATCACTGAGCAGCTCAGGTACGTTAAATCACCTTACACATCAATGAAAGGTGCAGAAAAATCCTTCATGTGTGTTTTTATCTATAAAATGTTTAGTTTTAGGGCAAAATTCTTCACTAATTGAGAGCTTATTTATGCATTTATCACTTGCAGTTACAAAGACTGACCACTGAACTGACCTCAATGGAAAGTGGCAGCAGAGAGCACTTTATGAAAAATTGAAACATTTTAGGAGGAAATACTTTAAAAAATCGTGTTTTAGAGATGTTTCAGGGCCCACGAATAACTGAATAATTTTGTCCTGTAGATGGCAGCGTCTCTGGGAACCTCAGCACGTCTTCCAGCTGCAGTGAGACCTACACCAGCTTCTCTGACATCAAACCCTGACCTGAGGTCACCTCAGCTCACAATCATCCTTTATTTGTGTGGAGAGACACGCCCACTTTGTCGTTTTTCTCCTATGGAAAATCATGACTTACTATGCATGTTATTGGACTGTGGAGTACCCTCGAGTTTGGATTCTAATCCTTTTTGTTGTGAGGTCAGCCTCTCCAAAAACCAAAAATCTCACTTTTTTTTTTTAGTTTTTCAATTTATTTTCATCTAAAAGTACCCATTGATGAGCGTTCTGTGCCATACTGCAGCTATGTAGCAACAAATGGGGAAAAAAAAAAAAAAAAACTGATTCAGTCGAGGGGGTTTGATCGCGGGGCAGCGACAGATTCTTCTGAGACGCCCGTCGGACGAAAGTAGCGAGCCGGGGTGTGATGGTGCAAAAAAGTGTTCAAGGACAAACTCCGCCCACTCAAACACTGGCAGCTCTTTACAACTGTTGAAACCTCTCCGAATTCCTTCTACCTTCTCAGGAATCTCCGGTTGAGCTCAGCGGCCAGGTGTGCCCGCCCGCATACCTGCGCGTGCCGAGCGTGCATTCTCCCTTCTTGACCTGCACAAAAGTGAGCTTTGTTCTGCTCCCAGCCCCGCTCAGGCATGTGCGTTTCCTGGGCTTACCGGACTCAAACCTGCTCCGGGTGTGCTCACCTGCAGCTGAGCATCCGCTTCAAATATTTAAGAGGCGTTGAACTCAAAACTTTTTTAAAGTGACTTTTATATACTCCACTGTGCAGGGCGTGCTTTGCAATACTCCTAAATAAATAGCCCTAAAACCGACCCCACCTGTTTATTACTCAGCCCGGGCTACACCTGTCGGCAAGACTCCGCCCTAAAAGAGTTCAAGTCAAACTATTCTGCCGCCCGTTTGGTGTCAAAGTGTTTGTGTTCGGCCTTACGTGTTGATAAATGTTACACCTGTGCAAACGTCCGTCACACTGACAAGATCGTGTTTTTGCAAAGTCGTCATGGTGGCATGTTCTTCACAGTGAAGTTTTTACACTTTTTTTTAACTCTCTTGTAATATCTGGAGAGTTTACTTCCTTCCCTGCCTCGAAAGCCGACACGGGCACTAAACCCGTCAGCGTTCGACTGTCACAATAAAGCTTACTGATTCATTTGTACTTTTGATCCTGAGGCTGAAGAGATAACAAAGGGTTATATTTTTTAGTTTATGCAGCACATTGCAGCAACCACTATCTTTATTTTCCTATTCTATATATATATATATATATATATATATATATATATATATATATATGTGTATATCTACTGATTGTTGAAAATTATACTATGAAACTCAACTGTACATTTGTAAATATGTAAGTCTGAAATGTATGTAAAATTGAAGCAGCTTTAATAAAGTCTGAAATAGTTTCCTTTAGGAGATGTTTCCTGTTTTTCTGGTCTTTTTTGTGTATTATTAAATACATTTTTCATTAAAAAAATGTTAATAGTGTGTTTTGACTCAGGTTGATAACTTCAGGTAAGTGTGCAATGATAGAAGCATGAGCTGGCATGGGGTGCGTCCAAATATGAAAATTATACAATCTTTTCCTCCTTTTTTCGGTGCATTCCTAATTGTAATCATTAGAAAGCTTAAATAACTTTACTTAAAATGTTTTTTTTTAAACTTTCAATAATTATTAATTATACAGTGCACTTGGAATGAGAAAACATGGAGGAGGGTTTACATGAAGTAGATGCGAACGAAACCCGGACAAAGCTGTAAAGCAACCGATATCAAGTTTAGCTTAAAAGCCACCGGAAGTTGCATAATTTTCTTTCTAGACTCCCCAAATTTTGACTTCACGTCAAGTAAAAGTAGTTTGCAAATATATTGGCTGAAAAATGAATCAAATGTAAGTTTTTAATCGTGCTATTTATTGTAAATTAATCTAAAACACGTTTCACACTGCTTTTATCGACGACTATAACATCTTAATTTGACAGTCCAAAAGCGGAAGTGGTATTTTTTATCGCGTTATCTTGACTTCGAGACTTGCGAGCGACCAGATGGAATTCTGCACTGGCTTAATAACAGATTCCACTCATTTAAAATCTCACAGCGAACGTTTTAGCTGATTTATCTGCTAAGCATTAGAAACGTAGACTTCTATCGGGGAGGCCAGGCCGCGCTGCGAACCGGGACCGAGGCGGGGAAGACATTTAAAGACATCTGTAAGTATCACTCCAAGCTAACGCTGCCGATGTTCACCTCATGATATTTCTGCCCTTGACGTTGCTCGTAACTTCGCTCGTGGCTGACATGTTTAAATGTGTGTTTTGTTGGTAAACAGGAGTCCCCGAACCTCTTTTTTTTCTGTCGTTTCTGCTGCGGGCTCGCGGCGCTGTTTTACTGGGAGAAAATCTGTCAAACGAAACGGGAGTTTGGCCGCAGGCGAGAGGGGTGTAGCCTTGTTAAATCATTGTCTGGGACACTTCGCGCGGCCTTTTACGCTCTTTGCTTCCCTCTCGCGCTACCAGCGCGCGCTACTTTAAGTATTATTGTACACGAGAGTGTGTATCGTGCAGTGGAACGTATGCATTGCGTGTTTTTATGCGTTTTTGTCCCATTTTGCCTTGTGTTTAGACAGCTCGTGTCAGGCCACCCTGAGGGAGAACTACTGCGTTTCCGGTGCGAAGTTTCAAAATAAAACTGTGTTATGTTGATTATCAGGTCATTATTATGTAATTACCAAGCAGAATGCAGGAAAATCTTCCAAAACACCGCTTATAAACGCTACTTCTAAGTTTTAAACTCAATATTATTTATGTTAGTGTCATATTTATTATACCCCGCCCCATTTAAGCATTTAAAGATATAAGGACAACAGGGCAGGATACTGAATTTTTAAAATAATAATTACACCTATGGAACATTTTATCTTTTGAGTTTTTAACTAATAAGAAATCTATTTAGAGTCAGATATCAAGAAACCTGAAAATATTATTAGTCATCAGGATATTGATTTAAGGAACACGTTTCAATGTCAAGGCCCGGGGGCCAGATCCGGCCCTCTGGGTAATTCTATCCGGCCCTCCAGATCTTTGGATTTTATTGGTATTAATTACCTTATTTTTTAACTTAAATTTATGATGTATTTTATTATATTACAATATAGTTATTTAAGGTTTTAATTGATTTATTTTGGAATAATATTCTTGCCTTTTTATTATTCATAATTATGTTAAAAAGTTACAGTTTTAATTTTTAAATTGGCATCATGCTAGCTATTTTGTAGTTTAGCTATAGTTTTAGCTACATGCTAGCTGTTTTGGCTAATTTGGGCCTTTTCCCGTTTTTTTAGCCATTTTGAAGTTTAATTATTTTTTTAGCTACATGTTGATGTTTTGGTTAATTTATTATTTTTTGTTTGTTTTTTAGGCTAATTTGGCATTTAGTTAATAATGTAGGTTTTTCAGCTATCAGCTTCAGCGTTTTTAGCTATCAATTTCAGCATCTTCAGCTATCAGCGCTAGCATCTTCAGCAGCCAAATTCAGCTTACAGCATTCACACTAGTATTATCGCCGATGATGCTAAAAGTTTTAAAAATATAGTTTGAGTGTTGTTCAATAAATGTTTATCCTGTTCGACCTGCAACCTCAGGTGTGTTTTGGCCCCTTGTGCGATTGATTTAAGGTAAAATGTTTGTATGTTTTAGTTTGTTTTTAGTATTTTTTGTTGTGTCGCTAATGTAAAGGAAAACAGGGTAAAGATTTATTTTTTTATTATCCTCTTATTACCATTAAAATATGCAAACTTATTTTAGATTTAAAAGGAGGGAAACAAGTACAGGAAAAATTATTTTAGAAGTTTTATTTTATTTTTTCCATAATATAGCTTATACTGGCCTGATTTAAAAAAATAAAAAAAATCCCACACAAATAGTTCTACTTTTATTTTGAAAGTGAAGCTGCATGGCAGCCTTGGTTTCCTGTTTTACCTCAATTAGCCTTTAAATATAAGCGAACCTTCATCAGAAGCAGTGGACTGTCATGCCTTTAAAGGAGGTTCTGCTCAGGGACTGTCCAGGAAATTAACCACTTATTACACAACGACATGTGACTGATTTAATAAAAACATGCGTGTGTGTGTTATGTCAATATTTAATGGAATGTCGCTTAACAAAACAATGTTTATTCTGAACATCATCATGAGTTCACTTCTATATTTTGTACTTTCATTAGTGTAGATTCATTTGCTTTTAAATTTTGTTACATTTTTTAAAAATATAATGTCTTATGGTACTAAAACAGTCAGTTTTTAGAAACATTTTTTAGAAAATCTTAAAAAAAACGAACAAAAGTTCAATCCTTTTTATTGGAGCTTTATAGAACAATTTTTAGTTAATACACTAAAAGTCAAATACTGTTGTACTTTAGACAGTTTTTTTTTAAATTAATTTAGCTTTATTTCCTTTTAGAAGCTTAATTGTTTCTCCTAGTATTATGGCTTAAAAGTTCATATTTAGGGAAATATTAAACCTTAATAAACGCGTAATGCGATCAGCCCTCGCTTATAGGGTTCAGATGAATCCCATTTTTAAAATATTTAGTCAGTTTTAAGCTTTCATCAAAACTCCTTAAGCTTTCCAGGAATTTAAAGACGTGTTTTTGGGTAATGAAATACTAGAATGATGTCATTGGGGGGGGACCTTAACTAAATATGAACCAGAATTATTTTTTTTACTGTGATGAATTCAATTTAAAAAATGTGAAGCAATTTTTATCTTTATTTAGACGTTTTTCAAAGTAGTAGGGTTAAAACAATACTTCGTTCAACAGTTTTTCTTTAAGTTACAGCTCTAATAAAAGCAGAAAATGACCTGTTCTCCGGTCTGGATCCAGTACTTGTTTACATTTTCTTGTTTTGAGAACGTATAAAACATATTTCAGTGTCGGGGACGGATCGACTCCATAAATAACCACGTCTGGCTTTTCTGCCCAAACAAAAAGTCTGAACACTGCAGGGATGTGTTCAGGAAAAGTCAGGAAACTCTGCTGGGATTTATCTCTCCGTCAGGTGCAAAACTTGTGACTCTAATTCGGGTTGTTTTCTTGTTTTTGCTGCTCGTGAGCTGCCGTCTGATTGCAGCTTCTTTAGTCTATAAAACATCCTTTCTGTGCAAGTTTAGGGACCAAGAAGTGGGTTTATTTTAGGTGGAGAAGATTCTTGCTTTTCCTCGTTTGGATGAATTATGGAAATCTCTGAAAGAAACCGGTCTGGCAGATGAAGAGAAGCTTGGAGGAAGAGGAGATGAAGGAGGAGGAAGGGGAGCTGGGGTAAAGGGGGGGGAGGGTTTTTACATTCCCGGATGAGGATGAGGATTAGCAGTCACAAGTTCTTTGGCTGTTCCTGACCTGGATTTCTGCAGAAACAGCTCATAAAATCACATTAGGAAAGAAAACTGGTGACGTTTTTCCTGGAAAATAAAAAAATCTAAACCAGTGGTGTCAAACTCAATCACACAAGGGACCAAACTCCAGAACACACCTGAGGTCAAACAGGTCAAAGAACATTTATTGAACGCTCTAAAACTAAAATCTGGAAACTTTAAAACATAAATATGAACTAGATTTATAGCATTACCTGTAATAATGCGAGTGTGAATGCTATAAGATGAATTTGGCCGCTGAAGATGCTGAAATTGCTAGCTAAATACGCTGAAGCTGATAGCTGAAATCACGGAAGCTAATAGCTGAAAACGCTGAAGCATTGATAGCCAGCTAAAATATTAGCTAAATGCCAAATTAGCCTAAAAAACAAAACAAAATAAAACCAGGTTAGCCAAAACAGTTACAGTATCATAAAAATATTAGCCTAACTCCAAAACAGCTTAAAAACTTAAAAAAGCCTAAATTAGCCAAAACAGCTAATATGTTGCTTATATATTAGCTAAACTTCAAAATACCCTAAAAACCTGAAAAAAGCCTAAACTAGTCAAAACAGCTAGCATGTAGCTGAAATATTAGCTGAACTCCAAAATGGCCTAAAAAAATCTTAGTAAATGGATAAATAGTCTGAAATGCTAGCATGATGCTAATTTGTATAACTTTAAAACCGTTACCTTTTAACTTAATTATGAATAATACAAAGGAAGGAATATTATTTCAGAATAAATCAACTTAAACCTTAAATAAAATTTAATATTTAGAAATAAACAGAAGATAACATCGGGTCATTAATAACAATAAAACGATCTGGAGGGCCGGATAGAATTACCCAGAGGGCCGGATCCGGCCCTGGGGCCTTAACTTTGACACTGCTGGTTTTTTTGGGATGGAGCCTGCAATGCTGTTAACTATAAAGTGCATCCACGCATGCGGTTCTACATGAATGTCTGAAGCCACTTGGATGCAGTTAAACCTGGAATTCTGCTGATTCCACAACCGTTTGTTCCGCTTGGTTTCAGACTTTACTGGGGAAAAAAAGTAGCTGAAGGAAACCAAGGAGAGTAGACAATCATCCGAGTCTGAGATCGTCTTTAAAGTCATTTAAAGACTCGCTGTAGAATAATCCTGTGAACGTCAACCGGCTCCTCGTGCGGGAAAAGCGTTCTTGTGTGGACTGGAGGTGACGGAGGAATGTGTCTGCAAGGTGTCATCTTCACATCTGTAGCAGACTTTTGTGGACTCGGCATTGCTGACAGAGAGACGGGCGGAGGGCGGTGGCAAATTCCTGCCTCTGATCCACGTTTAGCTCCAACACCTTAAGGCCCTTTGGGCTTTTTTTCTACTCATCAAAACCTAGAAAGAGCCACATCTAAATGAAAGAAATACTAATTATGTAATCCTCACTCTTAAAGATTACTATTTTATTTTTGTTCTTTTTTCCTCTCTTTGTCCTCAGCAGTCTTCCACTGCTGGGTTTTGTTATTTTAGTTTGGGGTTTGGTAGTCTTAGTTTCCAGGCTTTGTTTATTTGTTTTCTTGAGGTAGTTTTGATTAAGCAGACATTATCAGGAGCTGCTGACTCAGACAGTCGACATGTCTGGATCAACATGACTTATTATATGTTTGACCAAAGAGTCATGGAGAGATAAAAGAGCCACATGTGGATCTGAGCTGCAGGTTGGAGACCCGTGGTCTAGAAGAAACAAAAAAGCAACATTAGGTTTCCCTTGAATGCTTTTTTTCCATCTAAAAAACGACAAAAAAAAAAGTTTAGATTGCACCAAATCTATATCCAGGTGAGTCAGGATTTTTCTAGCTATTTTTTCATTAAGGGGCTAAATTTAAAACAGAAATAGGTGGAGCCATTCAGTTCACCATGTGACCATGAGGTGACTCGATAATTAAGTACTCCTTCATTAAAAGAAATAAAAAATTTTTAAAAAAGAAATAAAATAAAAGTTACTCTTTCAGCATAGTGTAAACCACGTGTCAAATTCAAGGCCCGGGGGCCGGATCCGGCCCTCCAGATCATTTTATTTTATTGTTATTAATGGCCTGATGTTATCTTGCGTTTATTTCTAACTTCTATAATTTGACAAAACATCTTTTTATAGAGAGTAAAATATTGAAAGTTATTTAGGATTTAAGTTGATTTACAGTGGAATAATATTCCTGTATTTTTATTGTTTAATTATATTAAAAAGTTACAGTTTTAAAGTTTTAAAAGAGTATCATTCTGATAGCTTTTGGGAATATTTTGGCATTTACGAAGATTTTTTAAGGTTATTTTAGAGTTTAGCTAATATTTCAGCTACATGCTAGCTGTTTTGGATAATTTAGACTTTTTCAATTTTTTTTTCTATTTTGGAGTTTAGCTAATAATTCAGTTACATGCTAGCTGTTTTGGCTAGTTTATGATTTAAAAAAAAATGTTTTTTTAGACTGTTTAGTTAATATTCACATGTTAGCTGTTTTGGCTCATTTAGGTTGTTTTCAGCTTTTTTAGGCTGTTTTGGAGTCTAGTTAATATTTCAGCTGCATGCTTGCTGTTTTGGCTAACCTAATTAAAGAAAATTAGGATAATTTGGCATTTAGCTTTTACAGAAATCAGCTTCAGTCTTTTCAGCTATTAACTTCAGTATTTTCAGCTGTTAGCTTCAGTGATTTCAGCTGTTAGCTTTAGCATCTTCATTGGCCAAATTCAGCTTAAAGCATTCACACTAGCATTATTGCAGGTAATGCTATGTATGTAGTTCTTATTGTTATTAATTATATTAAAAAGTTAGAGTTTGAAAATTTTAGTTTCAGAGTGTTCAATAAATGTTTATCGACCTAAAGTTTTGTTTTTTTTTGGATTTTGGCTCCATGTGTGATTGAGTTTGATACTCTATTTTAATTTCGTCATCTTTTTATTTACCTTTAAGATTGACATTGCACTTGAATGTGGGTGTGGCCTTGTGATTAGCAGGTCATTTTGACGCCTTTTATCAGCGTTCAGGTGTCTTTTATTCTGAAAGGCAGGGATTTGATCTGACCTCAGGGTTCCGTCTCCAATGCGACACTTTTGCTCACCGCCCTGTTTGTGTTTCCTCCAGGTCCCCCAGCTGCTCGTGTGCGACTCCGTCATGCCACTGTTCGGCAAATCACACAAGAGTCCCACGGACATCGTCCGGACCTTGAAGGAGAACCTGGCCATCCTGGTCAAACACGATAAGAAGACAGACAAGGTGGGCGGAGTTTTCCTTTCTGGGTCTCAAAGGGTTCAGGGGGCCACAGGCGACAGTGTGACTCCTCACACTCCACTGTGGTTTCTCACATCACGAAAAAAGACGGATGGAGCCAAGTTTTTGTCCCGTCCTGTGTTCTGCAGGCATCTGATGAGGTGTCAAAGTGCTTGGTGTCCATGAAGGAGATCCTGTACGGGAGCAGCGATAAGGAGCCGCACACGGAGACCGTGGCCCAGCTCGCCCAGGAGCTGTACAACAGCGGCCTGCTCATATCCCTCGTTCAAAACCTTCAAGTGATAGACTTCGAGGTGAGCAGAAACCCAGAAAAGATGGGGAACGGGAGTTTGGAGGGTTTCATGTTCCATCCTCCCGACTCCAGGGGAAGAAGGACGTGTGCCAGATCTTCAACAACATCCTGAGGAGGCAGATTGGGACGAGGAGCCCCACCGTCGAGTACTTCTGCTCCCACCAAGAGGTCCTCTTCATCCTCCTGAAGGGGTGAGTGGACCGCCGCTCGGGGCGCGCTGACCTCTGGTGACGCCCGTCTGTGCGTCCGTAGGTACGAGACTCCGCAGATCGCGCTGAACTGCGGGATCATGTTGAGGGAGTGCATCCGCCACGAGCCCTTAGCCAAGATCGTCCTTCACTCCGAGCACTTCCACAGCTTCTTCAACTACGTGGAGATGTCGACTTTCGACATCGCCTCCGACGCCTTCGCCACCTTTAAGGTAGCTGGCGGGTCACCCCGGATCTTCTCACCGCGACGGCTGCCTTTAACCTCGTCTTCTGTTGCAGGATCTTCTGACGAGACACAAAGTGCTTGTGGCTGAATTCCTGGAGCAGAACTACGACGCCGTAAGTCTGACGTGTTTCCCAGATGTAAGATGTCTGAACCAGAGGTGCAGGTCAGGACCTCCTGCTTCTGTAGAGCGGCCCAGCTGTTAGTGCTGCCACAAGAAATTATTTAATCACAGATAGTTTTTTCTGAATTAGTCGACTAATCTTAACAAATCTTAACCATCATTAGCTTTAAAATAACTAAAAAACTAGATAAACAGCATTACCTGCGATAATGCTAGCGTGAATGCTGTAAGCTGAATTTGGCCGATGAAGATGCTAGTGCTGACAGCTGAAAACGCTGAAAGTTGATAGCTGAAATCGTTGAAGCTGAAAACGCTGAAGCTGACAGCCAGCAGCTGAAATATTGGTTAAAGCAGAATTATCCTGAAAACTGAAAAAAAATCTTAAATTAGCCGAAACACCTAGCATACAGCTGAAACATTAGCTAGACTCCAAAAACTGAAAAAATCCTAAATAGGCAAAGGCCCGATCCGAATACTCGCTCTGAACCACAGATGTTTACATTTAAATGTAAGTAATGACTTTATATTGCAGCGTGACCTTTTTAAAGTTATAAAACTGCTGTTGTTATGTATATTCAAGCGCTGGAAGCTCCAAGCTAATGCTAACGGACCGCCGATATTGATGACGTCACTGAACGAAACTCACGTCCGAAATATTAGACACTATTTTTTCCTCCGTTTGGAGCAAGCACGGAGGGATAAACGCAGGGGGAGGGCTAAGGGGAAGGGAGAAGGGGAGTATTCAGACCGGGCCAAAAAGTAGCTAGCATGTAGCTAAAGTATTAGCTAAACTCAAAATGGCCTTAAAAAAAAAAACCTTAATAGTTATCAAAATAGTCGAACAAGCTAGCATAATGCTATTATAACTTTTACCTTTACTAAACTCCGACTCCATATAATATAAAGTAACGACTAATCGTGGCAGCCCTAGTTTCCACAGACTCAAAGAAAATTAGAAATGCAAGAAATTTCCTCAGCAGTCTTCTATTGCTGGGTTTTGTTATTTTAGTTTGGACCTTGGTAGTCTTAGTTTGTGAGCTTTGTTTATTAGTTTTCTTTAGGTATTTTTGGTTAGTTAGCCATTAGCAGAGAGCTGCTGACTCCGACGTTCGACATGTCTGGATCAGCCGTCTCCATGTTGTTTTATGTTTTATGTCCGACTTCTCTCCAGGTGTTTGCAGACTACGAGAAGCTGCTGCACTCCGAGAACTACGTCACCAAGCGTCAGTCTCTGAAGGTCTGCTTTCTCCTTCGTGGATCAAAGACGCTGCGGCCGCGGGAAAACCCTTCAAATCTTAACGGACTTTGTCTTTGATAACCCGTCCTCAGCTTCTGGGTGAGCTGCTGTTGGACAGACATAACTTCACGGTGATGACGCGCTACATCAGCAAGCCGGAGAACCTGAAGCTGATGATGAACCTGCTCCGAGACAAAAGCCCCAACATCCAGTTTGAGGCTTTCCACGTCTTTAAGGTGAGGATTCATGTCACAAACACGAAGTAAACGATAACTCGTTTCCATGCGTTACAGCTCAGACAACATACAAGAGGTGATGCATTATGGGTCTTTTTCCAGCGACTCACTTATTGATCTGAGCCACAACATCAAACAAATACTTAAAAATGTATAATTTACGATTTAAAATAACCGGAGCCATGTCAGTTCACCAGGTAACCACTAGGTGCCGGTTCACTTAAATATACTTTCACTGGGATTTTTTTCCCTTCTCTATAGTTAGATTTAAGACTTTGGGATAAAATCAGATACTATTTTATATTTTAGATTAAATTTTTGCCTCGTCCCAGTATCCATTTGTCCCGAAAGGTGAGGGTCAAATGACATTTACAGTCAGGATCCAGTTCAGAACCTGACTTTAAACGAGCCCAGAACAGACTTTGACCCACTTCAGTAGATTATAATCGATCGTTGGTTCACGCTGGATTCATTTGGTTGGTTGGCAGGAAATGACATCACAAAGTCCACATCAAATGGGAATTGAGAGGACAAATGAGTGAATCCTGTGGTCATGTGACCAATTGGTTTGAATTGGGCTAAATTTACAGTAGAGCTTTTTCTCGGTGGTGCAGGTGCCATCTTGCCTTCATGTGACAAAAAAAAAAGGCAAATAGGAAGCACAAACAGGCTCAAAGGTTGGGGAACTCCCTCAAAGGCATTTCTGGTTTCATGACCCCCAATTAAATCCAAACACCATCACTTCATCTAAAACCAATCTGGATTCTAAATGATAAATCTAGATTTTAAATTACATGTCTGGATCCTACATCTATAAATCTGGATCCTAAATTGATCATTCTGGATTCCAAATGAAAAAATCTAAATCCAGAATTTATAAATCAAGATTCTAAATCTATAAATCTAGATTTAAAATTATAAATTTGGATCCTCCATCTATTAAAATGGATTAAAATGTATAAAAGTTTATCCTAAATGTGGATCCTAAATCTAAACATTTGGAATTTAAATTTTAATTCTCTACCTACATTTTTTAATCTGGATCCTAAATCTATAAAATCCAAATTCATGGATTTAGGTTCCAGATTCATAGATTTAAGATCCATATTTAGAATCTTAAATTCATAGATTTAGAATCCAATTTCAAATATGGATCCTATATCTACGAATCTGGAACCTAAATCTGTGAATATGAATTCCAAATATGGATCATAAATCTTTGAATCTGGATCTTAAATCTATAGAATCTAAATTCACAGATTTAGAATCCAGATTCAAACATGGGTCTTAAATCTACGAATCTGGATCCTAAATCTATAAAATCAGATTCTAAATAGGTATCTTAAATCTATAGAATCTAAATTAATAGATTTAGGTTTCAGATTCATAGAATTTAAATCCATTTTCAGAATTTAAATTCACAGATTTAGAATCCAATTTCAAATATAGATCCTATATCTATGAATCTGGATCCTAAATCTATAGAATCTAAATTCATAGATTTAGGATCCATATTTAGAATCTTAAATTCATAGATATAGAATCCAATTTCAAACCTGGAACATAAATCTGTGAATATAGATTCCAAATATGGATCTTAAATCTATAGAATCTAAATTCATAGATTTAGGATCCATATTTAGAATCTTAAATTCATAGATATAGAATCCAAATTCAAATATGGATCTTAAATCTATGAATCTGGATTTTAAATCTATTAATTCAGATTTTAAATATGGATCTTAAAATATATCAATCTGGACAAATATGGATCCTAAATCTATGAATCTGGATCCTAAATTTATAAATATCCATCTTAAATATATAAATCTGGATTCTAAATCTATAAAATCTGATTCTAAATAGGTATCTTAAATCTATAGAATCTAAATTAATAGATTTAGGATCCATATTTATAATCTTAAATTCATAGATGTAGAATCCAAATTCAAATATGGATCTTAAATCTATGAATCTGGATCTTAAATCTATTAATTCAGATTTTAAATACGGATCTTAAATCTACAGAATCTAAATTCATAGATTTAGAATCCAGATTCAAACATGGCTCTTAAATCTACGAATCTGGATCATAAGCCTATGAATTTGGATTCTGAATCTGCATCTTAAAATATATAAATCTGGACAAATATTGATCCTAAATCTATGAATCTGGATCCTAAATTTATAAATATCCATCTTAAATATATAAATCTGGATTCTAAATCTATAAAATTATATTCTGAATTTGGATTCTAAATTTGTAAATCTGCATCCAAAATCTGGATCCTAAATTATATATCAAAAATAATGGAGATTTATCAAAACAGTTGTTTTTAAATCACGTTCAACCTGCCAAGTGTGTTTTTTCTGTCCTAATGTTGGACCTTTTACATCAGCACGAATAAGGATTCATTTATTTTCACGTCCTCTAGTGGTTATCTGGTGAAATTGACCTGGCTCCAGCTACGTTTTGTTTTCGAAGCAGCTTCAAACAGGAAGTCAGTTGTTGTCTTTGCTGCAGTTAGAGCAAACAGACTCTGTGACCTGGACTTTTCCGTCCTCAGGTGTTCGTGGCAAACCCCAACAAGACGCAGCCCATCGTCGACATCCTGCTCAAGAACCAGACCAAACTAATCGACTTCCTAAGCAACTTCCAGAAAGATCGCACGGACGATGACCAGTTTAACGACGAGAAGACCTACCTAATCAAACAGATCAGGGATCTGAAGAAACCGGCCTCCTAGAGAGAAGTCCGCCACCACTTTTTCAATCAATAGGAAGACGAAAGCTAACATCCATTAACGGCGATGGCTATTCCGAAAAATCATGAAGACGTTTTTCTTTTTGTTGGTTAATCATTTTTTTAATGAAATGCAGCATGTTGTCTTAGTTTCAGAAAAACTTTGATTTTACCTCCGGATTTGAATTAATTCATAACGATCTGCAACGCTGCAAATCAGGTCAGAGTCAGAAACGCGGCACCAACGCCGGCGAGCTCTCTGGAGAAGAACCCGTGCCATCTTAACCAATCAAAACTTTTAAGCCAGATAATAACTTGTGACCAAAAACGAAGCTAAGATATTGTGAATAACTTTTTCTCTTGTATGAAGAATGATTCAGATGAAGTCTGTCCATCACTAAGTTCTCTTCTACTAGCACTTTCTGTACGATAAAGCTAACAGGAAACCACGAAAAACCTGATCAGTTTACGTCCTGCTTTGATTATTTCCGTTTGTTTTAATCTCATTTCTTGCCTTGTACAGTTTCATAGAAGGAGTTTGTGTTCCGCTCGCCGTTCTTTCCGTTCAGGTGTTCTCCTCTGATCTGAAGGAAGTAGTTGGAAATTCAGACGTGCCTTTGGTTTGTTTTTTTCTGTTTGGTTGTTTTTGGTTTTTTTTTTTTTGGGTTGTGGGGGTGTTTTCGTATCTTTCTAAGGGGAGCTTAATTAAGATGTTGGTGAAAATATGCTCTCCGCAGAACATATTTGTTTTGATTAAGCTGTGAACCTCAGTAGATTTGAGTTTTAGGCTGAAGCAAAGATTGAAAAATCCCATCAAAAAATAAAAGACAAATTTAAGTTGATGCAGTTTATTTTTCAGGTTTTTATCAGGAAGTTCAAATTAAATGTGTGTTCATTTAAAAAAAGAAATAAAAAAAAAATAGCATGTAAACCTGTGATCGGGATTTTGTGTCAATTTCATTTTTCTTTTTTTTTTTTAGTTTATTGGGGTTAAAAAAAAAGTTGCTAATTACAAATGAAATCAGTCATCTTCACATATTTTCAGGCAAATGTGCAACTTTAGTTCCCACGGTCTGAAAGCAGCCAGCTTGTTTTGCTATTGTACCACATTCACAACCAATAAAAGGATGGGAATGCGCTGGTGTGTGTGTGTGTGTGTGTGTGCGTGCTCATTGTTCATGCACCTTCTTCATCCTGAGATCCACAAACATCAACACTCTGTTGCTCCAAAGGAGGATCACAAGACTCACGGTTCGGCTCGGATCCGTAAAAACAAACCTAAAATTATTGTTTTTTTAAGGTTCAAAACATATAAAGTACTTCAAAGCATAAATATACACTCACATATATCACATCAAACATTTCCTGATTGAAGCCTTTATAAAAAACAAAATATCTTTGAACACAAACAAAATGCTAAATCAAGTCATTTTTGTTCACGTCTTGAGACCAAATCTACAAAAACTGAGAGAAAATAGTTTTAAAGTCCCCCTTACCAAAAATAAGTACACTCAAATTTGTTTTAAGTATACTTTTTTTTTAAACTAAAATTAAATTTTAGCTTTTTTAAGGTTACTATTAAAAAATATTTATCAACATGTACATTATACATCATACTAGAATTTATATAAAATATTAGTCAATACTTATGAAATATACTAAGAACAATATATTTATCCTATATTTGTCACTGTCCATAAGTATTTTCTTACACAAAAGTGGAGTAGATGTTTTCTTGGGATATTTCCAGTATATTAAACATTTATTTTAATAAACTAATCCGTGCATCTACTTCCAACTGTACTTTCATCAACTTGGAGAAAATTTAGAGTTTTTTTGGCCGTTAAAGTAATACTATACTAGAAAGGTTCATAGTATACGTTTTTAAACTGAGCGTACTAAGTACACTTGGGGAAATATACTTTTCTATACTTAAGTATTGTTTAAAAAATAAACTTGAAGTATATTTATTTTTGGTAAGGGCAATAAAGCTAGCGCTATCCAGCGCACTGCAACAGCACTCGTGCTAGCGCGCAAAGCTATCCGCTACATTGACTTAACATTGAAACTTGACGCCGCCGTATCTGGTGTGAACGCGCCGTGCCCACGCCGTGCCCACGCCCGCGTTCCCTGGCGATTTATGACGATACTGCCCTCTCCTGAGTGCTCGCCACCGCAGCGCCGGACCGCAGCTGCATCTGAACCCGTGTGTGCCGAACCGTGGCCGGTGATCCGTGTGGATTACTCCAAAGCAATAAAATCACTTAAAATTTTAAAATAAATAAATCTGATGGTAAAACACGTACAAAAAAACTTTCCTAAAAGGGGTGAAAATAACAGTTTTTCGCTGCAGCGTAAAGTGCCATCTGTAAATATTTTTAGTCTCATTCAAGTTTTAAAGCCTCAAACGCACCGCCTCCTCGCCGTCTCCTTCCTTCATTTATAGAGCAAACATCTGGCACAGATGTGAGGACGGAGGGGTCAAATCTGTGCCCGAAAAGTTCAAAGGATTCAGGTCTCTTGGACGTGTCGAGGCCACCTACTGCTGGCCGCGCCAGGGGGCGCCGCTGGACTTTTCGGGGCACAGCTTCTTGTTTCCGTTTGTTTCTGGCTCCGGCTGCCGCCCGCGTTTCCCAACACAACCGTCTGCGGGACAGAAAGATGACGTGATATAAAAAAAACGATGATCGGAACTTCAAAACTTTATTTATAAAAAAAAAAAAACAAACTTACTGACGAGGTGAGAAGAAGCTCCTGGAGAATCCGAAGGGTTCTTCTGCCACTGAGAGAACATGCAGGTCATGACATTCACGCTCTGGAGCGGTTTGTAGATAAACCAAAACGCTGCAGGAACTCACGGTGAACCTGCTGATGTCCTTCAGGCTGCTGAACCTCAGGTAGGAGATGTCGCCCTTGTCTTTGTCCCGGTCCTGGTCTGAGGTGTAAATGTGCGTGATGCCGGCGCCTCTGATCAGAGGGACGCACTCGTCACACGGGCATTTGGTCACAAACAGGATGGTGGGCTCCTCTGCTCTGATGTCACGCGTCCTAAAGGAACCGAGTGGGGGCGGAGTCTTTAAAAAGGCGGAGCGAGCCTCTAAGTCAGGAGTGTCAAACTCAATCGTACAAGAGGCCAAAATCTAAAACACAGCTTAGGTCACGGGACGAACAAGATAAACATTTATTGAACACTCTAAAACGACATTATTAAAACTATAAAACTGTACCTTTTTAACATAATTATAAACTAAATATGTAGCATTAGCTGCGATAATGCTAGTGTGAAGCTAAATTTGGCCGCTGAAGACGCTGAAATTGATAGCTGAAAACGCTGAAGCTGAAAGCCCGCTAAAAAAATGAGCTAAATGCCACATTAGCCTAAAAAAACCGACAAAAAGCTAAATTAGCCAAAACAGTTAGCATGTAGCATAAATAGTAGACTCCTTAAAACCTTAAAAAAAAAAAAAAAAGGCTAAATTAGCCAAAACAGGTAGCATATAGCTAAACTCCAAAATAGCCTAAAAATCTAGCAGGATGCTAATTTTTAAACTTTAAAACTGTGACTTTTTAACATAATTATAAACTAAATATGTAGCATTAGCTGCGATAATGCTAATGTGAATGCTGTAAGCTAAATTTGGCTGCTGAAGACGCTGAAATTGATAGCTGAAAACACTGAAGCTGAAAGCCCGCTAAAAAATTAGCTAAATGCCAGATTAGCCTAAAAACACGAAAAAAAGCTAAATTAGCCAAAATAGCTAGCATGTAGCATAAATAGTAGCCTACTCCAAAACAGCCTAAACCCTTTAAAAAAAGGCTAAATCAGCCAAAACAGCTAGCATATAGCTTAACTCCAAAATAGCCTAAAAATCTAGCAGGATGCTAATTTTTAAAACTATAAAACTGTAACTTTTTAACATAATTATGAATAAAAAGTCAGGGATATTCTTCCAGAATAAATCAACTTAAACCTTAAATAACTATCAATATTTTACTCTCTTTAAAAATATATTTTGTCAAAATTATACAAGTTAGATAGAGCGCTAGTTAATAACAATAAAATAAAATGATCTGGAGGGCCGGATCCGGCCCTCGGGCCTTGACTTTGACACGCGCTGTGGAATGGAACTGACCTGAAGGTGAGGGCGTTCTGTTCAGCGTGGATCATGTATCTGTACTTGCGTCTCTGACGGTCTTCCTGTTTGGTGTCCATTTGGGGGTACTCCGCGTACTTGGAGCCAGCCGGGTAAGCGTTGTACCCACAACCCACCAGAGACAGACGCCCCGTTCCACCAAAGCCCACCTGGAACCCCAAACGCGATCGTTCAGAACTTAAAAAGCTCCTTTTCAACATTTAGATGGCCTTTTTTCTTCTCTAATAAATGAATTCTAAAACACCAGCTCCACCTACTGGTGAAGATTTCTCATAGCTGAGACTCAATTTATAAATGGAACTAATCTAAATTTAATAAATGCTAATTAATTAATCATTACTTTAAAAAAAAAAATGTTATTTTACTTCTAATTTTTGTATCTGTTCTTTTTTCCCTCTTTGTCCTCAGCAGTCTTCCACTGCTGGGTTTTGTTATTTTAGTTTAGGGTTTGGTAGTCTTAGTTGTTTACAAGCTTTGTTTATTTGTTTTCTTGAGGTAGTTTTGTTTAAGGGGAGCTGCAGACTCAGATGATCGACGAGGCTGGATCAGCAGTCTCCACGTGTGGATCTGAGCTGCAGGTTGCAGACCATCAAAGCTCCACACTGGAATCCATAAATAGCAGAACTTGGATTGGGCGCTTCAGGCCTTACCTGCTTTCCTTTTGCCCAGATAACTGCCCCCACCCCCACTTTAGGGTCCTCTGAGAGAAAAAAAAGAAGAAAAAAGTGAGAAATACTGAATTACGACAGTAAAGATTCAAAATGTTAGTGAATTAATAAACATTTATGTAGAATTAAACATTTAAAAATGTAAACATTTAGTGTAATTTGACTTAAAAATCTGATCATTTTAAAATATTTCAAATTATTTTAAAGACTATTGTAAAATAGACTCTATGATTCTACAGAAATGATGTATCTTTTACATTTTCTATGTATTATAATGATTCAGATCCTTTTTATTGTGTCTATAATCAGTTAAAGTGGGCGGGACTTCAGTTATAGTCAATCACGGAGCTGACTCCACCCATCTGCTTTGATTGATAGATATCATTTTAAAAAACACATTCAAACTAATAAAATAAACATTATAAGCATTGCATGATTAAAACTAGAATGTAATCTGATCTGAGGAGGATTATATTGTCTAATCTCAGTGGTGACAGGACTAAAATAAGATAAATTAGAAGTTTTTTTTATTAAATGGATCTTAAATTATAACACAGGGAGAGTTTAAAATATAAAGCATTTATAAAAATCATAAAAATGTTATAAAACTATAAAAATACATACAATTAAAATATATAGATAGAAAACATTTGAATGTGTAAATAGCTTTAATATATTTTTGCATGACTAAAAAAAATTAAATATTTTTAAATATAAAAATGGTTTATATCAATAAATATTAATAGAAAATAAATATAAACAATTTTACTTAAAAAAAAAAAATTGCTATTATTATTTATGTAATATATAATAATATTAGGGCAATGAATCAATTGGAAAAAAAAAAAATATATATATATATTATATATATATACATACATATATTATTTATTAAATGGACCTTTATGTATAACCAAGGGAGAAATTCACTATGAGTTTAAAATATAATGCATAAATAAAAATGTAAATATTATAAAATAAAATAAAAAATTAAATATATATATAAATGAAAATGCATAAATTGATTTAATATATTTTGTATAAATGTAAAAAAATAAATATTTATAAATGTAAAGAATAATAATATAAATAAATATTAACATAAAAATAAATATAAACATTTTTTAATCCCCTGTTATTATTTATTTAAAAAAAATAATTATATTAGGGGCCTGTAAATAAATGAATTGTAATTTTTTTTTTTTTTTAGTCTAGTTACAGTAAACGCCAGCCATTTTTCATGATCTGCAAATTATGACAATATTGAATCACACGTAAAATTGTACATTTGGAGTATTTCTTTTTTAACCTCATCGACTAGAAATAAGAATTTCTCTCCATAGATCACTGCTGTCCGTTTGACCTTTAGTTAATAAATATTAAGGCGTTAATTCTGTTTCTATTAATTTCTAGCGTTAACGCTTCAGCTTTCACAGCCATAAATACTATATTGAGTTTTTCCTCCTCAAACGCGGTTTCTCCGGCGGCGGCGTACCCGTCCTGTAGGCCAGCAGCCGGGCCTGGATGATGCAGTGGCGTGCCACCTCCTGAGGAACCTCCTCATGCGGACCTGATGACGCCCCCGCCGCCTGCTCTCTGTTAAAAAAACAAGACGGTTTCCAAAAGAAAAGCCCAGAAACCTCCATGTGTTCAGCGCCTCCCACCTGTGGAAGCCGTGGTGGCGCTGCGGGACGCCGGCGGCCACGGCAGCCAGAACCTCCACCAGCTCCCTCATGTTGTGCCTCAGGTTGGAGAAGTACGGCTCGGCGCAGAAGTTCTCCAGGCCCATTTGGATCAGAATCTCCTTGTGCTGCTGGGCTGTACACACGAGGAACCTTCTGGAAAAATCCCTCAAGTATCCGAGGCGTTCTCTGAGGACGAGCAGAACCACTTTAAGAACCTTCTTTCCTCAGAGGCTCTTCGGATTTTGGATCGGAACCAGCAGAACCTGTTGAAGTCTTCACCGGCCCCCGCCGCCGCCGCCGCCGGCTCGTCCTCGCTCCTTCTCTCCCTGAAGTCACAATCTCTGGACGTCTCGCTGACGAACTGCGGCAGGTCGGGGGTGAGCGGCTGCAGCAGCACGCAGACGTGAGGCCGGCTGTTGGACTTCAGCTTCTCCGTTGCCACGGCGTCCAGCGCAGCTTCTTCTCTGACGGAGTGCGGCGGCGCAGGCTCCAGCATGCTGATTTCAGGGTCTCCGGGCCAGAAGGAGATCTGACTGACTCCAGCTGGAGAGGAGGAAAGCGTCAGAGGGTCAGGACAAAACTTTCAAAATAAAAGAAATACTCAGATAATTATCAACAAAAAAAATAATGAATTGCAACTTTTCTAATAAAAAACATCACAAATCATTTTATAGTAATTATTGTTTTAGATTTTTTCCTCTTAAATGTTAATAATTTTCTATCACTCGTCTGCAGGTTTTTCCACAATTAAAGAGCTTGTGTTCAGAGTTCCTCCTCTTCCCTTATCATATCAAACAATTTAGACGGTTATTATCTATTTATTGTTTTAAATGTATTCTAAATATCAGATATATTTAATAATAAGGGTTTCTGTAAATCAATAATCAAAGTTTTGATGAATTTGACAGAAAATACATTAAAGATGCAGGATTTACTTAACTTTTTCATTTTTATATTTTAATTTCCATAAAATAAAATAAAAATTACTCCAGTCAAAATAAGGAAAAAAATAAAACTTTAAACTACATTTCAAGGTTTCAATAAAAACCTAACTAGCATTAAATTTAAAAAACATTTATTATTGATCAACTTGATAAAAAAAAAAAAAAATCCCCTTTAAAATACCACCTTAACATAAGTATCCTTAGCAAGCTTTATTCCCTTCAAAATAAGAGGCATTAACCTGCATTCTGCTAATTGTCACTCTTTCCTCACCGTTGATGATCATCTTCAGACAGGTAGCACACGGTCTTCTGGAGAAGTACAGCTGACTCTCCGCCAGCCGGTCCCCGTGCTGGAGGACGGCCGCTTGTCCTGCGTGGAGCTCAGGACCGGAACACTGCAGGCCCACCACTTTGCCTTTACGGACCACCACCAGACCCATCCCACGGATCTGGAACGGATCGACGCCACCCTTCATTCAGCAGCGACTCCAGTTACAAGTGACGCTTTCCCCCAGACACTGACCTGACGGCTGTCCTCTTCCTCCTCGTCTTCCTCACGAGGAAACATCTCCATCCACAGGCTCAGCAAGGTAAAGAGGTTTACTTTGGACAACCTGGGGCCATGACCTGAGCGAGAATTTAAACACAAATGTCATTGTTTACCTATAAAATAGTTTGAAATATTCTGAAAAAAAAAATCTGTTCATAAGCTCCAAGTTTCAAAATAAAAGTCTTTCCTTGAAGCAGATGTCTTTAGGGGAGAAGATGTGATTCAGATATTCTGAAGTTCATAAGAAATGGGTGTGGGTCACACAGTTTCAGCTGGTCCTGAGAACACTGTTGTCTAAAACTACAGGATTAGAGACTTGATCCAGAAATTTCTCCCATTTTTAAAGAACATATCCTGGATCGTGTAAGATCAAATTGACATAAATTAAAAAAAAAAAAAAAAAAAAAAAAAAAAATTAGACATTTTGGGACACTTACCACAAAATAAAAGAACCCCAGCTTCTCCAGGAACTTTAATAATATCCAAAACTTTTTAAAAATTAACATTTAAATAAGTTTATTCGTTTTTTTTTTTACTCAGAATACCAACTATTTCAGATTCTTGAGTAACAAAAGTGTACTATTTACTATTTTGAGGCCATATTTATGTGGTCTCTATTATACAATAAGAATAAAACGTTTATATATATTCAAGCTGATTATTGCATAAACTCCTAACAAATTACAGACGCTTCGGTTGATCAAACATGAGCAGATCTCAGTCATTTCCAGGTGAAAGTGCGGCCGGACCGTCGCGCTTCCCTCCTCCACCTGGCTCACCTCGTATCCGGCAGTCGGTCTGGGTGCTCCCATCCTTCGTTTCCCGACACTGGTCGGACCGGCTCGGTTCGTTTCGGTTCAGTTTCTCGCCCCCTTCCATTCAGCCCCAAAGCTAAGGTAATGACAGCAGCTATCCGAGCGGACACGGATGGAAAACTGAGACGAACAGACTCTGAGGGGCAGGCCGCCGGGGCCAGGTTCCGGTGTTCCTTCAAAACAAAAGCGTTCGTTAAAGAAAAAAAATAAATAAATGGCTTTATAGTGTACATTTTAGACTAAAAACAGTACAGCATACATACATAATTTCATTATTAATTACTGAAAATCAAACTAATATTAAAAAATATGTTTTTAACAACGTAAATCTCGGATTTATTTACTTTATTTTTGAAGGACTCTAGAAATTCCGGTTTCCTTACGGCAAGTTGACACTTACTTCCGCAAATACTCGCTGACGTCGATGAAAGGGCGGGGCCATCCCTGACATCTTTTGAAATGATACTTAAGAGCAAAAAAATAAATATTTAAAGTTTCAAAATTTAAAAAACATGTTACAAATGAAAACCGTGTGGTTTAAATGTTCTTCTTTATTTTTAATTTCAGCAATATCAAAGAAAAAGTTGGGAAAAAGAAAAAAAAAATCAACTAGTTTTAAAATATCCCAAACAAGATAAAAAAAGCATAACAATATTTGAAAACAGTAAAGTGACATTTTTTCAGTGTGAAGGAATGGATAGTACATTTAAAATCAATAAAAATGTATTTTTTAACTTCTGAGAAAATGAAACTTAAACCGTTCCGGAAAAATAACCAGACTTCCAAAGAAATCATATGAAATGTGAGCTAACCAGCAAAGCATCATGGGATTTGGAATTCCTAAGTGTGCTTTGAATTTGTGCCTCTTTGGGGTCAATCCCTTTTTTTTTTTACTGGATTAACCAAATACCCATTTATCAGCAGATACAATAAAAATAGCAAACATAAGCAAACTTATTAAAGATAAAATATGAACAATATGTGACATTTTAAAAGTTTTACATTTCATATTTAACCAAAAAAAAAAAAGTATAAGTATGGATGAACAGATTCTTCTCAAAGTAATTTTACTTCACTCTCAATAAAAAAATGTCAAACATTTTTATATTTTCCCCCTTAAAACTCACAATAAATTAAGAATCTCAGGAATGTAAAGCAGATGGAACTTAAAAATGTTTCAGTTTATATAAAGAGACAAATAAGATGCTTTCAGCTTCTAAACAAAGAACTCCTGAGCTCTTCTGCATACATTTAGCAGAAAATTAAGAAGAAAAAAACGTGTAAAAAAACAGGAAAATCTTCATCTTTTAAATATAAACACAAAAGTTTGTAGTAAAAGTCCACAGGTTTTAACCAAAGTGCCAACAGGATGTCCTCCAGAGTAAATAAACAACCTGTTTTCCTGAAGCGTTCATCCGAGTCTCTAAATAACAGTCTTGTTGGTGGCGTTCAGTTCTTGAAGGCGCCGCAGCGGCTGGCTCTGCTGACGAACTCTTTGAGCATGGCTCCATCGACGTGCCAGAACGCCTCGGTCTGCGTCACCTCGGTGAGATGGTTTACACAGAACCTGAAGCAGAACTCCTCCAGGTCCTGGAAGAACAGAGGAACACTACAACTATTAGATAAACGACTCAGGCAGAATCAATCCAGGATTTGTTTAACAGAATTAAAGCAGCTAAAGCCTCAAATAATAGCGGTGAGCTGCTGACTTTAAGGTGCAGTTCATTAATTGTACACTAGGTGTCACTATTATGAGTGAAATACAGGAACTACGTCAAAGTCATGACTCCGGATAATTCTATTTTATTGTTATTAATGGCCCCATTTTATTTTATTCTGACTTTTATAATTTTGACAAAATATATTTTTATGGAAAGTAAAATATTGAAAGTTTTTTTAAAGTTTAAGTAGATTTATTCAGGAATAATTTCTCAGCCTTTACATTATTAATAATTATGTTAAAACGTTACGGTTTTAAAGTTTTAAAAATTAAAATTCTGCTAGTTTTATGAACTATTTAAGCATTAACTAAGATGTTTTAAGTTATTTTGGAGTTTAGCTAATATTTCAGTTACATGCTAGCTGTTTAGGCTAACCTAAGTTATCTTTTTTAGCTTTTTAGGCTAATTTGGCATTTATCTAATATTTTAGGTGGCTATCAGCTTCAGTGATCAATTTAATCATCTGCAGCTATCAGCACTAGCAACTTCAGTGGGTAAATTCAGTTTACAGTGGGAGTGTAACGGATCACAAAACTCACGGTTCGGATCTTGTCACGGTTCGGATTATTTTACGGATCAGTAAAAAGTAAAAAAAAAACAAAAAAAAAAAAAACAATGGGAAATACAGCAACTGCACTCAGGCTCGGTTCGTTACAATGTGAACAAAAGTGATCCAGAGTGTTTCTTTATGGATTAGCTCAAGCAAAAATGAGCTGTCCCACTCAGAGGGAAGCTTTGACAGCCTGACCGCCTCCGTGCAGAGGGAGGGGCTTGTGACTGACCTCTGCGTCGTATCGAATGGCTGCAGACAGAAGCATGAAGGCATTTTCCACCGTGATTCCTCTCTTGATGATCTGCTGGCACAGGCGCTTCAGCCGGTTCTCGCAGTACGAAGTGGCCAGATCCAACAAGCCTGCAGAGAACAAAACCCGTCCTGCAGTGACGAAGAATTCTCCCTTCCGCCGCTCAACTGAAAAAAGCGTGCTGACCGATGGCGTCTTCGGCCGGGAGGTCCACAGCGTCGGTGTAGAGGAACTGCAGGAAGGATTTGTAGACGGGGTAGGAGAACTGGCCGATTTCAATCACGTCCTGCTGATCCTCCGTCCACTGAGAGCGGAACATGGAGCGGAAATGCTCGCACCTACACCAACATGAAAGACGTCCAGATACAACTCTTGAAAACCTCAATTTTTCTGTCACTTATGGCCAATTTCTCGCTTACAATATGAGCTAATAAACTATGAGGTGATATTTGTACCGTCTTATTGCAAGCAAAAGTCACAGAATTGAGATCAAAATTTACCAAATTGCAAACAAAATGTAAACTGTTCAGAATAAAAAATTATGATCTGCAGATGAAAATATTTTATACTTGCTTTTTCTTTTCAAAAAATATTTTAGTGCTTGTATACTTTTCTATTTGGTTTCAAAAAATATGTTTACAAAAAATATTTTTGTTTTCAAGAAATATTTTACGGTTGCAAACTTTTTTTTAGTTTTCAAGACCCATAAATACATTGCAAAATATTTTTTTTGCTTTCAAAAAAAGTTTTTGCTTTTGCATACTTTTTCTGGTTTCAAAAAATAGTGTTGCATCTACAAATGTTTTTTTTTTTGTTATCAAAAAATATTTAATTTTCAAAATAGTTTGAAAACACCAAAAATATTTTTGAAAGCAAAAAAAAATTTTTTTGAAAGCAAATTTTAAATATTTGTGTCCACAAATTCTGAATTTTTATTCTTAACACTTTACATTTTGTTATCAATTTAGAAGATTTTGATCTCAAAACTGTGACTTTTGCTTGCATTATGGTAGCACAAACATCAAATCCATAATAAACCAAAACATGACAGCATCTTAGTCAGATGAGAGGTTTAAAGGGTAACCAAAAAGTAAATCAACATTTGTCTCTTCACATCTATAAATGGGGCTTCAAAAGTCCTGTCTGTAGGTTGCTTTTTGACAAATTAAAATCAACTTGTTTCATTCTTAAAAATGTATTCAAAACCAGTCTGTGTGCCCCCTACAGGTTGAAACGAGGTATTGCAGTTTAATTTTGTGGTGCAAGTCCCAGAAGTTTGATATCTTCATGCTCTGAGCTCCAGTACAAAAGCCCAGTTAAAAAGGTAGGAGGCTCAAAATGAACATCAAAATAAAAAAAATAAAAATAAAAACTGGACATTTAAGTGACTTTTGTGTGAGTATGTGCGGGGGTTAATTTTTTAATAAAAAAATCCAACAAAATCTGAAAAAAGATCAACTGAAAACCACCTCCGAGTTTTACTAAAGGTTCACGCCCCTTTTCTCCGTCAGAATATGCTGGAATTACGCTGATCGTGTTAACGGTTGAAAAGTTACAGTAAATCAAAGAACTTAAAAACTAGTGCTCCGGGGTTACAGGGTTAAAGAAGACGGCGTTCAAAAGCATTTTCACCGATAATCTCAAGAGACGTGAAAGTCACCTGATCTTCAGCAAAGCCTTGTGAACGTGGATGCATTTGCCCTCGACCATGAACTTCAAGTCGGCCGTTTCCGGACTGTCAAACTCCTTCCTCAGCGCCTCGGCGACCGTCATGAAGTCATCGAGCTCTAAGACAAAAAAATTAAAAAAAACAATAACAACTGACCTGAGGTCACTTGCTAAGCAGCCACTATGCACCCCTAAATCCCCCCTTCTCTTTCTGTATATCTAGTCTGAGATGTATATGAGAAATTGATTGAATAATCACTTTTTTAAAAATGGCGGCTTTTCTGTTGGTTTTATCTCCATAGCAACCATTTTAAGTTTTGTTAGCCTGAGGTCACCGAACAAATTGATGCTAGTTTCATAAGAATTGGCAAAAGTACATTTTTGGATTCCCCTGGCAACAAAGGTTATTAGCTAACCACGTCCACATTCCTTATTTGTTCATATCCTATGTTATAATAATTGTTAAAGCCTCAGCCTGGGATCAACATACTACATTTTCATATCAATACATTGAAATATGTGCATGCATTAAGACTAAGCCACTTTTGCCACTATGCACGCGCATGTCAGTTAAAATCTACAACTTCTAATATGTTAATTTTTTTGCCAGTTGCTTCCCAATTATTCCCAAGAAGTTTGAAAATAATTACAAAAAATCCCTGGAGTTATTTCATATGTAGCTGGTACTAAAACTCTTTTTTTTGTAAATTCAAGATGGCGTCCAGTTGCCAAGGTCAAAGGTCAATGAAACTTTAGGGGTCGTTGTAGACTTGAGCTAGCGGCATGCGCGTATAATTTCATGAAAATCAGACAAAAACAAAAAGTTGGTTTAATCTTACGTGAAAATCACCAAATATCAGATTTTGAAACAAAATGGCTACTAAGTCGTAAGTCCTGGAGCCATCCCATAATAATTTTAAATCTTCTTTTGGATATCATCGAAAATTTTTTTCCAATGCTGAGTCAGCACTTTTTATTTTTTTGCTTTATCAGGTCCGCCCGCATTTTAAACATCGTCATTTCATATGTGATATCGTTCAGCTGAACATGTGGATACCCTTTTTCCAACATACCAAAAAAACGTGCAAGCTAGCCAAGTTGCAATTTTGGCGAGCTCACCACCTGCACGCCATTCAAATTCTTCAACTTTTAACTGCAACGTTTTCAACCATTTACGCCTGAGGAAGTTACATATCAATCGATTAAACCCCCTAAGGAGGTTTTTTTTTTGTATCTTGTACTAAAGGTGATTTTTTGAAATTCAAGATGGTGGCTTCTTCCCAAGGTCAAAGGTCAATGAAACGTCTGGGGTGGTTGTATATTCCAGCTACGGACATGATTGTGAAGTTTTGCAAAAATCGGATGCCGTTTTCCCATTTTGCTAAAAAATCTCAGATTTCGCCACAAAATGGCCGCCTAGCCGTGGGTCACGTGCCCATCCCATAATAATAATCATTTTTTACAAAAATTACGTTAGAAAAAACCGTTAGCTTTGCTCTCACCCATGGACACCAGGCGCCACATGACGGCGGGAGTGGCGAAGCAGGCGAAGACGTCGTCGGTGCTGGTGAAGTGGGTGCGGTGGGGTAAGACTACGGACTGGCCGCGGCACTGACCCCACATGTAGACCTGGAAGAGAGCGCCCCCCCCGCTGTCACGCCAGCACACACGGACTGAGCGTCTCTGATCGGCGCAGTACCTCGCCGCTTTGGGTCTTCGCCGCAGACGTGTGCGTCGAGTGGCACGCGGCAACCTCCACCACCCTGCGGGAAGAACACGGTTCACGGTTCGGACCGCCACGACCAGGAGGAAACAGGAAACAGGAAGTACCTCTCTTTGTCGGCCATGATCTGGACGGGGCTCAGGTGGTTGCTCTTGTTGCCCGTCCCCAGCTGACCGTAGGTGTTTGCCCCCCAGGCGTAAAGAAGCCCTTCGTCTGTGAGCGCCAAGCAGTGTCCGTATCCGGATACGACCTGGAACCATTTCACGAGATTTTTTGAGAATTAAATTTAAAAAATTCTTAAAATAGAAATCATTTTCTAAATTTTCAAATTTCTTAATTTTGCATAACGCATTGAGCTCGGTGTTCTAAACGGTTGATGAGCATTTTTAGCTAAACATCTCATAGAGATATCTAAAAAGTGTTTTTGTTCCTCCTCGTCATCGACAGGGTGATGAACACTATAGAATAAAAACTATAGACCAGGAGTCTCAAACTCATTTTGGATTCGACCCGTCTGATCTCAAGTGGGCCGGACCAGAAACAGAACAGCAAATTGTTCAACTTGTTATCTGTAACTTTGTTTTTGTCTTGTTTTTTTTTTATTAGAAAAAATGCCTAAAAAAATCTTGTAGTCTAATAACTTATTATTACACTTTCATTCAGAGTCGTTTCAAATAAAACGGATTTCACTACAAAAAAAAAAAAAAAAAAGCTTATTCAGTTTTACACAAAAATATAAAAATATAAATGTTTTAATCAATGAAAAATTAACCTAACTTAAACCTGCAAACATGTTGGCGTTAACCTCCCTTTCTCTCCCAAAACTCAGCATGGTTTGGCCTTTCATTGTTTATGTTCCTTGATCCCTTGAGTTTCCTCTGCTCCCACTAGTGGTGGAATGGTCATAGGAATGGTATATATTTTTTTCTTCAAAACTGTGCTGCAAAGTCAAGGCCCGGGGGCCGGATCTGGCCCTCTGGGTAATTCTATCCGGCCCTCCAGATCATTTTATTTTATTTTTATTAATGGCCCGATGTTATCTTGTGCTTATTTTTAACTTGTATAATTTTGACTAAATATAGTTTTATAGGGAATAAAATATTGAAAGTTATTTGAAGTTGATTTATTCTGGAATAATAATCCTGCCTTTTTATTATTCATATTAATGATACAAAGTTACGTTATTAGAGTTTTAAAAATTGGCATTCTGATAGCTTTTTAGAATATTTTAGCATTTACTAAGAGTTTTTTTGTTTTTTTTTAGTCTAATTTGACATTTAGCTAATATTTTAGCTGGTTATCAGCTATAGTGTTTTCAGTTATCAGCTTCAACATTTTCAGATATTAACTTCGGGATTTTCAGCTATCAGCTTCAGCGTTTTTATCTATCAATTTCAGCATCTTTAGCGGCCAAATTCAGCTTACAGCATTCACACTAGCATTGTCATATCGAGTTCACGGACACCAGGTTCATTTGTGAGCTGCATACAAAATTCAATTTTATTCTATCTCTATATATTTTTTTTTAAATTAAACTAGCATTTACATAGATTTATAAATTAAAATGTCTTTAAAATATGTTCATGATACGTGAACTTCAGATAAGTTTAGGTGACCTTTGACCTACTCCAGTTCAAAGATCAATAATTTAGTTAAAATTGCTGCAGATTTCCTCATTAGTTCAAAATGTGACAAGAATTGTTTAAAATTGTTGAAGTTGATTTTTATTTAACGTTACGTCATTGATAAATATGGAACAACGTAGTGAAAATGGGACATTTTTCCCATGTAAGTTATCATCTGAAAAGATAACAATTACTTAATAAAGTACTGAATATTTGTCTCCTAGATTGTTGTCATCGTTGAATGTTGTTTCTATTTAACCCTTCCGTTCTCCTTAGCTTGTTTACATTAAAAGTGGGGTCATCTGGACACCACAGGACAGTGCGCTGAACTTTTTTTTTTCACTGATTTCGGAGTTTCACTAATGTCCATGGCAGACATAAAATCCTGTCCCCCTTCGTCCACATTTGTCATGGAAGAAATCGCATAACAATAGGTGGTTGGAGCCATCTGGACCCCAAGGAGAGCGGAAGGGTTAATAATGTGTAACTAAAGGCAAACTGAGTCAATTTTTAATAGTTTCCCCTCGTGACCCCTGAAGATCAACTCCATCAGCACAAAGCCAGTGAAGCTTGATAGATATGGACAAACTTCTGCACACTGGATTCTTCTAAATCAGTTTCAAACCCAGAAACTTTTACAATTCTATCATTTTAAATGTTTTCATTTGGTGTAACTTTTAAACACTTTCAATAATGGCTCCGTTTGTTTTTCCTTTTTTAGAAAATTAACATTTTTTCTCAAATCCAGTTGAACTTTTAACCCTTTAGCTGCTGCTTAACTGAAAACATGAAGGCATCTAAAAAGAGTGAAGAGTTCACCTGTTGGATGCACAGCCCCTGGAGAGAAACCAGGCGGCACGGAGACAGCTGGTTTCCATTGTTCCCGATGCCGAGCTGCCCGTTTCCGTTGTAGCCCCACCCGTAAACCTAAAAAAAACAAACACTTTTCCTTCAAGTTTGTTCTGAACTGCACTGCAGTGTGGTCAAAGGGGGAGGGATTTGGACCTCTCCGTTGTTGACCAGCGCCATGGAGGAGGTCTGACCACACGTGACGTCCACGGCCACCTTTCCCTGCAGGCTGCCGCTGACTCTCCTGGGATACGGCTGGTTGGCCGTGGATCCCGAACCCACCTGCCCGCAGTTGTTATAACCCCAAGCAAACACCTGAGCAGAGGAAAAGGGGGCGGGGCTTTAGTTATTACAGCGATAATCCCGTCTCAAAAACTTTACTGTGATCAAAAAACGCTTTATATCAAGAAAATATGATTTGTATAGAATTATTTATTGAGTAAAAGCGGTAGTTTCACTGTCAGAGTGACGGTACAGCACGTCAAACGTCTTATTTAACATTTTAATAGAGAAGATGAGCGAGGCGTGCGCCTGTATTTGAACAAAAAATGAAACATCATAAAAAAATCTATCATAAAAACCGATAATTAGAGCATAAATGACATCAGTAAAAATAAAAAAGAAAACAAGAGATGGTAAAGATAAAGGTTACATTACATAAAAAAAGCCTGTTAATTAGAATTAGTGCCAATAGTATCTGATTAATATAAAATGTTTATATTATAGTGATAAATTAAGTTGTCTAATAAATTCTCATATTCTTTTAATAAAGGAAACATTAGTTAAACATTATTTAATATTAAGATCTTCTGTCCTTATTTTTAATACACTATTTCCTGGCATTTGAAGACCTTTTTGCTTAAATAATAATTTTTTTTTAGCATTTTAATCAGTAATTTTAGTGTCTTTGTTTTCATTTCTTTATGCCGATAAGCGTCTACTTCGGTTCTACGTTTGATTCTTTCGTAAACGCACTCTTCTGTGACATTTTAAGGTACTAATCTTTATTCAATGAGAAATTACACGATTTTTACTTGAAAATACTCACAAATACATTGACTACAAGACGATAGGAAGCACAAATAATTTACTTTTATTATTTCTGGACAAATAAAATGACACAAAAATTGTTTAATTATTCAATTAGTCAACTTAAAGTGTGATTTAAAACTGAAAACTATGTAAAAAATGTGTTTCATTTTTCAATTGTATTTATTTCCAAATATATGCAGGCATACAGTTACAGAAGACCTAACATCTCTGTTATATTTATTATTGATAACATTTAACCGTTTAAATGATCTAATTTGATTATTTTATTAACTTTTTGGGTTACAAAAAAATAATTTAATATATTTTTACATTTTCTTGCACAAAAATGTAAAGGATTTTATTAGGAATTCTTTTTTTTTAATGAATCCCTCCTTAAATATGAAGAAAAACATTTAAATTTGCACCTCTCCGTCCTCCGCGAGCGCCATGGAGTGATGGGAGCCGCACGCCACCTTGGTCACCTTCTTGTTCTGCAGGTGACTGCTGATCAGAATGGGAGACAGTCCCTGGTTTGTGGTGCCGTTGCCCAGCTGGCTGTAGCCGTTGTGCCCCCATGCAAACAGCTGACCGTCTGGATAGAAGAACAACAGTCGGGTTTGTTTATTCTCACAAGCTGTAACAACCTCAACTGCGCCTTTATCAAATGTGTGTTCAAGCTAAAATCACGTTGGTGGATCTGGGGCCCGTTTCAAGAAGCAGGTTCAACAAATTTAGAGTTGAAACCTGAACTTAGAGTCACTGGACTCAAAATTTCCGAACTTAGAGTTTTCGGTTTCAGAACAGCTGAAAATGTTTGATTCAATCAACTTGAAGTTGTTGGAACCAGAATCAGGTGCGAGCGTCGCGAGCATTAAAAGCCCTGATCAATGGAGCAAAGACAGCACGATTCACCATGGCAACGGGAACACACACGAGACTTCCGGCGACGGAAATTGATAAATTCCTAAAGCATATGAGACTACAAGAACATTTTCATCAAGATAATAAACCCAGCTGCAGCGATAAAACAGAGAGAAAACATCTGCAGAGTTAATGCATACGTCTACATTTGAATCCTTTCAAATAACGAATAAATAATATCAGGAAGGTTATTTTGTCACTTGTAAAGTAAGGAATGGTTCTTGATCTGTTAATAATTTAACCAGTCATCTCCGTAATTGCATGAATGACCGTTTTCCTGAACCCCCCACCCCCACCACCACATACACACATGGATATCACTGCACGCTAAAAAGAAACATTGTAGCTGCCTGAGATATGTTAAAAATAAGTATTTATTTAAATTTAATTCTCAAGACTTCAAAAATATGCGCTGAAAAGCTCTTTTTTTTTAATTACAAAAACGAAACTTGTTGGGGCTGGGATTTGAACTTGGGACGTCAGAAGCGGCGGCATCGCTGACAACCGAGCTAACACTTGCCATGAGAAGTTCGTTGTGTACGAGTAGAAAGCCCCTACCGGTTTTTGAGATCTAATGATTTCGATTTTTAAGGGTTTCAAATGATGAAAATAAAACTCCTTATTATCAATAGCAAATCCCTGGAATAACTCACTATTTATAATGGTCGCTCAAATAAAACTGAATCGTGGAAACTGCATCAATCGACTCGTGTCCTCCAGATCCTCTCCAGACATAAATAACATTTCCTCTGGATGAATCCAGCCTCCTCTCTACATGATCCTCTATGAATGGACATGTCATTTTGGTTTCTGCTGGTGGAAACGTGACGTCTCTAATGTGAATGTTCTCTAAATGTTAATGAGGAACTCAGATTTGAACATCCTTCACTTTAAAAAGGGGCGGAGACTGCAGTGAACTCTAAGTTTCCTGAAGAAAACCTGCTCCAGACCAGGTTTTGTTCACAGACTCAGTTGCCATAGTGACTGATTCTGAGTTCAGCTTAACCCGCTTCTTGAAACGGGCTTGGTTTAACCCACTTTCACGGTTTAAGTTATCTCTCTTTCTGAAACCGAAAACTCAGAGTTTTACTGAATTTGGAGTTGATGAACTCAGAGTTCCAACAAAACCTGCTTCTTGAAACGGGCCCCTGATGTCTAATCTAAAAATGATCATTTTATCAATTAAATAAAAACTTTACAGGTCTTAGGATTGAGCCCTCGGGTACTCCACATTTAATAATGTATGAACACCACATCTGTGACCCCCTTTTCTTCAGGAAACCAAACGTTTCCTGGAGCTGATACTTTTCTAGACTGTCAGCGTGTATTTTTTTATGAATTAAAGGCTGCACTGCAACACAAAGAAAACAAAGACATCACGGAAGAAAAATGTGCTCGTTTCTACAACAGAGAATAGAAAGCGAAGAATTTTAGACTAGAAAATTTATTTGACAAAAAACTGCAGAAATGTTGTTTCAAGGAAAAAAAAGCAATAAAAGAAACCTATCAATAACAAGATTTAACACTGAAATAAACAGTGCAGCAAAATGGTGCAGCTGCGTGTGCGGTAACCTACTTTCTGCAACCAGCAGGACGTGGGGGCCGCTGCCGTAACTGAGGCTGACCACCTTCTTTCCTTGCAAGAACTCCAGCTTTTTTGGTACAATAGTGCTGCAACTGTCGCCGGTGCCGAGGCAGCCGCTGCAGTTCAGCCCAAACGCAAACACCTGCGAATGATCACAACACACAAACAAGCAGCTTTAATGCAGATGAACAACTGCAGAACAATTACACTAAATGAGCAGATTTATTTACGTTTTTCCATCTCTTAGGTTCATTTAAGTCTCAGACACTTGATCATTTGCAGTAGGTGGAGGTTTGGTGGCTTGCTCAAAGGCACTTTTGCCACTAAGGATGAGTCAATGTGGTGGTAGGGGCAATTCACGGGCGTGAAATAAGGAACAATCAGTAAGATGTCTGTCTGTGGACCACAGCTGCCAAATATAACAACTTGCCAAACTTCTATAAAGTGATGTTTGTGCCACCATGTTGCAAGCAAAAAATTTGAGATAAAAAAATAGCAAAAAAATGTAGTGTTGAGAACAGAATTTAATAATTTGCAAATGAAAAAAAAAATTGTTTTCAAATCTTCCATTTGTCTACAAAAAAATCTTTTTGCTTTAAAAAATATTTTTGCCCTCTAGAAACATTTTTGCTTTCAAAAATATTTTTGCGCTTGCAATGTTTTTTGCTAAGACAAAGATGTATGCGTTTGCAAATTTTTTTATTTTTGCTTATGCGTTTGCAATTTTTTTGCTTTCAAAAAATATTTTTCAATTGCAATTTTTATCTTTCAAAACACATATTTGTGTTTGCAAACTTTTTTAATTTTGCTTTCAAAAATATTTTTGCCTTCTGGAAATATTTTTGCTTTCAAAAATGTTTTTGCGTTTGCAATGTGTTTTGCTTAAAAAAAAAGATTTATGCGTTTGCAAATTTTTTTGATTTTGCGTTTGCAATTTTTTTGCTTTCAAAAAATATTTTTTCAATTTAATTTATTTTTCTTAAAACTAATTTTTGTGTTTGCAAACTTTTTTACTTTTGCTTTCAAAAATGTTTTTTCAATTTCAATTTTTTTTCTTTCATAACACATTTTTGTGTTTGCAAACTTTTTTATTTTTGCTTTTAAAAATATTTTTGCCTTCTAGAAATGTTTCTGGTTTCAAAAATATTTTTGCATTCATAATTTTTTTTTGCTAAAAGGGATTTAAGCATTAGCAAACTTTTTTATTTTTGCATTTGTAATATTTTTTTTTTCACATTTTTTTTTCCCAAAACCTATTTTATTTTTTTTCCTTTGAAAAATATTTTTGCGTTTACATTTTTTTTTCCTTTGAAAAGACATTTCAGCTTTTCCACCCTTTTTTATTTTTTGCTTTCAAAATATATTTTTGTGTTTGCAATTGCAATCGCAAGGCAGAGACACATGATTGGATGAAATCTAGATTGATCAGCAGGCTGTTTGGTGTGGCACAAACGTAAAGGGAAATTTTGTACACAAAATAAAAAAAATGGGTTGATAGCAAGATGAACGACAGCGCATCTGCAAACCTTTGTCCGGCAAACACGAAAATAGTTTTTAAAGCAAAAATTAAAAAAAAGTTTGCAAACGCAATAATATGTTTTGAAAGAAAAAAATAAGGGCCGGGAATCGATTAAAAAAAATAATGGCAAATCTGGAAAAAAATTAATCGTGATTAAACGACAATAATTTTTTCTTTATTGTTCTTAGTTACATTATCTGTCAGCCACTTATCTGCAAATAATCATCATATGAAATCACACGCAAAATTATAAATTTAGAACCCCTACAAGCAAATTATGAAGTTTTATTCTGAACACTTTATATTTTATTTGCTATTTAGAGAAGCAAAGACATTATTTTATTATATTATTTGGACAAACATCACTTCATAAGCTTCTGGTTCTAATGCAAACACAGCAGCTCACCTCATTTCCATGGGAAACATAAACGGCCTCGTTCGCAGACGTTCCGAACACGCAGGCCTGCCGAATCGACGCCTGATCCTCGCTGCTCAGCAGCGAGAACAGAGGCCATTTACCGACGTCCACCATGGCTCCTGCGACACACTCCTTCGCTGGTCGATGAGGAGGAGGAGGAGGAGGAGGAGTCAGGGGTGGAGGGGTGGTGGGGGGCGGAACGTCAGGAGGAGGTGATGCTGGTGGAGGAGGAGAGGAAGCATCCCTGACGACACTTCAGTCAAGAAGAAAGAAGGGACGGTGAATGAAACACGACGATCTGACAGTTTCATAAAAGCATCAAATCAAAATGCTAAAGAAACAAAAATTGAATCTTTTTCAGCAAAAATTCTTATATTCTAAATATATTTTTATGGAAAGTAAAATATTGAAAGTTATTTAGGATTTAAGTTGATTTTTCTGGAATAATATTCCTGCCTTTATATGATTCTTTTATGCTTAAAAGTTGTGGTTTTAAAGTTTCAGCTTCATGCTAGCTGGTTTGGCTAATTTAGGTTTTTTTTGTTTTGTTTTTGTTTTATTAGGATGTTTTGGAGTTAGGCTAATATTTACATACTAGCTGTATTGACTAACCTAAGTTTTTTTTTAGGTTAATTTCCCATTTAGCTAATATTTTAGCTGGCTATCAGCTTCAGTCTTTTTAACTATCCATTTCAACATCTTTCAGCTATCAGCATTAGCATTTTCTGCAGCTAAATTCAGCTTACAGCATTCACACTAGAATTATTGCAGTTAATGCTATAAATATAGTTCATAATTATGTTAAAATTTTACTGTTTTTAAGTTTTAAAAATTTAGTTTTAGAGAGTTCAATACATGTTTATCTTTTCTGCCCCCAACCTAAGGTGTGTTTTGCATTTTGGCGCCCTGTGGGATTGAGTTTGACACTAGTTTGAAGCTAAAAAAAAAACCAAATGCCATGCCCTAAAAAAAAAAAAAAAAAAAAAAAACGACCTGGAATTTAAGTTTTTTGACTAAATTTAAAAATGTATACAAGAAACTAAACTTTTAATGCTGTTAAATAATTTTTTCCACAAACTGAAAAATTATTTAAATGCATTTTAACTTGAGAAAAGATGTTTTTGCTGCATAAATAATAGATCTGTGTATAGAAAAACATGCAAACAAACTTCAAAATTACTTTGGTTGTTCGGGTCAACTGAAGGAAAAATAAATCAACTGAAAACAGCAAAAGGAAGTAAACTAAATCTGTAAAACAACGAGATAAATTTAACAAAAACACGGTTTATATTAAATTTACTACAGAAGTAGGACATCATATTATAAAACTCGTTGTGTGAAGACTTTTGCAAGAATATAAACTTAACATTCAAATTAAACAGTAATCAGATTATGTGTCAAGTAAATAATACAATATATTAATTTTATCTCAACTGTTAGAGACAGCCAAAACTTAAAAAACAAATCTTTATCAGTTAAATGCATTCAAACTGCCACCTGTAACTAAAAGTAGGGGAAAAAAATAAAAGCTAATTTGTGCTTGAAGCAGCAACTGAGAAGCTAAAGCTGAGCTTCCTTTGGCTCTTCCTACCTAAAACATCGCTCCATAACAAGGACAAGACTGTGAATAGACATAAAAAAAGAGCGCCAACATTATAATACAATAAATAAAAAACAAAATCACAGAATATAGCATCAACACACACAAAGACACGTACATTTACCCACGTTAACTTGTTTCACCGGCGTTGTCAACAAAAAAGATCCCTCTTTCAAACTGCGCATGCGCGCTGGACAGCGCAGCTTCTTTGTCTGCAGTTTGTCTTCAGGATTTTAAAGGCAACACTGCCCCCTGCTGCACATCAGTGAAATGACAGCCATTCCCATTCCAGGGACTCATCTGACTGGTGGTTTCTTTCTACTGGATCTAGAATAGAGATACAGTCTAGATGTTGTAAGTCAGACAAAACCATCACCACACTCACTGATTGTGTGACACAAATCTGCAGTTTGGGTCTATAAATCAGGATTTTGTGTCAACATACTCCTATTTTCTGGCAACAAATCAGAATTTTGTGGGGGGGACAAAAGGCATTTTGTAAACTTAAATTAATATTTTGTGTGAATAAATTAGTATTTTTGTGAACTCAAATTAGCATTTTCAAATTAGTATTTTTATGGCTGAAAGTTTACTTTTTAAATACACAAATTAGCATTTTATGTATAATTTGTAGCTTATGTCTAGAAGTCAGTATTTTGTCTCTAAAAATTAGTATTTTGTAGGAACAAATGAGCATTTATTTGTGTAGAAAAATGTCAGTGGTTAAGAACACATCATTATCTGTTCTTGATAGTTTGTATTTTTCTTCAGGAGTTCCAGGAAAACTGTCTGAGTTCTTCCCTCATCCCTTTTCTTTATCAGATTCAACACAAACTCTGGAATGAAGACAAAAGAATCCCAAAGTTTTTATTGTCAAATGATCAGAAACAACCTTTCTCTGAAGAACAGAGAAATGAAACCCAAATATTTCATCCAAAGTTGTTCAATGAAGCAAAGAGAAAGAAAACAAAGTTGTAAATGTTCTTCTTTCTCCAAACACAATCTTCTCCTTCAGTTTCTGTGGAGAACAAACACAGAGAAAGTCTTGGATTGTGACGTCGCTGGTTCCAGTTGTGTTGCTGCTTCCTTCAGTTCCCATGACAACAACAGACAAAACAAATGAAATTCAAACATTCAAATCCCAAAGATCAAAGAAACAACAAGGAAACAGATTTTCCTCCAAAAAGTTGGAGATTCTTCTTCAGAAATGTCTCCAATCCACATTCTTCAGATGTTTCATTTCTCTCTTTAGTTCTGACTACAAACAAAGTTTAGTTCAAAATGATGGAAAGCAGAGAAATCACTCAAACAAACATTTCACTTCTTTCAGGAACTATTTGACTTTACAGAACTCTGCTGTGTCTCCAGACCAACACACCAGTCCAGCATGGAGCGTCTGAGTGAATGTGGTCTGGACTCTGTGGAGGAGAGTCATTCTTTCAGAGACGCTGTAGAAGGACAGAACACCTGCTCTGTGGTCCAGGTACACTCCTATTCTGGAGGAAACAGGAGCTGAGATGGAGGTTTCAATGTTGTTGTGGTAGAATGAGAAACTGTCTGGAGAACAAATTAATGCCCAAGATTTGTTATTAAAACCAAATTCACTTTTAAATCCAGATCTGCTGATGTTCTTGTCTGCGACTGCTACATCAACATATTCTCCTCTCCACTCCACCTCCCAGTAACAACGTCCAGTCAGACTCTCTCTACTCAGAACCTGAGGATAATCAGTAAATCTGTCTGGATGATCAGAATAAGACTGAGGTTCTCCCGTATTTGACACCTTTCTGTTCTCCTCTGACAGTACCAGATCTCTGTTTGCTGTATCTGGATCCAGTGTGATTGGACATGAATATCTGAAGAAGTCCGCTCTGCTCTTTGGTTCTGACAGTAAAACCTCCACTGACTCTCTCAGAATGTCCTGCAGCTTGTCTGGGAGCTCTGACACAGCTGCTGTCACATCCTCAAAGGATCTGAGAGGACGGACGTTGATGCTGGATGAGGGTGTGGACTCTCTGAGTGGTGGCAGTGAGGGGTAGCTGAGCAGAAACTGCTGCTGATCCTCTGTGAGTGAGAGCTGCTTCAGCTCAGCGTCTCTCCTCTTCAGCTCAGTGATCTCCTGCTCCAGCTGCTCCTGAACATCTTTGACTCCACTCACTTCAGTTTGCTGCTGGGATCTGATCTGCTGCTTCACATCACAGCTTGTCTTCTGGATGAGACGGATCATCTGAGTGAAGATCTCCTCACTGTCCTTCACGGTTTGATCAGCAGAGTGATTGATGGCCTCCACCTCCTGTTGAAGCAGCTTCACCTCTTTCTCTCTGTCCTGGATTCTCTGCTGGATTTCTTGTCGACTCTCCTCCAGATCTCTCTGCCTCTCAGTCCTTTCTGCTGCAGCTGAGACTGTGTCATGGCCTCTATGTTGGTCCACAGAGCAGAGGTAACAGATACACTTCTGATCAGTGCGACAGAACATCTTCATCACCTCATCATGAATGGAGCAGATGTTCTCCTGCAGGTTCTTGGAGGGTTCCACCAGCTTGTGTTTCTTTAATGGAGCTGCATCCAAATGACGCTGAAGGTGTTTCTCACAGTAAGAGGTCAGACAGTTCAAACAGG
This sequence comes from Oryzias javanicus, assembly GCA_003999625.1. Taxonomy (NCBI): domain Eukaryota; kingdom Metazoa; phylum Chordata; class Actinopteri; order Beloniformes; family Adrianichthyidae; genus Oryzias; species Oryzias javanicus. The sequence goes on from CM012438.1 coordinate 22,211,981, forward strand.
ACTTGATGGCTTTCAGTTTTCTTCCAGAGCAGACATCACAGGACACATCTTCAGGTCCAGCATAGCAGTGATCAGCAGGAGCAGCTAGGAGTCCAGTCTTCTTCAGCTGCTCCATTACAGCTGCTAACATGGTGTTTTTCTCCAGAACAGGCCTCGGTGTGAAGGTCTTCCTGCACTGAGGACAGCTGTGGATTTTCTCCTCTCCATCCCAGAATCCTTCAATACACTTCATGCAGTAGCTGTGTCCACAGGGAATAGTCACCGGATCCTTCAGCAGATCCAGACAGATGGAACAGCAGAAGGTTTCTTGATCCAGATCTGCTCCTTTCTGCGCCATTTCTCCTCTCAGACACAAAGACTGTGTGAGTTTCACTTCCTCACAAAGCAGTTGGACTCTGATCCTCCAATCAGCTTCTCTCTTCTCTTCCTGTTGGTTACACCCATCATGACTCAGCAGTTCTGAAGCAAACATGTGGTAGTAGACTTCACCTAGTGAAGAAAGGGAGACATTTCATGAAGATCTCTTCCCTTTTAGTGTCAAAATCCTCCAATTTCACACTTTGACACAAGCTGTAGGTCCTGTGGACATCCCATAATAATCTCAGTGCTTCTTTTGATCTCTGATAAATCTTTTACGTTTGACACGTCTATTTTGAGTATGATTTGTTTTTGTTTTGAATATGAAATTTGTCCTGTCAAGAATATGTCCCAGGCTCACAGGTGAATACATCCATTGTTCACATTCCACATGCATGTTGTCGTTTATTTCCTCAACTGAAATTAAATTAAACTTTTTAGAATGTTATTGATCCTGTAACAGGAGAATTCTCTCTATCTCTGTTTAATAAAGCAGATCTAAATACAACAATCTCCGCCCACATTTTGTGGTTGCCGGGCGACAGCAGCTGAACATGTAAACTATACATTAGTGGAGAGTTTCAGACCCAGAAGTGTTGGAAAACAGTGAAAAAGGAGGAGCAGACATGCCACTCCACTCACTAGGAGTAAAAAAAATAAACTGCTTATTTCTGTCAAAACTGGATAATAATGAAAGATTATGAAACAAAAACTGCTAAGCTAGCACGGAGCTAAGGAGGGCTAACAGGCAGCCGACTGTTGCAGGAGTTAAAAAAAGGTCAGTAGGATCAGAAAACCCAACTTTCTTTGTTTTTTGTTTGTAACTATCGCTACGGTCGGGATACGGCGGATTCACAGCGCACATGGAAGCGCTGCTAAACGGATACCGCGCGGAGTGGACGCGGAATCTGCTTCACCTCCAGTTCACACCAGACACAGTCGACAGGAGCTTCAGGGCCCATTTCAAGAAGCAGGTTTTGTTGGAACTCTGAGTTCATCAACTCCAAATTCAGTAAAACTCTGAGTTTTCTGTTTCAGAAAGAGAGATAACTTAAACCGTGAAAGTGGGTTAAACCAAGCCCGTTTTAAGAAGCGGGTTAAGCTGAACTCAGAATCAGTCACTATGGCAACTGAGTCTGTGAACAAAACCTGGTCTGGAGCAGGTTTTCTTCAGGAAACTCAGAGTTCACAGCAGTCTCCGCCCCTTTTTAAAGTGAAGGATGTTCAAATCTGAGTTCCTCATTAACATTTAGAGAACATTCACATTAGAGACGTCACGTTTCCACCAGCAGAAACCAAAATGACATGTCCATTCATAGAGGATCATGTAGAGAGGAGGCTGGATTCATCCAGAGGAAATGTTATTTATGTCTGGAGAGGATCTGGAGGACACGAGTCGATTGATGCAGTTTCCACGATTCATTTGTTTTTTTAACGATACAGTTTTCCAGGGACTCATTATTAATAATACAGAGTTTTCTTTTCCTCATTTGAAACCCTTAACAATGGAAATCTGTAAATCTCAAAGACTGGAAATGCCCGTCAGCTCATCTACCGTGCTGCTAGAGATAAGTCAAATGTTTGCTCGGTTGTCAGTCAAGCTGCCTTCCATTGGGAGGGGCCGAGTTTGGATCCCAGCTACAGAAACATGTCTTCATGCTAAAAAACAACACATTTTCAGTGAATATTATTGAAATCTTCAGAATTAAAATGAAATAAATGCTTATTTTAACATATTCCAGGCAGCTACAGTGTTTCTTTTTAGCGTGCAGTGATATTCCTGTCTGTATGTGATGGTGGGTGGTTACTAAAAACGGTCATTCATGCAATTAGGGATATTACTGGTTAACAGATAAAACAACCATTCCTTACTTAACAAGTGACAAAATGACATTCCTGACGTTATTTAGTTCTTATCCTGATGTAGCGTTCCACCCTTGGAAATGTAATAGTCTTGTTATAGTTATTGTTTTAATTTATAGGAGACAGAAAATTGTTGACAAAAAGGAACATGTTTCAAATTGTTTGAGACAATAATAATTAGTTTATTCATTATTGTAATAAATGGGAAAAGAGAAAATTATTTAATTCATTTTTTTGAGAATAGACAATAACATATTTATTGATATATCGGTGATCTACTACTCTGGTCTTGATGTAAAAACCTCTTTATTAAAATGATAACAGATTTAATGCTAATATTTACATGTCATTATGAATATTTGCCTTAATTCTACATTGCTTTAATTCAACTTTCCTTAAAATATTTAGTTTAGAGAGTTTTATTTGTTGATCGGTTTTCGATTGATTTTGTCTGAGCTCACGAAGGAGAGACGTGCTGCTTCCGTTCATTCATTATTACACTGGACTTGACTGAAGCAGCATCGTGTCTTGTGTGATTTCTTCACTATTCCCCTTTCCAGGTAAAACACTTGTAATCTTTGATATATTATGTATTTTTATTGTTCTGTGTTGGAGAATATAAATATCGTTGTGTCAGAGCTACTGCACTACGGTGGTTTAATGTTGCTAATCGCGGGGTTTCCTTGCTAGCTAGCTAGCTGCATCACGTGGTCCCGTCACGTAACTGTCATGTTGCATTGACTGGTTTAAGTTAGCGTTAGCTGTTGTAGTCTTGTACAATGAAAAGCACTGAGGAGGAATATGCTTTTAATCACTTTGCTTCCCCGTTTTTATATTTTTTTATAGTTAAGCTTGTAATGTTAATTGTGTAAAGCAAAAGCGTGGTTATTACAAATAATTGTAATAATATTTTTATTTCTTTTTGTAAATGCATAACCTCAGTTATTAATTCTAATTGTTTACCTTATACAGAATGCAAGACAAGTTTTCACTAATATCTTGGAAGCTGATATAGAGCTTATTTTGGTTATGTTTAAAATCTTGTAATTATAAATGCAACACTGTAACTGTATATATTGTTTATGTGAAATATGCATTATTACACTGGACTTGACTGAAGCAGCATCGGGTCTGGTGTGATTTCTTCACTATTCCCCTTTCCAGGGGCGTAACAGAAACAGCTGTGATAACCTGTGTTGACCTTTTGCTCAGCCAACTTTCATTTGGAGTACATGGATTATCAGTTGTGAAACATCTTCACCACTAGGTGGCGCATGCAGTTGGTCTGGAAGTTGTTGTAACAGAATGACTGATGTTAAAACTGGCAGAAGAAGAGCAAGTGCACACAGCCTGATGATAGAAAACACCAACACAACATGGTACCAGGAGTAAATTGAAACAAACCGACATGGATCTAAAGCAGCCAGAAAGTTTGAAGCTGACGGGGAATGTCGATGAAAACTGGAGCACCTTCAAGGAGCAGTTCCGCCTGTACGTGTCGACTGTGGGACTGGAAACGAAGCCGGAGGCTAGGAAGGTAGCGCTATTGCTAACGATAGCAGGGCAACAGGCCATTGAAATATTGAAGATGATCGTGTTTGACAATCCTGGTGACGAGGACAAGTTGGATGCAGTGCTGAGTGAATTTGATGATCACTGTTCACCCCAAAAAACGAGACGTACGAGAGGTACGCGTTCTGGTCTCGCACGCATGAACCGTTTGATTGCTTCCTGGTGGATTTGCGGCTAAAGGTGCAGTCCTGTAACTTCGTGACGCTGAAGGACTCCATGATCCAGGATCAGATTGTCTTGGGAGTGGAGGACAGTAAGATCAGAGAGAGACCGCTACGGGAGGCGGAGCTGACGCTGACGGGAGCCATAAACATCTGCTAGGAGAGTGAGTTGTCCCATAAACGTGAAAACGTTTGGCGAGATGGCTGCGGCGGTTGCAGCGACAGTAAGCGATGGTGCGACGGCGGTCGGAGCGGTGTGGTATCAAGACGCACGCCGACCAGGCCTACACAACAAACGGAGGAGTTCAGTTGCAGACGCTCACAGACGATCACTGCACAAGCCCAGACAATGTCCAGCGTTCGGGAAGCAACGCTCCAGCTGCCAAGGCAAGAATAATTTTTCTAAAGCATTTTTCACCAAACGAAAAGAGGGAAAGAAAGGAAAAACAGTCAACTTAATGGAAGAACCTGATCTCAGTGACAAAATGAAGAAGAAAACAAAATGGAAGATTAATTAATGTCACTAAAGTAGATAAGTGGCTAGCTCTACTACAGATAAATGGGACTGTAGTCACCATTGGGACTAGTAAAAAGAGAACATCGTATCATCCCAACGAGGCCAGTAAATGACTCAGTGGACACAATAGTCCAGGACCTCTCAGAGGTCTTTGGTGTTTTGCCATTCACATACAAAATACAGATGAAGGATGGAGCTCAACCAGTTATCAAGGACATTCATGACAATAGCCAGCAGCTCTCCAGTAAACACCCCTCCACTTCAACCATTAGAATACATGCAGGTGTAGCGAGTTGATTTTTTTTTTTTTTTGAATGAACATTCTCAAAACTTTATTTACGGTGAGTTTTTAATTTTAAACAGATTTTTATTTTGGGTTGAAACATTGTAACATTGTATTGTATATTTGTTTAATATTGTTATTGTTGTATTAATTTTAGTTCCACCTTGTAACCTGTTGCACAGGGAAGGTAATTGGTGCGACACACCCTCCCTTTAGCACGTGCAGCAGCCCCTCCTTCCTCAGTTGGAATGAGCGGTGCCTGCTGGTGAGTTGTGTTTTGCGGTCTCCTGACATTTTAAATTTAGCTGTTATAAAAATTATGTTAACCTCTTAATTATGTTATACTTTGATGTTTTTGATTATAAAACTGCTAATTAATGGTTTACATGTATTTTTAATTATTTTTATTTGTTTTTTTACCACCAATTTTGATCTCAGTATTTTCTTTTGATCATGAAGGGAGCTGCAGGCGTGTCGATCATTAATGCCCGTTTTCCTGTCCTGTTTTAAGGCATTAAAGAAGCAGTGCCCAGAATTGAGTCTCATCTCCCTCCTTTCCAATCGGCGACCATATTGAACCTGCTACACAGGTACCAATGACATGAAGTTCCAGCAGTCTGAGACTTTGAAAACAGACTTCATTCATCTCATTCGTCACATCCAGCAGTTAAACTTACAGTGTATCATTTCTGGACCACTACCTGCACCTGTTACAAAAATGTCAAATTCTCACCAATCCATCAGCTCCACATCTGCTTCAAAACTTACTGTCACTCCTTAAATATTCACGACATTGATCGTTTCACCCCATTTTACAACAGACCAAACCTTTTCAAACCAGATGGCTTCCACCCAAACCATCCAGGCTCTCATCTCCTCAGATTGAACATAGATCTCACCCTCCACTCCTGAACTGCTCCTTCCAGCTGACGGTTCGGTCAAAGCATTCACATCCTCAACACATCAACATCTTTGATTCCAGTTCACATCAAAACATTTACTCTCTAATTCACACACTCCTTCTGTCAGATGTCTTTGGTACATACATGTAGAACCAAATACAGAAACATCATTGGATTCACCTGCTCCCCTGAACACGGCTCTTTTAAACATCAGATCTCTTTTAAATAAGTCTTTTAGAATGAGTGATCTGATTGTTGTTGTGATTTGTTTTGAACTGAAACCTGGCTTGGTACTGATGCAGCTGCTATTCTCACTGAGGCCTCTCCACCTCATTTTAACTTTTTATTTTCTATCAGGGAAGGTAAGAGAGGTGGTGGAACAGCATCAATCGCTCAGCATAATAGAAAAACTGAAGCTACTCTTTCATTTGAGCGTCACTCATTCCTATTTGGTAACCCATCCATTTTAGCAGTCACTGTTTATAGACCGCCAAATCCTCAGTTGTGTTTTTTACAAGAATTCTCTTAGTTTTTATTAGAGATGTCCCGATCCGATCACGTGATCGGAAATCGGCCCCGATCACGTCATTTGAGTCTCAATCGGAATCGGCCGTTACACCCCGATCAGCGGCCCGATATTTTGTTTTCATCGTGCTGAAAAGTGTTATATATTAAGATTGGAACTTTATACAATTCTTCCACGTTAAAGCCTATGACGACCGTTTAAGAGTGGTCACACGACCACAGACGTACACGTCATGACGTTTTACTGCCGTAAAATGTGTCAGAATACGGCATAACAGTTCGAGGGGATAGCACGTGCAAATAAGATGTCGGCTATTTGGAAGTTTTTCCCTATAGATGAAAAAGATACCGCAATTGCAAACTGCAACACGTGCAAGCTTGGAATCTCGAGGAGGGGTAAGCTAAAGGCTGCTTTTAATACGACAAATCTTATCAGACATCTAAAAAACAAACACCTGCAACATTACACAGAGTTCGCTACGTCATCACAGCCACCCAGAACAACACAGCCCACCCTGCTTCAGACACTACAGAAAAAGGAGAAAATGCCGCGCGATGGTGACAAGGCTCAAGCCATAATCTCCGAGATTTCCCAGATGATTGCGATAAGTGACCAGCCATTCGCCGTCGTAGAAAATCCGGGGCTCATCATGTTACTGGACTTCTTGGAACCCCGTTTTGAGATGCCCTCTCGCCACTATTTCACGGAGAAAGCTCTGCCAGCGCTCCAAAAGAAAGTAAAGGACAAGCTTCTGGGCTTGCTAACAGACGTGCCTTTTATTTTGTTCACCACAGACATTTGGAGTTCGTCTGTTGCTCCAATGTCCCTGTTAAGCCTCACGGCTCAGTGGGTGGATTCTGATTTTGTTTTGCGCCATGCGACCCTGAACGCACAGGAGTTTCGAGGATCCCACACAGCTGAGCGGATCAAAGAGGCTGTGGAAAAGATGCTAACGGACTGGGGTATTGACTAGCAACGAGTCCACGTCATTTTCCGGGATAATGCTGCAAACATGAAAAGAGCTATGAGTCAGATGGGAGTACAGAGAGCAGGTTGTGTCGCGCACTTATGCCAACTTTGCGTGCACGAAGGTTTACTTGCTCAACGTAGCGTCACAGACACCCTGGCTATTGCAAGGAAGATTGTGGGTCACTTTAAACATTCTCCTCTGGCGTACTCACGGCTTGAAGACATCCAGACGGAATTAAACATGGATATCAAGCGCCTACAACAAGATGTCCAGGTGAGATTCATCTCAGCAACAGATTTGACTTATTTTGTTGTTGTTTGGATATGTTATGCTGTTTACACAAAACTCCTGCTTATTACATTTTGTACAGACTAGATGGAATAGTAACCTCTACATGCTACAGAGCCTAATGGAGCAAAAACGGCCTCTGAGCGTTTCTTCCACTGAACGCACACTACCAGCTGTTCTGACAGCTAACCAGTGGGATCTGATGAAGAAAGTTGCAGACGTGCTCACCCCTTTTGAGGAACTCACCAGGGAGGTGAGCAGAGAGGACGCAACTGCAGCGGATGTGATCCCTGCCATAACAGGTCATTGTATTTTTATTATATTGTTTAAAACAAACTGTCACACCATAATAATTAATTTTTTAGCCCTCAGGCGTATTTTAACTGGTGATGAAGAAGATGACCAGGGCATTAAAACCATGAAGAAAACCCTTTGCTGACATTGAAGCTGAGCCCCTCTTCTACATTGCCACTTTACTTGATCCCAGATACAAAGATTGGTTAGTATCATGAAGTATAGTAGGCTATAAAAATGTTAATGTACAGTAAAATCATTTTTAGATGTTTTAACCAAGTAGACACTTTTAATTTATTTCTACTTTATATTTGGATTAATGATTGGTTTTTTAAGTGCATCTAGTGAAAGCAATTATAAGGCTGTAACATGTGGCATGTCCTAAAGCCTTTATATATTTTTATTTTAATTTTTAGCTTCTTCATAAAGTCGGCTAACCTGACCCTGGCAAAGGAACACCTCATCCAGGAGCTGGTGAACAAAGAGGAAAAAGCCAGGGCTGTTGTTTCAGAGGCAGCTGCCAGCCCTGACACCAAAGCACCACGGCTTGAGGCGTGCAGCACCTTGGACAGTGCATTCGAGGAGATTTTGCAAGAAAGACAATCTGTGTCCCGGTCTGTGAGTTGTACGTCAGCCGAAGTTCAGGTCTGCACCTCCCTCTCTGAGCAAACCATCCCTAAAAGAGATGACCCACTTGGCTATTGGAAAGAACGTGCTCTTCAGTTCCCTTCCATGGCTGCACTTGCAGCCCAGTATCTCTCTGCCCCTTGCAGCTCTGTACAGAGTGAAAGGCTCTTCAGTTCCGTTTCCAATATTCTTGATGAGAATAGGAACAGGCTCAAATCAGAAAATGTTGAAATGTTGGTTTTCATCAAGAAAAACATCAAGTTTATCCTTTAAGCTACATAGGGCTTTGCTTTATGACACTGTTGCACTTTTTGATCATTTGTTTACATGCCGAATGGGCAATTTACAGTTTTTCTCAGTCGCTTTGGTGCGTTTCTCAGAACACTATTAACATTTGCACAACAGTTAGTGCATTTCTCAAAACAATTAGTGCAAACTGCAAAATCTAGTGGATAACCTGGAAAAGCACATCACATGCTCAAAATTGATCATCCATTCCTCAAAAGCAAGTATTCATGTCAATGAAACTGTCAGTGCCATCAAAATGAAAAGTCTTGACACCATCTTTATGAACAAGATAGTCAAATGACTTTGTCATGTTTTCACTGTGACAGTTTATAATTTCAGTGTTTTCCATTGTAACAATATTTGGTGACACTTGAAAATGCTCAAGACAGCACTATGGCCTACTTATACAGCCATCTGAAATGTGCAGTAAAGTCACTGTAGATGTTAAACATAAAATCACCCTTTTGGTAGAGCTGTGAACAATCGACAGCACATATACAGTTTTTTTCAGTGGCTTTGGTGCCTTTCTCAGATCAGAATTGAAATTCTCATAACTGTTAGTTCAACCTCCACAACACTTAGTCATTTGTGCTCATCATAGTAGCAAGATCTCCTCTCTCTGAACAAACTGCAAATGATTTTGGACATGAATCAGTTGCTTTCATACATTCTCTGCTGTTTTTTGACATTTTCATTTGCTTTTGTCATGTCAGTCAAAATCAATTCTACTTATGGATGCTGAATCGTCGTTCTCAATAAAACTAATAGTCTTACTTTCATTGCTTGAGTCATTACACTCAAAATTGTTGAACTAGTTATCAAATGTAAAATATTAGCCATCTGTCAAGCAAATTCTGGACCTTTCTTTATCATTTATTCCTGAAAAAGGGCCCCTTTTTACCCAACAGCAAGAAGAGGCCATTTGTGCAATGGTCATTGCAAACAATACAATAAAGCTGAAAGAAATACAAAGCACTGTCATAGCGAATAACACAGTATTTGGCAATGTTGAATCTGTTTCAATTTCAACAATTGACAGAGTTCTAAAAAAAAATGAAATCCACATGAAGCAATTGTATAAAGTGCCATTTGAACGAAACAGTGAAAGGGTGAAGGAGATCCGTTACCAGTATGTGCAGGTAAAGCAGGTCTTCTATGTTCAGCACTGTAAACTGTTTTACAGTACTTTGTAGTTTCATGCAGTACACTTGCAATTCTACAGAACATACTCTACAATGTGTTTTACCAAATGCATGCATTACTGTTTGTTACTGCACACAGGAAAATTTTGAAATTACATTTGTGTCTGTCTCTAAAGTGTGTACTGGAGCTGGAAGCCAGGGAAACACTGCACACATTCATATATGTTGATGAGGCAGGTTTCAATCTGGCCAAAGGCAGAAGGCGTGGAAGAAATCGCATTGGACAGAGAGCAACCACTGAAGTCCCTGGTCAGCGTGGAGGGAATATTACCATGTGTGCAGCCATTTCAGACAACGCCGTCCTCACCCATATGAGCATCCATTGAGCATTTTCAGGTGTCACCAAATATTGTTACAATGGAAAACACTGAAATTATAAACTGTCATAGTGAAAACATGACAAAGCCATTTGACTATTTTGTTCATAAAGATGTTGTCAAGACTTTTCATTTTGATGGCACTGACAGTTTCATTGACATGAATACTTGCTTTTGAGGAATGGATCATCAATTTTGAGCATGTGATGTGCTTTTGCAGGCCAGATTAACAGGAAAATTCGGCACTAATTAATAGGCCTATATATTTATTTTATTTTTCTCTCATTTAAAAAAATTTTTTTTTGAACAATTGATTTTTTTTAAAGTTTCATAATGTAGAGCCCCGCTTTTGTCCCCCTGTACTTCCATTTAATTTGGTAGAGACCCGCCAGAAATGCGTGAAATGCGTACATATTCCATGACTTTGGAAATACCGTACATAATTTACGAGAGACACGGTTTTTGCGTGCATATAATACGCACGGTCCTGCACGGTCCTGAATGTGTTTAAATGTCTTTTCCACATTTGACACATCCCCCGGTGGACTCGTGAGCATCAGAAACAGCCGCAAAAACCTACAATTTGCTTTTAGAACCGTAAACGTAATCCTAACCTTAACCAGCATTTTCAAATGCGCCAGAGGTTGTCTGACCACGTGATCAAAACGAAACCTAAAAACCGTGAATATCGTACTGATGGTTGCAGGCTTGTTGGGCTTGCTGTCAGATCTGGCAGCGCAAGGAATTGTGGGTAACCATTTCTTTTACCTGTCTGGTTAGAATTGGGTTTAAGTTTGAGTTTTCATTGATGTGTTTTGTTGTCTGACCGTTTAACACGGTTTCCATTTGTTATTTTTGGTCTATTGTGTTTCACTTCTTCCTGCACCCTGAGTGAGAATGAGGGAGAGACTGATCAAGTCCCCTCTTGTTTTGTCGTCACGTCATTGTCAAAAGTAAAACCTCAAAGTTATTATTTCGGAGAATTCATGTTCTGTACAATAACATTCTATCCAAGCAATATTACTTCCACGTGCACATCCCGCGACAACACCACAACATAAGGCAGAGAATTCTCTCATCCCTCCCCTTCTTCATCACGCACCTTTCTAATAGGAGCGCTTGCTCCACCTGGGGGTGCTTACTCGCTCGTGTCAGGCCGTTCCAAACACCACACAGATAATAAACACCATAGAGGTCCTATTTTTGTTCAAGCCGAGATGCCGTCCCCTATGAACTGCCGCCCCGGGCTACTGCCCATGCGTAGAATCACTACTGATTATGCGGGTCCATTCATGGGAAAGATGTTTTTGATCATTGTGGATGCACATTCCAAGTGGTTAGATGTAGCATCTGCTACAGCTGCAGCGACAGTAGAGAGTTTGAGAAGCAGTTTCAGTAACCACGGTATTCCTGAGATGATCGTATCAGACAATGCTCAATGTTTTATGAGTGAACGATTCAGAGAGTTTGTGACTCGCAATGGCATCACTCATGTGAAAGCAGCACCTTACCACCCTTCATCCAATGGGTTGGCTGAAAGAGCAGTGCAGACATTTAAAGAAGTCCTGAAGAAAAGCAAAGGTGAGACGTCGGAGACCAAAGTAAACAGGGCTCTGTTTTCTTATTGCATAACCCCTCAAACAACTACGGGGATGTCTCCAGAGGAACTGATGATGAGCAGGAAGTTGAGGTGTCTTCTGGATTTTGTACATCCTGATTTGAAAGACAGGGTGGCCAGAAAGCAAAACAGAGAGAACACCATGATAAGCAGAGCAGACAGCGCACCTTTGAAGCAGGAGATCTGGTTTACACCAGAAACTACACCAGTGGTCCTCACTGGATTCCTGGTCTGATTGAGGAGATGACAGGACCCGTGTCCTGCAGAGTTCTTTTGGGCAATAGACAAGTGGTCAGATTTTCAAACTGGTGTGATGTGCTCCTGCCTTCTGGTCCCTGTCAGAACTCGTGCTGCTGAGTTCTGAAGCAGTTGTAGATGATCAATTGATTTATTGGATAAACCAGAGAGCAGGGCATTGCAATAATCTAACCGACTAAAAACAAAAGCATGCATCAGCACCTCTGTGCTGGCAAGAGAGAGGAATGGGCGGAGTCTGGCAATGTTTCTGAGATGTTAAAAAATCCAGTCTTGATGACATTTCTCATATGAGGGATGACATTTAGTTCAGAGTCTAAAAATACGCCCAAGTTTCTCCCACAGTGAGAAGATTTAAAACTCTGAAGACTCGGTCAAATCATCTCTCTCTTGTCTTCAGGACCAATAGAGAAAACTTCCGTCTTGTCCTGGTTGAGAAGTAGAAAATGATCTGCCATCCAGGACCTGATGTCAGAAATACAATTTAAAAGAGTTTTCATGGGTTCAAGGTCATCAGGAGACACGTCAAAGTAAAGCTGTATCATCAGCGTAGCTGTGAAAGTCAACACAGTGTCTCCTGATGAGATCCCCAGATGAAAAAGTATTGGGCCTAAAATTGAACCTTGGGGGACACCAAAACTTATGTCGTGGGTTTTAGAAGAAGATATATCCATATCAACAAAAAAATTGACGCTCTGTAAGATTGGACTGAAAACAAAAATTAAAGTTGGAGCACTTTATTTTGAAAACTCAATCCTTATTTAAAGAACTTTATTTTGAAGGAGAATCAGAATCGTAATTTGTTAAAAACAGTTTCCAACCTATAATCTATATGATCACCTGATTTTCTGAGATTTGAAGATGATATACAATATAGATAATAATTTGTTTAAATTGTTAGACTTTTATTCACAAACATGTTACCATGGTAACAGTAATGATTATGAACAAAAAAGTCTGAAAAAGTTTTGCTGGATGTCAGGATGGAAGCTTCTGCCTCTGACCACCAGAGGGAGCCATCTCCTGATTCTTGTCTTTGACCAGAACCTCTTCTGTTTTCATCTTAACTCCATCTCCTATCAGCTACCTTTGCCCGCTCTGATTGATTTAGAATAAATCTTCAGATCAACACATTTAGAGATCATTTCTTTCCTTGACCCCTTGACCTCTGAGCTGCAGGAACCACTTTCAGGAATATGTACACATATGTGCACAAAAAGCAAGAATGCAGCAAAACTTTATTGACAAAGTCCATTAACAGGTACATGTAAACAGGAAGGAACATTTGTTTGTAGAGAGAAACTAAAAGCTCTTCTTCTGCTGTGATCTTTCAGGATTGGTTAAATTAATCCACCCATGCAGCTAGACGTGAGCGTCGTAGAGTGGAACGCTTATGGAAGAGGAACAAGTCAGAAGTTTTGTTTCAAATGATGCAAGACAGCTGGCGACAATATCAAAGGACTGTAAAAAATGTCCAAACTAGATATTTCTCTGACATCATCACTGCAAATCATCACCAGCCGCATGTCTTGTTTACAGCAATGGACTCTATCCTCAATCCCCAGCAGGCCGCTCTCACAGACGCTTCCCCTTCATCATGTCAACGTTTTTTACATTTTTCATTGATAAGGTCACCAGTGCTAGAGCTGGAATCGTGGTTTCTGGACATGATCCTTCTGCTCCAGTTCTTTGTTCTGCCAGTTTCGAGAATTTGAGCTTTTGGACTTTTTAGAGGACATTTTTAATGATTTAAAGCAAATTCTAAACGGTCTTTTATCTCCAAAGTACTTTAAAAGTTAATCTACATTCAGCTCATGGCTTTTTTGGCTCTTCTAAAAGTTTTTAATGATATCTTTTTAGCCACAGACTCGGGTGATCGTGTCATCCTTGTTCTTTTAGACTTGTCAGCCGCTTTTGACACTGTCGATCATAACATGTTAGTTTCTCGTCTGCAGCAGTGGGTTGGAGTAAAAGGACTGGCATTGGAGTGGTTCAAATCTTATTTGAGTGACAGAACCGTTTCTGTAAGTCTTGGGGACCACATATCCTCTTCTTCCCCCTTGACATGGGGTGTGCCTCAAGGCTCAGTTTTAGGCCCTCTTTAATTCTCCCTGTACCTGTTACCATTTGGTTCTGTGATTAGGAAATAATGTGTGTCCTTTCATTTCTATGCAGACGACTGCCAGCTGTATGTGACTCTTAAAAAGAATAAGCTGTCTGTTGAAACACTCCACAAATGCTTTTTAGACTTAAAGTCCTGAATGAATCAAAACTTTTTAAGTCTTAATGACATCAAAACTGAGGTGAGAGTTTGTCTCGGAGTCCCTCACTGCTAGTCTTGGCCCTTTAAGTGATTATGTGGAACTTCATGTTACTAATTTAGGAGTAACGGTGGACTCTGAGCTGAGACTCGACAAACAAATTAATTTAGTTTTAAAGTCGAGCTTCTTCCACCTAAGACAGCTGGCAAAGGTCAGACCCATTCTGTCCAATCAGCAGTTTGAAACAGTGATCCACGCCTTTATAACCACCAGGCTGGATGACTGTCATTCATTATATTTGGGGGTTAACACCTCGGCCACAGCTCCACTCCAGCTAGTGCGAAATGCAGCTTTTAACTAGAAAGCAGAAATATGATCAACTCTGATCTGCTGTGAAATGAAGTCAGACTTTCAAGCTCTACGCAGCACGCGCTCTCGTGCTCGCCTGAACAGAGTTTTTATATGAGCCCGCCCACTATGGCAGGATAAGTAAAGGGATTGGCTAAAACTTCACAGTATTTAAGAAAGTAGAAATGATTGACATGTCCAAAGACCAATAGACCTTTAATGAACTGCTGCTCCGTTTGCAGCAGCTTGTTTCGGTTTCAGGAGTAAATCAGAACTGTTTCTGTTTGGAATCAAACTTCAGACCAACCTTAGGTTTACCATGACTGCGCCTTATAGTCAAGTGCGCCTTATGTGTATGTGAAATACAGAAAAAGCACCAAAAACTCAAACTGCGCCTTATCACCCAGTGCGCCCTATGGTCGTGAAAACACGGTAAAGGTTATTCAAAAACTGCTCTGATGTTCTCACACATCCAGCCTCACTCTCAGCAGCTAATGAGGTCTGGTGTCCCACCAAAGCCTCCGTAGATTCCTGTCAACCAGAAGGGGCTTGTGGGGATGTGATCATGTGACCAGCGTCTGCACCGTGACTGGTGTTACCCTCTGATACCATAGATTCTAGGACTTTATCAGTTGGACTGAACCTCTTCATTCTAACCTTTTTGGGGTTCCTTTTTTTTTTTACTTTTTTTTTTTTTTGCTCAAAAGATCCAAAACATGAAAAATATACGTAATGTCTTTTTGGTTTCAGGGTTGTTCATGGTAAATATACGGCTCCACCCATCTTTGACCCCTGACCTGAATGAGGATTACAAACAAAAACATTAAAAGTGAAGCAATCATTTCTGAAGACATTCTTAAAATATCATTTTTTATTGATTTTTGACCATTTTTGAGCAAAAATCTGTCTTGTTTTCATCTCACAATTAATTATTTTTCTAAATATTTTTAAAATCTGGTTTCAGATAAAATATAGAAAATCAAATCTTTATTTATAAAGCACTTTTCATGTCCCGCACCAGCTCAAGGCGCTGTACATAAGAAACATCAAGAAAGGAAACATTTCAAAACAAGCGAGTTCCCATCACATCCCGGCCCAAACCCACCCACAAAGCCCACCCTAAAACCTTCACAAAGATACCCGTGGCTTGGCTCTGCTGTACAGAATTGGTATTGTGGGGATCCACTTAATCCCGGGGGGCTGGTAACACACATGGGGCCCCGGCGCGGCTCTGGCCAACACCAGGAGGGCAGAGGGCCCACACCACAGCATCAAACCATGGTGCAGACCCATGTTTGGAGCATTTCTCTAAAAACTTCTACCGTCTCTGCCGTCCTGAGGCTCTCCGGCAGGCTGTCCCACAAGCGAGGACCATCATGGTGGAACCAGGCCTCACCAGAGGTCACGGCCACGGCCAGTGCCGGAGGACCTCAGGGTCCGCGATGGCTCGGAGCTTAGAAGAATGTTCCTGAGATGTTAAAAAATCCAGTCTTGATGACATTTCTCATATGAGGGAAAACATTAAGTTCAGAGTCTAAAAATACGCCCAAGTTTCTCCCACAGTGAGAAGATTTAAAACTCTGAAGACTCGGTCAAATCATGTCTCTCTTGTCTTCAGGACCAATAGAGAAAACTTCCGTCTTGTCCTGGTTGAGATGTAGAAAATGATCTGCCATCCAGGACCTGATGTCAGAAATACAATTTAAAAGATTTTCATGGTTCAAGGTCATCAGGAGACACGGCGATGTAAAGCTGGATCATCAGCGTAGCTGTGAAAGTCAACACAGTGTCTCCTGATGAGATCCCCAAATGAAAAAGTATTGGTCCTAAAATTGAACCTTGGGGGACACCAAAAAAATTATGCGTTAAGAAGACCAATATTCCATATCAATCATCTCTACTCTATTTGTAAGATTGGACTGAAAACAAAAATTAGTTTATTCTGAAAACTCAATCTTATTTAAAGAACTTTATTTTGAAGGAGAATCAGAATTGTAATTTGTTAAAAATAGTTTCCAATCTATATTCTATATGATCACCTGATTTTCTGAGATTTGAAGATGATATACAATATAGATAATAATTTGTTTAAATTGTTAGACTTTTATTCACAAACATGTTACCATGGTAACAGTAATGAATATGAACAAAAAAGTCTGAAAAAGTTTTGCTCAATTGGTGACAATATTATTGGAAACCCAAATTAAACAAATTGAAAACAGTATTGATGATTGGCTAAAAACAAAAAAGACGACTCTGATTGATTTAGAATAAATCTTCAGATCAACACATTTAGAGATCATTTCTTTCCTTGACCCCTTGACCTCTGAGCTGCAGGAACCACTTTCAGGAATATGTACACATATGTGCACAAAAAGCAAGAATGCAGCAAAACTTTATTGACAAAGTCCATTAACAGGTACATGTAAACAGGAAGGAACATTTGTTTGTAGAGAGAAACTAAAAGAAGCTCTTCTTCTGCTGTGATCTTTCAGGATTGGAAAAGTTGTTCAAATTCCTCCGAGTTTCTTCTCCAGTAATGACTCGATTGCACCATCTAGTGGATAAAGTCAAGATGACAATAATAAGCCATTTTGAAGGGACTCATCTGACTGGTGGTTTCTTTCTACTGGATCTAGAATGGAGATACAGTCTAGATGTTGTAAATCAACAGACAAAACAAATGAAATTCAAACATTCAAAAATCAAAGAAACAACAAGGAAAGAGATTTTCCTCCAAAAAGTTGGAGATTCTGAATGAAATGGTTTATTTTAAGCAATCAGGTCATAATACATGAAATAACATTAACATAATCAATCACAATAGATCGCTTGAAAGGGAGTGGAAGGAAGCAAACTTATATAATCCCACCCCGACTCGACCATTTTCTCTACATGAATTATCAATATTCAGTTCAGGACTTAATGTCACATATTAATAAAGTTTCAGGTTATAAAAGATCATTAATATTGTTGATGTAATAGAATAAAAAAAAACATCCATAGACAGAATGTCGTTACCCGTGTTAAGAATCGGGTCGGGTCTTCTTCAGAAATGTCTCCAATCCACATTCTTCAGATGTTTCATTTCTCTCTTTAGTTCTGACTACAAACAAAGTTTAGTTCAAAATGATGGAAAGTAGAGAAATCACTCAAACAAACATTTCACTTCTTTCAGGAACTATTTGACTTTACAGAACTCTGCTGTGTCTCCATGACAACAATACAGTCCAGCATGGAGCGTCTGAGTGAATGTGGTCTGGACTCTGTGGAGGAGAGTCATTGTTTCAGAGACGCTGTAGAAGGACAGAACACCTGCTCTGTGGTCCAGGTACACTCCTATTCTGGAGGAAACAGGAGCTGAGGTGGAGATTTTAATGCTGTTGTGGTAGAATGAGAAACTGTCTGGATAACAACGAAATACCCAAGATTTGTTACTAAAACCAAATTCACTTTCATCTCCAGATCTGCTGATGTTCTTGTCTGCGACTGCTACATAAACATATTCTCCTCTCCACTCCACCTCCCAGTAACAACGTCCAGTCAGACTCTCTCTACTCAGAACCTGAGGATAATCAGTAAATCTGTCTGGATGATCAGAATAAGACAGATATTCTCCCGTAAAAGTCACCTTTCTGTTCTCCTCTGACAGTACCAGATATCTGCTTGCTGTATTTGGATCCAGTGTGATTGGACATGAATATCTGAAGAAGTCCGCTCTGCTCTTTGGTTCTGGTTCTGACAGTAAAACCTCCACTGACTCTCTCAGAATGTCCTGCAGTTTGTCTGGGAGCTCTGACACAGCTGCTGTCACATCCTCAAAGGATCTGAGAGGACGGACGTTGATGCTGGATGAGGGTGTGGACTCTCTGAGTGGTGGCAGTGAGGGGTAGCTGAGCAGAAACTGCTGCTGATCCTCTGTGAGTGAGAGCTGCTTCAGCTCAGCGTCTCTCCTCTTCAGCTCAGTGATCTCCTGCTCCAGCTGCTCCTGAACATCTTTGACTCCACTCACTTCAGTTTGCTGCTGGGATCTGATCTGCTGCTTCACATCACAGCTTGTCTTCTGGATGAGACGGATCATCTGAGTGAAGATCTCCTCACTGTCCTTCACGGTTTGATCAGCAGAGTGATTGATGGCCTCCACCTCCTGTTGAAGCAGCTTCACCTCTTTCTCTCTGTCCTGGATTCTCTGCTGGATTTCTTGTCGACTCTCCTCCAGATCTCTCTGCCTCTCAGTCCTTTCTGCTGCAGCTGAGACTGTGTCATGGCCTCTATGTTGGTCCACAGAGCAGAGGTAACAGATACACTTCTGATCAGTGCGACAGAACATCTTCATCACCTCATCATGAATGGAGCAGATGTTCTCCTGCAGGTTCTTGGAGGGTTCCACCAGCTTGTGTTTCTTTAATGGAGCTACATCCAAATGACGCTGAAGGTGTTTCTCACAGTAAGAGGTTAGACAGATCAAACAGGACTTGATGGCTTTCAGTTTTCTTCCAGAGCAGACATCACAGGACACATCTTCAGGTCCAGCATAGCAGTGATCAGCAGGAGCAGCTAGGAGTCCAGTCTTCTTCAGCTGCTCCAATAAAGCTGCTAACATGGTGCTTTTCTCCAGAACAGGCCTCGGTGTGAAGGTCTTCCTGCACTGAGGACAGCTGTGGATTTTCTCCTCTCCATCCCAGAATCCTTCAATACACTTCATGCAGTAGCTGTGTCCACAGGGAATAGTCACCGGATCCTTCAGCAGATCCAGACAGATGGTACAGCAGAAGGTTTCTTGATCCAGATCTGCTCCTTTCTGCGCCATTTCTCCTCTCAGACACAAAGACTGTGTGAGTTTCACTTCCTCACAAAGCAGTTGGACTCAGATCCTCCAATCAGCTTCTCTCTTCTCTTCCTGTTGGTTCCACCCAATCATGACTCAGCAGTTCTGAAGCAAAAATGTGCCCCCCCCCTTCCTAAGTCTTCTGCTCCTCCTCTACCAAATGTTTTAGCTCCGCCCCTGTTGTCTTGGAGTCCACACCTGCAGAAACAGGAGCTGTAGGTTGTTCCTCAGTAATCACAGATAAACATGTTCAAACATGCTGCATGAAAGACAGATGTCAAGTTTGCTTCAAGTGTTGCTCCTCTTTTGGTAAATATGTTTAATGACTTCTTTAAGAAGAGAATATTGCCTCCAACTCTTAAACGTTAAATTCTGAAATGTTCCTGGTGTAAAGAGGAGCCAAAGAGTCAAAAAGTTTCATTATATGCGGATGACCTCTTGCTTTATGTCTCAACCCTCAATCAAAACTATTCCACATATATTAGACAATTTCAAAAAGTTTTTTCAAGATCTAAACCCAATCTATCAAAAAGTGTGTCCATCTGATATACTGTTCACTTATTCCTCTGGAAAAATCTAATATTTGGGCGTTGTTAAACCACAGACTGTGGGAGTCACGTGACACGCTTGGCAAGTATGGCTGCTTGAGAGCGATCTGCGCCTATCCCCGTGCATCTTTGCTGACATTAATGCAACCAAGAGCTAAGGAAACGGCTTCCCTGACTGGATAACGAGCGAATACATAACATCACCGGAAATGCCAAACGCCACTAGACACACCGCCAAGTCCAACTCCGGGGCAGCAGGGAGCAAAGTCTCTGAGACGGCTAATGCTAGCACGGCTAATATGAAAACATCCCCACGGCGACATGAAAAAAAGTTTTATTATATGCGGATGACCTCTTGCTTTATGTCTCAACCCTCAATCAAAACTATTCCACATATATTAGACAAGTTTTTTCAGGATCTAAACTCAATCTATCAGAAAGTGTGTCCATCATATATACAGTTCACTTATTCCTCTGGAAAAATCTCATATTTGGCCACAGACTGTGACAGCTCTTTATGAAGAGGATTTAGCTGTTCTGATGAATTAAATCAAGGAAGACTTACAATATTGGGATAAACTTCAAAATGACACCTGGAAGAATACAAAATATAAAATGAAGTGTTGTTCTACTATCTTTATGCTGATTCCAGTGTCAATCCAAATTCAAATCCTGTTTTAACAATGGAACTAGTATAAATCTATCGGTCATTTGAACCAACAAGATCCAAAAAAAACACTTCTGCAAGGACCTAGGGCGGGTTATTACTGGACATCTAGCATGTACAGAATCATGCATTGGGCCCTTTCCCCCACAACACAGAGGTGTAAATTTAAAGCTGTTTCTTGTCGTTTTACCCTAAATACTTTAATCTTATCTTGGCTAGTTGAAGCCAATCTAGTTGATTCCACTTCTTTCACCATTGAGCGAGTAGGTTTTGGCTTGGATCTACCCCCCTGGCCAATAACCCTGTCACCAGAACGTTCAAAGGGACGACCTAAAGCCCCACTTTCTCCTGTACTACATTGTGTCCTGTCTCCACAGTCAGATGTTTGATGTGTGGAGGGTCCAGGCTGAGAAAATACCAACAGTCTTGACGTTCTCCAGAGAAACCTTGGGACCCTGTTCATTAGAAACACACGCCGTTTCTGTGCTTGTCAATAACAGAAGTCATGTAGTCTGGTCAAAACACAGACAGAAGATTTGAACTGAAGTAAACATTCTGTCAGGGAAATTCTCCTCCACACTAGAAAGAAACAGAACTCAGTAAAATGACCAAACCAACAAGCAGAGTTACTTATTCATAAGGAAGGAACAAGATTGAAAACCAGAGGTGGGGACTTGAGTCACATGACTTGGACTTGAGTCAGACTCAAGTCATGAATTTGACGACTTTAGACTTGACTTGGACTTTTAACCTCCCGACTCCTGATTTGACTCAGACTTTGATACACATAACTTGTGACTTGACTCGGTCTTTAGCCCTCTGACTTGGAAAGACTTGCTGTTTTCCCTCAAATCCAAGGAGTAAAAAGTAGATTGAGAAAGCCGCGCGTCGCGGTCTCTCTGTCCGCACTTGTTCCAATCTGTGTGTGGTGTCGGCCTAACATCCAATCAAATTAGAGCCCATTGGATTGATCTGACAGTCCAACCAATCAAATTGCAGAAAAACATAGCCCCGCCCTCCTCTTCAAAGCACGGGTCCCTGTTTGCTGGTGTTTTTATGTCGGAATAAAAGTGAAGAGATCGTCAACAAAAAATGGTTTACCTTCAGCAGAACATGTGGATAAAAGGATTACCGACAGAGACTCAACAACCAACTTCATCTGATCCAGGAGCAGCAAAATCAAGTAAGTTCTGAGCCAGGGGCGGAGCTACATGGTGGCAAGGGGGGCAGCTGCCACCACAGCAAAGAGCTCTGAACCCCCTCTTGCCACCCCAATTTTTGAGTGAATAACAACAAAACCATTTGATGCTCACAGAAGCGTTCTCGCCTAAAACTGGTTTTGCTCAAAATGCTCTCAAAATACCATCTGGATTCCTTCACTCTTGGTCATTAACTTTCACTAGGAAGTTAGGAACCTGAAGGTCATCATTAAGCTAAAATCCAATCAGAGCTGCTGAGAGGAGCCATTATGAGGCAGGAAAGGGCCAGTTCTGCATCCCTATAACGCCCCATTTACACTGGACGCGGAAGCGCCGTGAAGCGGCGCGGAACGGAGTCCGCTTCCATTCGGCGCCCTTGTTATCCTATGGCGTCGTTCAGACAAGGCGCGGAGCGGCGCGGAGGGCCCGCGCGGTGCAGCGGATCGTTTCCGCGTCTGACCTATTTTGTGCGCGAGCCGCGAGCGTTCTGCGTCAATTCTGGCAGGAAGTTGCATCAAGATACATGAGAAAATCTGGTTTCTTTCAAAATATAACCAGTTTTTCACAATAAAATGCCGCGATTGACAAATGAGATCATGTTTTTGTGTCTAAACAGACGGTAGACATGGATATAATCATACAATCACAACAAGCACGCAAACAGATGAAGGCGCGAGCACAGAGACACACAAAACACACGACAGATACGCACACTTTTTTCTTTTTTTTTGGACAGACATGCACACACAGATCAACGGGGCAGACTTTCGGGAGAGTTTCGGGAGTTAAAAAAACTTCAACAGAGGCAGAGAGCAGCTCATTTCAGCAGAACCAGGGGGTAATATTTATAAAATACATACAGTACAGACAGACACGAGCGCGTACAGGTCAACGTAGTGAGCAGACTCTGGAGCGGGTCTGCTGGTTTTTGGAAGAGAAAAAGAGATGCAGAGAGCAGCTGCTCTTAGCAGAAACATGTGGACAAACCGGAGCTGCAGATCAGGAAGAGGAGAACTTATGGCCACTTTTAAAAATGTTTTTCACAAAAATGTTTTCCACAAAAATATTTTTCCAGTTAAATACAGGGGCGGAGCTACAGGTATGTGTCTGCACTTACCCAGCTCCCCCCATCAAAAAAAGGTTGCCCCCCTCCCCCCATTTAGAGTCAATATTTCTCTCATTATTGACAAAGATGAAGAAATCATCAGTACAAACTTCTTCAAGCAACGCAAAACCACAAAACCAACAACAATATCAATGAAGTAAAGACAATAGTGTCAGGAATCTGTTTTTGATGTTCTAATCTGCTGTTCTCATTTACCCCCCCCCCCCCTTCCTAATTCTTCTGCCCCTCCTCCTCCAAATGTTTTAGCTCCGCCCCTGTTGTCTTGGAGTCCACACCTGCAGAAACAGGAGCTGTAGGTTGTTCCTCTGTAATCACAGATAAACATGTTCAAACATGCTGCATGAAAGACAGATGTCAAGTTTGCTTCAAGTGTTGCTCCTCTTTTGGTAAATATGTTTAATTTCTTTATAATTTCCTTTTTATTGCAACCTTGTTGTACAATTTTCAACAAATGATAATATGTCTCAAAAGAATAAAAATAAAGAGATTATATTAATAGTAATAATGATAATAAATAAAAGTAAAGTCATAATTTTAAAGTAATTTAAGGTGAGAGACAACACCCAAGTGAGAGAAACATTATACATTTCAATTCATATAAAATCAGATCTGGATTTTTGAATATAATGTAACCATTTCTTCCACATAGATTTGAATATATCGCTCTCCCAGCGCAATGAACATGTCAGTTTCTCCAGGTTATATATACTCAGAATCACATCAATCCATTCTTCCACTGTTGGCACCACCCCACAGCGCCATCTTCTGGTGATTGCCTTTTTGCAGGCCAATAACATAACTTGGAGAACTTCATATTCTTCCCCTCTTTTAAACTCTGTTGGCTCAAGCTTTCCTAAATACATCACTTCAAAAGAGAGTGGAAGTCTAATTTGAAAGACTGTTTCTATGACTTTTTTAATCTCAGACCGAATTGGAACCATCAGTGAGCATGCCCAGAATATATGGAAATGATCAGCTTTAAGCGCACCACATCCCCTCCAGCATTTTTTAACTCCATCTTTTTTTTTTACTGTGTTCTTCCACCCAAACTCTGTCCAAAGTCCTGAGTTTGTAGTTTTCCACTGATGTTCATTTATCTCACCCCACTCTTCTACTGAAATTTCAACATTGGCTTCTCTTTCCCACTTATTTTTTATATATTCTGTGTTATCCCCTTTCAAATCCTCAAGAACGGTGTATAATTTGGAAATAATTTTCTCAGTTTTCTGTGATTTATATGAGTCAATTATAGTTTTAATCAGGCTTGACTGGGATGTTTTAAAATTTGTTTTTTTTATTTCTTGTCCCAGATAGTGTCGTAATTGTAAATATCGATGGAAATCAAAATTTTCTAGCCTATACCGATCTTTCACTTCCTGAAAACTCATCATCTCTTTTTTTTTAATCAACTCCCAGAACATCTTTGGTCCACTCTTCCACTGTCTAAATAAATCTGATTTGTTTGGTGTAAAATCCACATCATATCCTGTCCATCTCAGAAGTTTGCACTGCCCTGTTAAGTTGTATTTCTTTTCTATATTGGCCCAAATCTTTAGAGGTACTTTAAGCCATGGATTTACATCTTCACTTATGTACTTGTCTAAATTACTATCATATACTATTGCCTGTAGTGGAAGACCTTCGATTAATCTCAGATCTATATCCTTCCATTTAGCCCTGTATCCAGGGTCAGCTAAATTCATTAATATTTTCAACTGTGCCGCTTGATAATAACTTTTTAGACAAGTTAAAGCCAAATCTCCCTTACTTTTTGTCAGTTGCAATGTCCTATATTTAATTCTTGGTTTTGCTCCTTGCCAAATATATCTAGATTTTACTTTATCCCTCTCCTTAAATTCTGTGTCTTTTACATCGACCGGGAAGTTTTGAAATAGATATAACAGCCTGGGAAGTATGTTCATTTTTATCACCTCAATTCGTGATGTTAGGCTTAAGAATGGTATTAGTAAATAAGTAAGTCTTTATTTATATAGCACTTTTCACAGAGGGCCACTCACAAAGTGCTTCACACAAGATAAAATACAGGAAGTATCAATAAAACAGTAAAAATAAAAGATAAAATACTAATAGCAAACAAAACTTCAGGTAGGGGGAAGATAAAATAAACTTAAGATATCATCTAAAAGCTTTACTAAAAAGGAACGTCTTCAATTGGCTTTTAAAACACTCAGAGTCAGTCTGACGCAGTGACAGTGGGAGAGCGTTCCAGAGTTTTGGGGCAACTGTCTGAAATGCAAGATCACCTCTGGTTTTAAAACCAGTTTTTGGAACGGTTAAAAGGTTCAAAGCTTCAGATCTTAAGGATCGAGCAGGAGTATAGGGCTGTAGAAGTTCAGAAAGGTAACCGGGGGTCTGTCCATGCAAAGTTCTAAAAACTAAAGTTCAAATCTTAAATTCTATTCTAAAACTAATAGGAAGCCAGTGTAACGATGAAAGGAGAGGCGTGACGTGTGTGCGTTTATTGGCTCCTGATAAAAGTCTTGCAGCAGAATTCAGAACCATTCGGAGACGTTTCACAGATTGTTTGTTGAGACAGGTAAAAAGGGAATTAAGCTCGACTTTCCTAGAACTTTTTTATGTTTGATATAGTTGGTTCATCATTTATAGATTTTAGTTTTTCTAGTTCTTTTGTTAGGTTAATACCTAAATACTTGATTGATTTCTGGTCCCATTTTATCTCATAGTTTTGTCTAATATCCTGGTTTGGTTCATAATTAAAACTAGTGACCTGCGTCTTCTGCACATTTATTGAATTGAACTTTTATTAATATCCAAAGGGATAAATTTATCTGTCATGGCACCCATATATCTAAACATTTGCAAACACACATATTCCTATGAACATAAATATGAACACCTATCTACAATAACTATATACTATACAATGCTATAAAAATACTATACAATACAATACTATACAAAAACTATACAATAACTATATACACATATTAACCTATTTAAAATTCAAACATTTAAACAACAGTGTTGTGCAGTCTGATGGCTGTGCAGAGGAATGATCTTCGGTAGCGTTCATTTCTACACTGGGGGTGTCTCAGTCTGCTGCTGAAGGAGCTTTTCAGCCCCATCAGAGTCTGATGCAGAGGGTGAGAGCTGTTGTCCATGATGGATCTGAGTTTGGACAACATCCTCCTCCACAGAGTCCAGCCAGCAGCCCAGGACAGAGCTGGCCCTCCTCACCAGCTTGTTGATTTTCTTCCTGTCCCGGTCAGAGCAGCTCGCCTCCCAGCAGACAACAGCGTAGAAAACAGCCGAGGCCACCACCGAATCAAAGAACGTTCTCAACAGATGTCTGCACACCCCAAAGGACTGCAGTCTCCTCAGGAGGTGGAGTCGACTTTGACCTTTCTTGTAAAGGTAGTCGATGTTGTGGGACCAGTCCAGTTTGTTGTTCAGGTGAACACCCAGGTACTTGAAACTGTCAACAGTGACTATTTCATCTCCCTGGATGTTCACCGGTGTGTGGGTCACCGTCCTTCTACGGAAGTCGATCACCATCTCCTTGGTCTTGCTGGTGTTCAGACACAGGTGGTTGTTCTCACACCAGCTCACAAAGTCCACGATGACCGACCTATACTCTGCATCATCTCCCTCAGACACACAGCCCACAATAGCTGAATCATCAGAGTATTTCTGCAGATGACAGCTGTTGGTGTTGTAGGTGAAGTCTGAGGTGTAGAGTGTGAAGAAGAACGGTGACAGTACTGTTCCCTGAGGGGCTCCAGTACTGCAGACTACCACCTCAGAGACACAGTCGTGCAGACACACGTACTGTGGTCAGTTGGTCAGGTAGTCAATGGACCATCCCACCAGTCGCTCATCCACTCCTGCTCGCTCCAACTTCCCTCGTAGCAGTCCAGGCTGGATGGTGTTGAAGGCGCTGGAGAAGTCAAAAAACATCATTCTCACAGCGCTCCCAGCAGTCTCCAGGTGAGTCAAGGCCCGGTGCTGCAGGTAGATGATGGCGTCTTCCACCCCGATTCTTGGCCTATAGGTGAACTGCAGCGGGTCGATTGTGGTGCTCACCACAGAGCGGAGATGCTTGAGGACGAGTCTCTCCATGGTTTTCATGAGGTGGGAGGTGAGGGCGACCGGCCTGTAGTGGTTCGGCTCCTTCAGAACCGGAACCACACAGGAGGTCTTCCACAGGAGAGGGACCTTCTCCAGGCTCAAGCTCAGGTTAGAGATTTACCGGAGTACACCGTACACCGCGAGCCCCTCCCCTTTCTTCTTTCCGCTCTCCGCCTCACTCCTGTCCGCGCGCAGAAGTTTGAACCCGTTCAACGAGACCACAGAGTCTGGAGTCAGTCCATTCAGCCAGGTCTCCGTGAAGCACATGATGCTGCACTCCCTGAACTCCCGCTGCAGCCGGATCAGCGCGGAAAGCTCATCGATCTTATTGGACAGAGACCGTACGTTACCCATGATGACAGATGGCACGTTGGGCTTATATGTCCGTCTCCTCTCCTGGAGCTTTCGTCCAGCTCTGCAGCCTCTTCTCTTCCTCCGGATCTCTTTGGGAATGTCCAGTTTCTCCCCGTAGAGAAAGGCGATGTTGCGCAGAGACATCAGCTGATCACAGGTATACAACAAATGCGCCGTTGCTAAGTCAGTTACAAACAAAAACATGACCGAAAAAGTCCAGATAAAAAGTAAGAAATAGGGGGATAAACAGTAAATTAATATATACAAAACAAATAAAGGTGGAAAAAAAGTAATCCCACCCACAAGGGTTAAACAAAACTGTAACCAGCAAGAAAAAACAATCTAAATGATCTAAAAAAACGCAGAGATGCCAAAACACGCAGTCGTTCAAACAGCGCCAACCGTTAAAATGGTCATGGCACAGAAGACACGAGGAAGCATTTGAAAAATCTAAAAGGCTGCTAAACTCAGCTGATGTGTTAATTAATTATTCAGCAGATAGAGAGTTAGTTTTGTCATGTCATGCATCACCTTATGTGTAATCACAAAGAATGGAGGATGGCAGTGAGAAACCACTTGGGTTCATGTCACGCACGCTCTCACCCGCTGAAGAGATATTTGCAGTTGGACAAAGAGGCATTAGCAATAATATTTGATCTCTAGAAGTTCCACAATTATTTGTTTGGCCGAGTTTTCACAAACTACGCTGACCACAAGCCACTGATCTCTCTTTTCAACATGAAGAAACTTATACCTCAAATGGGCTCACAGAGAGTGCAAAGATGGGCTGTGATGTTAAGCACATATGAGTATGACCTCATCTACAAACCAGGAAAAAGTCATGCTAATGCAGACGCACTGAGCAGATTGCCTCTGCCAGAAACAGCACCTGAGAAAGAGATGGCTGCACAAGTTCTGATGATGGATGTCCTGGATGACTCATGACGCTGTGGATCGTTGCTCAGGTGACGATCCGATTCGATTCACGAATCAAGCTCAACGATTCACGAATCGAACCACGATTCTTACTTTTTTTAAGATTATGTTTATTGCTATGTGAATGTCTATTAACTGGATGGATGAACATTGAAATTATTTGCTTTTAATCATTATTTATACATTTATTTAGAACAGGAGATCAGAATCAACAAAACTGATTAAAAAAACACAAAGATTCAGATAGAAAGAAATGCCATTTGTCATTTTAAACTTTTTTTTCTTTTGTCAATCTTCTCGTGAAGTAGCGTAAAAAGTAACATAAAAAGGATCAAAATCACTGCTGTTTTGGATCATTTAAAAGTAAAACGTGAAGATTCTTTCCACAGTTTTCTATCATCAAAGTTCTTCAATATTTTACGTTCTAAGCATTACATACTGGTGCAGAGCCCCTATGAAAAAAGACGCGGCAGAATCAGCTGGTTCACGTTGATTACATCCGCCTTTCAGCAGCGCCAGGCTGCGTTTCTTCAGAATAAACTGGAGCTTAGTTAATTGCGTCAACTGTTGAAGAGTTACCATGACCAAAATAATGTAAACACTGGAGATAAAGCTCCGGTGTTAAAGCTAATTATTTTCTCAGTAGTTTTTTCAGAGAACCGAACTTCAGTCTCAGTTTCTGAACGGAAAAAAGTTCTCGCTAGTTTTACTTTGAAAACCGGAAGTTCACCGTCACGAAGTTGTTTCCTTTCAGCTGCCGTACCGCTTCCCTTTCGGCTTTGTTTTAGTTCGTAAGCTTAAAGTACAACATTAATCTGCATTTCAGTGCACAGATACATTGTCCCCTGATCATATTTTGATAATATTTCACTACAATTAACTATATTTATAAAGATCGTGAATCAGCGATCTTTGATGCCGCGAATATTCGTACTCGTAATTTCAGGAGCAGATCGCGAATACCCGAGCACCCGGGTATTCGTTACAGCCCTATGGATGACACACTGCTGGACACGAGACAGATTAAGCGATGGACAGCTACGGATGTCATTTTGTCCCAAGTCCATGATCACGTATTCAAAGTATAGCCTGCGAAAACTGATGCCCACCTACAGCCATACCGACAAAGAAGAATGGAGTTAAGTGTGAGGGATGGATGTGTGCTCTGGGGAGCCAGAGTGGTTATTCCCACCAAAGGCAGAGACAAAATCCTGAAGCTCCTGCATCAGACTCACACAGACATGTCAAAGATGAAAGGTCTGGCAAGGTCATATTTCTGGTGGCCGTGCATGGATGAAAACATCGAGAGGGAGGTCAAGTTATGCGAAGAATGTCAAAAACACCAAAAAGCACCACCCACTGTGCCATTACACCCCTGGGACTGGCCAGAGACACCCTGGTCCAGAATCCATGTGGACTACGCGGGACCGTTCCTAGGCGAGATGTTTTTGTTGGTGGTAGACGCTCATTCAAAGTGGATGGACATTTATCCTGTGAAATCGGCTACTTCTCAAATCACCATTGAGACATTATGACAGAGATTCTGTGTGTTTGGTCTTCCAAAGACGTTTGTGTCAGACAATGGGACATGTTTCACAAGTGCTGAATTTGAGACATTTATGAAACAAAATGGAATCGACCATGTGAGATCTGCACCTTTCCACCCGTCCACAAACCGGCGGAACTGATGATGTCACGGAGAATTCGATCAGGTTTGGACCTTCTAATGCCAGATGTGAAAACAAGAGTACAGAAAAAACAGCTGAAACAGAAGGACAATCACGACACAGAAAACACTGACAAGTTTTGGACCCGGAGACGATGTGTTTCTCCGAAACCACTCCTATGGTCCGAAGTGAATACCAGCAGTGGTGCTGAGTTCATCAGGTCCCGTGTCATACAACGTCAGCATCGGGAATGGTGGAACCACAAAGAGACATTTGGATCAAGTCAGAGCTAGACTGCAAGACACAGTTCCAGAGGAACCTGATGGTAGCAAAAGCCACTAACAGTGAAGACTGGGCAAACCAGTTCCTTAAAGCGTGGACTCTGCACCCCCACTCCAGTCAGAAGAGACACATGATTTACAACCAGTGATACCCCCTCAGATTCCTCCTGAGTCACCCATTGCACCCGTGTTGCGACGCTCAAAAAGAGAGAGACATTTACCATCCCATCTCAAGGATTTTGTTAGAGTGAGATCCTTCAAGGAATAGAGCAACAATGGATCTCACAGGAAGGATGTACCTTCTCAGTTAGGTTATTTTGGGAAAAAAAAAAAAAGTTTTGGTTGGATGGTATGCTAACTTGTGTAAAGTGCATGCCTTAATTGAGTAGCCTCAATGTTAGAAATTTAGTTAACATCTTAAAGGGGAGGGGATGTGGTATCTTGAATCTGAAATGTTTGATAATACGTTTTATGTTAATCATATGTCCAGCAGAGGGCAGGCAAGGTTCACAGAGCAGTGTGTTACGTGTTCAGAGAAAAAGTAGAAGATAGCCTGAGCGAGCAGGTGTGTCCGGATGTACCGAGACGTGGTGGAATGAAAATAGAAACTGGCGCATCCTAGTCACCGTTTGGACAGTCTTTAATGTGAAGATGCAACACTCTCTGATACGATATATTCTCTGGTTTTATCAGTTGGACTGAACTTCTTCATTCTAACCTTTTTGGGGTTCCTCTTTTTTTCAACATTTTGTTTCGTTGCTCAAAAGATCCAAAACATGAAAAATATACGTAATGTCTTTTTGGTTTCAGGGTTGTTTATGGTGAATATTTTTTAAAATAATATTTTTAAAATCTGGTTTCCGATAAAATATAGAAAATCAAATCTTTATTTATAAAGCACTTTTCATGGCCCGCACCAGCTCAAGGCGCTGTACATAAGAAACATCAAGAAAGGAAACATTTCAAAACAAGCGAGTTCCCATCACATCCCGGCCCAAACCCACCCACAAAGCCCACCCTAAAACCTTCACAAAGATACCCGTGGCTTGGCTCTGCTGTACAGAATTGGTATTGTGGGGATCCACTTAATCCCGGGGGGCTGGTAACACACATGGGGCCCCGGCGCGACTCTGGCCAACACCAGGAGGGCAGAGGGCCCACACCACAGCATCAAACCATGGTGCAGACCCATGTTTGGAGCATTTCTCTAAAAACTTCTACCGTCTCTGCCGTCCTGAGGCTCTCCGGCAGGCTGTCCCACAAGCGAGGACCATCATGGTGGAACCAGGCCTCACCAGAGGTCACGGCCAGTGCCGGAGGACCTCAGGGTCCGCGATGGCTCGTAGCTTAGAAGAATGTTCCTGAGATGTTAAAATATCCAGTCTTGATGACATTTCTCATATGAGGGAAAACATTTAGTTCAGAGTCTAAAAATACGCCCACGTTTCTCCCACAGTGAGAAGATTAAAAACTCTGAAGACTCGGTCAAATCATCTCTCTCTTGTCTTCAGGACCAATAGAGAAAACTTCCGTCTTGTCCTGGTTGAGATGTAGAAAATGATCTGCCATCCAGGACCTGATGTCAGAAATACAATTTAAAAGAGTTTTCATGGGTTCAAGGTCATCAGGAGACACGGCGATGTAAAGCTGGATCATCAGCGTAGCTGTGAAAGTCAACACAGAGTCTCCTGATGAGATCCCCACATGAAAAAGTATTGGGCCTAAAATTGAACCTTAGGGGACACCATAACTTATGTCGTGGCTTTTAGAAGACCATATATCCATATCAACAAACAATTGGTGCTCTGTAAGATTGGACTGAAAACAAAAATTAATTTATTTTGAAAACTCAATCCTAATTTAAAGAACTTTATTTTGAAGGAGAATCAGAATTGTAATTTGTTAAAAATAGTTTCCAACCTATATTCTATATGATCACCTGATTTTCAGATATTTTAAGATGATATACAATATAGATGATAATTTGTTTAAATTGTTAGACTTTTATTCACAAACATGTTACCATGGTAACAGTCATGAATATGAACAAAAAAGTCTGAAAAAGTTTTGCTGGATGTCAGGATGGAAGCTTCTGCCTCTGACCACCAGAGGGAGCCATCTCCTGATTCTTGTCTTTGACCAGAACCTCTTCTGTTTTCATCTTAACTCCATCTCCTATCAGCTACCTTTGCCCGCTGCAAAGTCTTGTTTTGCTGTTGGATGAGTGTTTCCTTCTATGATCTCTACGTGGATCTGGACTCCTGCCTGTTTAGACTTTGTCCTGCCATGTTCTTGTCTGTTTGCTTCTGCTATGACACTTTTTATGATTGTTTTTATGATTGCCAGCACAACAAGTGACTCTGAAATGATCATCTTGCTGTAGACTCCTCTGCCTTAAATAAACAGCAGGTGACAATTGAGGGACGTTGGCCACACCTGCCAGGTGAGCCGAAGGACTGGAAGGAAAAAAGGTCCAGCAGCAGCAGGAAGTAACAAGGGAGAAGCAGTTTTATGACAGCTTCAAAAATCAGCTATGAATTCCAAGTCCGCCTGATGTCTCTTATTGCAGCCCGAAAAGACCACAAACACAACAAGTTCCATTTGATTGAAGTGATTGAAACAGAAAATGTAAATGTTTTCAGTCGGATGAATGACTGCAGTGAAACGTTCCCCTTAATCTGATTGAAGATAAAAGCTGAATCCATCAGGATTTGAGAGCAGAGACCCGCCGACTTGTTAATTTGAGTTAAAAAAAATTCCTATTTTAATGGCTACAAGTTACTTTTTAAATACACAAATTAGAATTTTATGTATAATCTGTAACTTGTGTCTAAAAGTGAGTATTTTATGTACAGAAAAGAGTATTTTGTCCCTTCCGTTCCCATGACAACAACAGACAAAACAAATGAAATTCAAACATTCAAATCCCAAAGATCAAAGAAACAACAAGGAAAGAGATTTTCCTCCAAAAAGTTGGAGATTCTTCTTCAGAAATGTCTCCAATCCACATTCTTCAGATGTTTCATTTCTCTCTTTAGTTCTGACTACAAACAAAGTTTAGTTCAAAATGATGGAAAGCAGAGAAATCACTCAAACAAACATTTCACTTCTTTCAGGAACTATTTGACTTTACAGAACTCTGCTGTGTCTCCACGACAACACCACAGTCCAGCATGGAGCGTCTGAGTGAATGTGGTCTGGACTCTGTGGAGGAGAGTCATTGTTTCAGAGACGCTGTAGAAGGACAGAACACCTGCTCTGTGGTCCAGGTACACTCCTATTCTGGAGGAAACAGGAGCTGAGATGGAGGTTTGGATGTTGTTGTGGTAGAATGAGAAACTGTCTGGAGAACAAATTAATGCCCAAGATTTGTTATTAGAACCAAATCTACTTTGATCTCCAGATCTGCTGATGTTCTTGTCTGCGACTGCTACATAAACATCTGATCTTCTCCACTCCACCTCCCAGTAACAACGTCCAGTCAGACTCTCTCTACTCAGAACCTGAGGATCATCAGTAAATCTGTCTGGATGATTTGGTTCCCAAAGTGGATGAGAACTTTAAAAAACCATGCGATAAAGGAATTACTATGGCAGAATTAGAAAAATCTATGAGGAGTCTGGCCTTAGATAAGTCACCAGGTTCTGATGGTCTTACCATTAATTTCTACAGGCACTTCTGGGAACACCTAAAGATCTGATTTTGTGGTGATGAAGGAAATTTCTCATATGCAGGTTCTTCCAACCCACTATGAAACAAGGGAGTATTACTCTATACCTAAAACCTGGGAAATATTCAAGACTAATTAATAACTGAGACCCATTTCACTTCTAAACAATGATTATAAAATGTTGACAAACATTTATGCAGCTAGAATGAAAACAGGAATGGATCAAATGATTTCATATACTCAGTCTGGGTTTCTGAAAGGGCGTTCAATTCCTAACAATATCCGTTTAGTACTCGACCTGCTTGACTATAATCATTTAATTGAGAATAATGGTTTTATTTTATTTCTGGATTTCTTTAAAGCATTTTTTGTGATACAATCACACACTTTTATGTTTCGTTCACTGGAATTATTTGGTTTTGTCCTTTTATTAGCTTTGTCGAAACAATTTATAAAGATACAAATAGTGTAGTCGCTTTACCAAAAGGCTCATCTCCTAGATTTTTAATTAGTAAAGGTATAAAAAACAAGGATGTCCAATCTCACCATTACTTTTCATAACAGCAGATGAAATGTTGTCAATATTTATAAAAAATTCCACATTTTCCAAACTTAATGTTTTAGGTGAACAGTTAGCAATCACGCAGTTTGCAGATGATACAACCATATTCATGAAGGACAGCACTCAAATACCCCAGATCCTTAATACTGGAGATTTTTTCTCCAAAGCTTCTGGTTTAAAATTAAATCTTAGTAAGTGTGAATTGTTACCTATACACAGTTCTATTCAATCTGCTATTCATGGTATTCCAGTTAAAACGGTTGTTAAATATCTTGGTATCAATATCTCTAAAGATGTCAGCGTTAATGTGAAAGCAGCCGGGGTTTGGGGGAAATAACCGGAGGGGGCTGGGTCACTCGGGCATTTGAAGAGCGCAGCTCCACTAATAAGTAAAAGAACTGACCAAAAACAACTTTTGTGGAGTGTTTTCTTCTATTGTTTTTGTCGTTAACCACAAAATAAAGAATCTCAACACAGGTAAAGTATCAGTGTCTCCTTGCGGGAAAAGGAGAAGGGGGCGCCCCATTCTTTATTATTGATTATCTCGTTTTAACGAGAAAACGATTAAAAAAAAGTGGGATAGGCCGTTTTTGTTGCTGTCAGTACCACAATAACATAATTTAGGATGTTTTAATTCAAGTTGTGAAGACAAGTGTGAGTTCAAAAAAAATACATCACAAAAATTTAATGATGCTTTTTTTTCTTCACAATCTTTTTATTGAATTTTCAATAGAAAAAACAAAAACAGAATTTACATTCCACTCGAGTCAGCACACACAATAATTACACATTTCTTCAACAGCATTTAAAATGATGCTTTCTCTTATTCACAGTCTTGTTTTAACAACCCCCCCACCCCTACCCCAAGAACAAGAGTGCCTCTCCTTATACCTTGACACAATTGTAATAAAATACTAAACAGACTTCAAAGTAAAATAGAGGTCCGATATGCCATCCAAAAAATCATCAACTTTCTATTCCCCAGGAGGATCCATAGTTTTTACAAAATAAATGAAAGGTTTCCAGATATTTTCAAATTCTTTTTCTTTGTCTTTTAAAATATATGTAATTCTTTCTAAAGGGACACCTGACAACATTTGTTGAAACCATTGGGCTATGCTTAGACTGCAAGTGTTTTTCCAGTATTTAGCAATACAAATTTTTGCATGACTC
Source organism: Oryzias javanicus (assembly GCA_003999625.1). Taxonomy (NCBI): domain Eukaryota; kingdom Metazoa; phylum Chordata; class Actinopteri; order Beloniformes; family Adrianichthyidae; genus Oryzias; species Oryzias javanicus. Next base: position 22,247,751 of record CM012438.1, read on the forward strand.
AAGCTGATATTTATAAATGCTCTTTCCCCTTTATTATAGTTATGCATCTTTGGATATATACCTAATAAAAATAATTTTGGCTCCAGTGAGATCTGCTTTAAAGTTATTTTCTCTATTATGACTTTCACTTCTTCCCAGAATGTTTGTATATATTTGCATTCCCAAATACAGTGAAAGTAAGTTCCTTTAGTTTCTATACATTTTGGACAGACATCTGGAATGTTTTTGTTATATTTGTTTAAATCTGCTGTGTGTCACATACGTACGCATTAACCATTATACTGTATTAATTTTAATCTTGAGTTAATCGACACATTTTGAGCTGCAGCACAAGCCTCCGCCCATTCTTCGTTTGTGATGTCTTTTCGGAGATTGTCTTTCCAGGCATTTCGTTTGTATTGTGAATTTTCATCTGAATTTGACAAAAACATATTATAAAACTCAGAAATTGCGCCTTTTTTGGAACCGTCTCTCGCCATAGATTTTTCTAAAGTTGTGTATTGAGGTTTGTTGAGGCTGTTCTGTGTTGTTTTAACAAAGTTTCTAATCTGGAGAAATTTATAAAAATGTTTTCTACTCAGCTCATATTTTGTTTTTAATTCCTCAAATGACATCATAACATACGAATCTGACAAATACAGGTCACGGATGGTGGAAAGACCCTTTGTCGCCCATTGTTTAAAGGTGGCATCTGCTCTATCTGGGGTGAAGAATTTGTTTCCCCAAATTGGGCTGTACTGTGATAGTGGTTGAGACATGTTCATGTATTTTAAAACTTTGAACCATGTCCGAATCATATGTTTAAGAATTGGGTTCTTTGTTTCTTTGAGTAACTTTTTGACGTGTGTTAGAATGAAGAAATAATGGGAGAGGCAAGTTTAAATCCTGGGATTCCATTTCAACCCAATGAGGAGTGTGTTTTACAGTAAAATGAAACATTATAGTTCTCATTTTGTACAGCCCAGTGGTACCATTCTATATTTTGGACATTTTAGTCCCCCGCGGTCGAAGGGGAAGATATAGCAGCGTCAAACGTAGTCTTGCTTTTTTGTTGTTCCAAATGAACCTGGCGAACAGTTTATTAATTTTGAGAATAGATCTAGAGGTGATGGCAGAGGTATGTTTTGAAACAAATAGATTAATTTTGGAAGTATACTCATCTTTAATGTATTTATTCTTCCCATGATTGATATTGGTAGTGTCATCCACTTCTCTATAGAGTTGTTTATCTCTGTCATTAAAGGGTCATAATTTGATTCTACTACCTGTTCTAATCTTGGTCTGATAGTGATTCCCAGACATTTGAAGCTTTCAACTACGTTAAACTGAATAGCTTCAGAAATTGGATTTTTTCTCTCTTCTTCATTTAGAAATAAAATAGAGGATTTTGCTTGGTTCACTCTATATCCTGAAACATCTCCATATGTTCCAATTGTTTCCAGTAAAGAAGGGATAGACTTTTTTAATTGAGAGAGAAACACAATCACGTCATCTGCATATAAAGCTATTTTATGTTCTACTGGACCCACCATGATTCCATGTAGCCCAGAGTGAGTTCTTGTTGCTGTTGCTAGTGGTTCGATTGCCATTGTGAATAGCAAAGGTGACAATGGGCACCCTTGCCTGCATCCTTTTGTTATATTTATTGGTTGTGAAATGTTCCTGTTTGTCAAAATTTCTGCCTTTGCATTTTTGTAAATGATCTGGACCCACGTTTTGAAATTGGTTCCACACCCAAATTTATCCAGAACCTTAAACAGAAATGGCCACTGGACCTTGTCGAAGGCCTTTTCAGCATCCAGAGCCAGCAAAGCGGTCTCTGTTTTATTTTTGTTTCTATGGATTATATTTAAAACTCTTCTTACATTATGAAATCCTTGTCTTCCAGATATAAATCCGTTTTGGTCTCTGTCAATAATACTTGGTAATATATTCTGTAGTCTTTTTGCTAAGAGTTTACAGATTATCTTAAGGTCAGAGTTTAACAGACTTATTGTCTGAAATTTTCACATTTGTTTGTGTTTTCCTTGTTTGGGTAACAGAATTATCAATGCACTATTCATTGACGGGGGGAGGTTGTTATTTCTAAATGCTTCTTGAAACATTTCAAAAATGGGCGTTAACAGTTTATTTTTTAATTTTTTATAAAAATCAATTGGGAGACCATCTGGTCCTGATTTTTTACCCGATTTCAGACTATCAATTGCATGTTCAATCTCCTCCTTACTGATCTCCAAGTTTAAATCCTCTTTTTTTTCATTGGTAATAGTTGGGATGGTTAATTGATCTAAGAAATTGTTTATACTTTGAGTATTTGTGTTCTCTTTTGTATTGTATAACTCACTGTAGTATTCTCTAAAATGTTTCATTAATTCAGTGGGATTTACAATGACTGTGTCATTTGATGTAATAGTTGTTATTGGTGTTTTAATCTCTAATTGTTTTATCTGCCAAGCCAACAGTTTACCTGCCTTGTCACCTTGATCATAGAAGGATTGTTTCAGTCTTAAGAGGCTTGCTGCTGCTCGACCAGCTGATTGTTTATTATATTCTGCTCTTAAAGTGGCTAGCTCATTTATCAGTTGGAAATTATTTTCTTTGTTTACCTTTTCCTGTAGAATTCCAATTTTCTGTTCCAGCTGCTTTCTCTCCTCTCTCCACTTTTTTGCTTTTGACCCTGTGTAACTAATAATGTGGCCTCTAAGAGAAGCTTTAAAGGCTTCCCATCGTGTGCATGCTGATGTTTGTGTAGTATTAATTTGGAAAAACTCAGCAATATGTTTCCCTATATAATTTATAAATTCTTTGTCCTGTAACCATTTATGTTGGAAATGCCATCTGGGTTGGTCTTTAACAATATTTTTATCCATATACACCAAACAACATGGGGCGTGGTCTGAAATTACAATGGAATCATAAAAACAGTTGTGAATTTTATGTCGTAGTTCTAGAGAAATCAGAAAATAATCAATCCTGGAAAATGTCTTGTATGTACTAGAGTAGCAGGAGAAGGCCTTATCGTGTGGCTTTAACTCTCTCCATATTTCTAATAAGTTCAATTCTTTAATGAAGTTCTGCTTAGTCGCTCTGCACTTAGTGTGAGACTGGTCTAGCCCTGTAGATCTGTCTATTCTGGGTTCTAAAGTACAATTAAAGTCACCTGCCATAATATACTTTCCTGTGAGTGATGCTATTGTGAGAAATATATCTTCAAAAAATTTGGCATCGTCTATATTTGGGCCATAAACATTTATTAAGCATAAATCCTCGGAGAGTAATTGACCTTGAATGATTAGGTATCTTCCCCATTTATCTTTTATTATGTTTTTAACCTGAAAAGGGACAGTATTATGTATTAATACCATAACTCCTCTTGCATTGGAGGAGAATGGTGCTGTAAATACACCACCCAGCCATCTCCTTTTAATACTTTTCAAATCTTTATCAAGAAGATGAGTTTCTTGCAAAAATACCACCTGACCATCCATATCTTTAATTCTGTTCATGACTTGTTTCACTTTGTTAAGATTCTGCAGACCTCTGCAGTTCCAAGAAACAAAATTAAGTTTAACTTCTTGTGTCATGTTCAACTAAAACGAACATATTACGTTGTAACTTATTTAAACACATGGAGAGGCACAAAAAACCCTGAATGCCAGAACGTGCAGACAAAAACAAACCCATTTCCCCTTGATCAACTAGATCCCCCCTCCCCCCAAAAAAATGTCTCCCGTCATCGCAATCGACCGTTCCACGCCAGCGAGGATCAGTCCATCCACTCTCTCTGATCATCGTTTCAGCTCTGATGCTATATTTATAATTACTTAAACACTCCGAACTATAATCTGAAAGTGTCTCCAACATATTCACTGTAATTCACAAATTAACTTACTGTCATCCATATCCAGATGATTTTTTTTTTTTTTTTACACAAACTGATAGTATTCCAGACATTTATTAACTAATTGCAAATAGAAAAGAAGGGAAAAAAATGTAAATGACACCTTCATGAGCTTGGATTTATGATGTGTCCTCCTGAATCTTCTGAACGAACTTCTGTGCTTCAGCTGGAGTTTTGAAGGTGTGGGTGCGCTCTTTGTAGGTCACCAACAGTTTGGCAGGATGAATCAGCCCATGTCGAATGCCTCGGTTGCGCAGCTCCTGGCGTACAGAGTCAAACTGCTTCCTCTGTTGGTGAAGTCCCGTGGCTATATCCGGAAAGAATCGTACCTTTTTCCCTTTATGTTGAACCTCTTTACTGGCTTTTGCCGCCACAATTACAGCTTGCTTCTCTCTGAAGCTGAGGAACTTCATTATTAATGTTCTCGGCGCTCCTTTCCCTCGCCGGTCCGACCCGGTGTGCTCGCTCGATTTTCTCCGTCGTCCCTCGCGGCTGCAGGTTTAATGCCGCCGGGATCCATTCCTCCAAGAATGCGCACTGGGGTCGTCTCCGGCAGCCCGACCAGCCTCAGATTATTCAGTCGTGACCGGGTTTCCAGATCCAAAAGTTTATCCTCCATAATCTTTTGTTTGGATTCCAGCGCGCTCACTTTAGCCTGCAAGCTAGCGACATCATCTTCTGCACGTGACGTGCGTAGCTCCACTTGCGACATCCGTTCGGTGAACTCACTCATTTCTTTTTGTATATCTCCTATTGCCGTCCCTATTCCGTCAAAACGCGTTGAAAACTCATCTTTCATTGCTCGGATAGCAGCCAGGATCTCGTCGGCTTTGGTTCTCTCCAGCTCCGCGTTCCGCTCTTCATTACCGCCTTCAGCCATGTTTGTTTCGCTAGCTGTTTGAGATCTGCTCCGAATGCGAAAGTCCGTCAGCTTTGACTGGTTGGTGGTATCTGGCGCAGTCTTGTTACGCCTCGGCATTCCTTTCGTATTCTGAACCCCTTTTATCTGGGTTTTGGGACAAACTGGAGTGTTCTAGCAGGATTTAAAAGTCAGAATAGCAGAGCAGTGAGTAACGTGTGTACTCAGGTGGCCGCCATAACCGGAAGTCAAAATTAAAATTTTGAGCAGCTCACGAGTTGTGCTATTTTTAGAAGAGACCCGCGGGCGACCTGGCGCCTGCGGGCGCCGTGTTGGTGACCCCTGGTCTAGATGTTGTAAGTCAACAGACAAAGCAAATGAAATTCAAACAATTAAAGAAACAACAAGGAAAGAGATTTTCCTCCAAAAAGTTGGAGATTCTGAATGAAATGGTTTATTTCCAGCAATCAGGTCATAATACATGAAATAACATTAACATAATCAATCACAATAGATCGCTTGAAAGGCAGTGGAAGGAAGCAAACTTATATAATCCCACCCCGACTCGACCATTTTCTCTACATGAATTATCAATATTCAGTTCAGGACTTAATATCACATATTAAGAAAGTTTCAGGTAATAAAAGATCATTAATATTGTTGATGTAATAGATTAAAACAAAACATCCATAGACAAATCATTTATATTAATCATCAACAATAATCTAAACATTCTCATAAAAAAAACAATTTGTGCAGATTGTGTTCCTCAAAGAATGATTCTAATAATTCATAAAAAACTGAGAGACTGTGAAGGTCTTTTTCCAAGAGAATTGTGCTCAAGTTCTGAAGTTAAGAATCGGGTCGGGTCTTCTTCAGAAATGTCTCCAATCCACATTCTTCAGATGTTTCATTTCTCTCTTTAGTTTTGACTACAAACAAAGTTTAGTTCAAAATGATGGAAAGCAGAGAAATCACTCAAACAAACATTTCACTTCTTTCAGGAACTATTTGACTTTACAGAACTCTGCTGTGTCTCCTCCATAACAACACACCAGTCCAGCATGGAGCGTCTGAGTGAATGTGGTCTGGACTCTGTGGAGGAGAGTCATTGTTTCAGAGACGCTGTAGAAGGACAGAACACCTGCTCTGTGGTCCAGGTACACTCCTATTCTGGAGGAACCAGGAGCTGAGATGGAGGTTTGGATGTTGTTGTGGTAGAATGAGAAACTGTTTGGAGAACAAATTAATGCCCAAGATTTGTTATTAAAACCAAATAAACTTTCATCTCCAGATCTGCTGATGTTCTTGTCTGCGACTGCTACATAAACACATGATCCTCTCCACTCCACCTCCCAGTAACAACGTCCAGTCAGACTCTCTCTACTCAGAACCTGAAGATAATTAGTAAATCTGTCTGGATGAACAGAATAAGACTGAGGTCGTCCCGTCTTTGTCACCTTTCTGTTCTCCTCTGACAGTACCAGATATCCGTTTGCTGTATTTGGATCCAGTGTGATTGGACATGAATATCTGAAGAAGTCCGCTCTGCTCTTTGGTTCTGGTTCTGACAGTAAAACCTCCACTGACTCTCTCAGAATGTCCTGCAGTTTGTCTGGGAGCTCTGACACAGCTGCTGTCACATCCTCAAAGGATCTGAGAGGACGGACGTTGATGCTGGAAGAGGGTGTGGACTCTCTGAGTGGTGGCAGTGAGGGGTAGCTGAGCAGAAACTGCTGCTGATCCTCTGTGAGTGAGAGCTGCTTCAGCTCAGCGTCTCTCCTCTTCAGCTCAGTGATCTCCTGCTCCAGCTGCTCCTGAACATCTTTGACTCCACTCACTTCAGTTTGCTGCTGGGATCTGATCTGCTGCTTAACATCACAGCTTGTCTTCTGGATGAGACGGATCATCTGAGTGAAGATCTCCTCACTGTCCTTCACGGTTTGATCAGCAGAGTGATTGATGGCCTCCACCTCCTGTTGAAGCAGCTTCACCTCTTTCTCTCTGTCCTGGATTCTCTGCTGGATTTCTTGTCGACTCTCCTCCAGATCTCTCTGCCTCTCAGTCCTTTCTGCTGCAGCTGAGACTGTGTCATGGCCTCTATGTTGGTCCACAGAGCAGAGGTAACAGATACACTTCTGATCAGTGCGACAGAACATCTTCATCACCTCATCATGAATGGAGCAGATGTTCTCCTGCAGGTTCTTGGAGGGTTCCACCAGCTTGTGTTTCTTTAATGGAGCTACATCCAAATGAGGCTGAAGGTGTTTCTCACAGTAAGAGGTCAGACAGATCAAACAGGACTTGATGGCTTTCAGTTTTCTTCCAGAGCAGACATCACAGGACACATCTTCAGGTCCAGCATAGCAGTGATCAGCAGGAGCAGCTAGGAGTCCAGTCTTCTTCAGCTGCTCCATTAAAGCTGCTAACATGGTGTTTTTCACCAGAACAGGCCTCGGTGTGAAGGTCTTCCTGCACTGAGGACAGCTGTGGATTTTCTCCTCTTCATCCCAGAATCCTTCAATACACTTCATGCAGTAGCTGTGTCCACAGGGAATAGTCACCGGATCATTCAGCAGATCCAGACAGATGGAACAGCAGAAGGTTTCTTGATCCAGATCTGCTCCTTTCTGCGCCATTTCTCCTCTCAGACACAAAGACTGTGTGAGTTTCACTTCCTCACAAAGCAGTTGGACTCTGATCCTCAAATCAGCTTCTCTCTTCTCTTCCTGTTGGTTACACCCATCATGACTCAGCAGTTCTGAAGCAAACATGTGGTAGTAGACTTCACCTAGTGGAGAAAGGGAGACATTTCATGAAGATCTCTTCCCTTTTAGTGTCAAAATCCTCCAATTTCACACTTTGACACAAGCTGTAGGTCCTGTGGACATCCCATAATCATCTCAATGCTTCTTTTGATCTCTGATAAATCTTTTGTGGTTTCTTTAAGAAAGAAGAATTACAAAAACAATCTGGTTTTTCAGTCCTGGACTACAGCAGGACAGAATGACCAAAATAAAGGTATGGGGTAAGAAATCTATCTAGAAGAATCCTATTTGTAAAGACAAAATTATATTCAGAATTCAATAGTTTTGCACAAATTAATACTTTGATGACATTTTTTGCATAAATCTCTGTAAACAACATTTCGTTTTGACGTTTGACATCCATTGTTCACATTCCACATGCATGTTGTCGTTTATTTGTATGCATCCATCTTCTTCCGCTTCATCCGGGACCGGGTCGCGGGGGCAGCAGTCTAAGCAAAGATGCCCAGACTTCCCTCTCCCCGGCCACTTCCTCCAGCTCCTCTGGGGGGACCCCGAGGCGTTCCCAGGCCAGCCGAGAGACATAGTCTCTCCAGCGTGTCCTGGGTCTTCCCCGGGGCCTCCGCCCAGTGGGACATGCCCGGAACACCTCTCCAGGGAGGCGTCCAGGAGGCATCCGAACCAGATGCCCGAGCCACTTAAACTGGCTCCTCTCGATGCGGAGGAGAAGCGGCTCTACTCCTTGCTCTCTCCGGGTGACTGAACTCCTCACCCTATCTCTAAGGGAGCGTCCAGCCACCCTCCGGAGAAAACTCATTTCAGCCGCTTGTAGTCGGGATCTCGTTCTTTCGGTCACGACCCAAAGCTCATGACCATAGGTGAGTACTGGAACGAAGATCGACCGGTAAATCGAGAGCTTTGCTTTCTGGCTCAGCTCTCTTTTCACCACAACGGACCGGTACAGCGACCGCAAAATGGCGGACGCCGCTCCAATCCGCCTGTCAATCTCACGCTCCGATCTTCCCTCACTCGTGAACAAGACCCCAAGATATTTCAACTCCTCCACCTGAGGCAGGAGCACTCCACCCACCGAGAGAGGGCAAACTACCTTTCTCCAGTCGAGAACCATGGCCTCAGATTTAGCAGTGCTGACCCTCATCCCAGCCGCTTCACACTCGGCTGCAAACCGCTCCAATGCATGCTGGAGGTCCAACAGAACAACATCATCTGCAAAGAGCAGAGAGGAAATTCTGTGGTCCCCAAACCAGATCCCCTCCGGCCCCTGGCTGCGCCTCGAAATTCTGTCCATAAAGACTATGAACAGAACCGGTGATAAAGGGCAGCCCTGCCGGAGTCCAACATGCACCGGGAACAGGTCTGACTTACTGCCGGCCATGCGAACCAAGCTCCTGCTCCGGTCATACAGAGACCGGACAGCCCTGAGTAAGGCTCCCCGGACCCCATATTCCCAGAGCACCCTCCACAGGACACCACGGGGAACGCGGTCGAACGCCTTCTCCAAATCCACAAAACACATATGGACTGGATGAGCGAACTCCCACGAACCCTCCTGCCCCCTGAAGAGGGTATAGAGCTGGTCCACTGTTCCACGGCCAGGACGGAAACCGCACTGTTGTTCTTGAATCTGAGGTTCGACTATCGGACGGACTCTCCTCTCCAGTACCCTGGCGTAGACTTTCCCGGGAAGGCTGAGGAGTATGATTCTCCGGTAGTTGGAACACACCCTCCGGTCCCCCTTCTTGAAAAGGGGAACCGCCACCCCAGTCTGCCAGTCCAGTGGTACGGTTCCTGTCTTCCACGCAATGCTGCAGAGACGTGTCAGCCAAGACACTCCCACAGCATCCAGAGACTTGAGGTACTCAGGGCAAACCTCATCCACCCCCGGAGCCCTGCCACCGAGGAGCTCTTTGACTACCTCAGCGACCTCAGCCCGGGTGATGGACAGTTCCATCCCAGTTTCCTCAGCCTCTGCTTCCTCAACGGAAGGCGTGTCAGCAGGGTTGAGGAGATCCTCAAAGCATTCCTTCCACCGCCGAAAATGTCCACAGTTGAGGTCAGCAGATCCCCACCTGCACTGAGAATGTTGTCGTTTATTTCTTCAACTGAAATTAAATTAAACTTTTTAGAATGTTATTGATCCTGTAACAGGAAAATTCTCTCTATCTCTGTTGAATAAAGCAGATCTTTTTTTTTATGACTTAAACTTTATTCGTTTTTCCAAAGACAGAATACAGCACTGAGAAACAGTTCAACGTGGAAAAAACAGAAAACAACCACCCCATATTTTCAAAACTCCCAAGTAATACAAACAAAAAAAATAAATAAATAAATAAATAAATAAAAAAAAAAAAAAAATTAAAAAAAACACAAATAGATGCCCAATCTGACAGTTAGCCCTTATGTATGGATAAAAGGATATAACATTACGTAACAGAGAATTGAGATCATTTCTAGTTTCTAGAGCTGGAGATGTCGTTGACCTATGTGTTCAAAATAGGGAGACCATTTGCTGTTGAAGTCATCCATTCTGTTTAGCAATCTATATGATAACCTTTCTAGCGCTGCAAGTTGACCCAGAGAGGTTTGCCAGTGAGTAAAGGATGGAGTCGATGGGCCCTTCCATTCTCTCACTAACAGTTTCCGACCTAGCATAACCGTTGTTTGGATCCACTGTGAGAGAGGAGATGAAACACGACTGAGAACTGAGGGGTCCCCTAGAACATAAAGTCTACTCTGGAAGGGAACGTCTTGACCAACCACCCTCTCCACCTCCTTATGTATGGATGACCAGTAGCTCTGAACTTTGGGGCATTCCCAGAGCATATGTAGAAGAGTGCCTGTAGCATCCTGACACTTCCAACAGGCAGATGTTTTTGCTAATCCCACCTTATGCAGCCTACTGGGTGTCCAGTATGAATAAAGCAGATCTAAATACAACAATCTCCGCCCACATTTTGTGGTTGCCGGGCGACAGCAGCTGAACATGTAAACTATACATTAGTGGAGAGTTTCAGACCCAGAAGTGTTGGAAAACAGTGAAAAAGGAGGAGCAGACATGCCACTCCACTCACTAGGAGTAAAAAAAGAAACTGCTTATTTCTGTCAAAACTGGTTAATAATGAAAGAGAAACAAAAACAGCTAAGCTAGCATGGAGCTAAGGAGGGCTAACAGGCAGCCGACTGTAGGAGTTAAAAAAAGGTCAGTAGGATCAGAAAACCCAACTTTCTTTGTTTTTTGTTTGTAACTATCGCTACGCTCGGGATACGGCGGATTCACAGCGCACATGGAAGCGCTGCTAAACGGATACCGCGCGGAGTGGACGCGGAATCTGCTTCACCTCCAGTTCACACCAGACACAGTCGACAGGAGCTTCAGGGCCCGTTTCAAGAAGCAGGTTTTGTTGGAACTCTGAGTTCATCAACTCCAAATTCAGTAAAACTCTGAGTTTTCTGTTTCAGAAAGAGAGATAACTTAAACCGTGAAAGTGGGTTAAACCAAGCCCGTTTCAAGAAGCGGGTTAAGCTGAACTCAGAATCAGTCACTATGGTAACTGAGTCTGTGAACAAAAGCTCATCTACCGTGCTGCTAGAGATAAGTCAAATGTTTGCTCGGTTGTCAGTCAAGCTGCCTTCCATTGGGAGGGGGCGAGTTTGGATCCCAGCTACAGAAAGATGTCTTTATGCTAAAAAACAACACATTTTCAGTTAATATTATTGAAATCTTCAGAATTAAAATGAAATTGAAATAAACCGACATGGATCCAAAGATCTAAACTGATCGGCATTTTTATTTAAGTTTGGATACATGCTCCTCTAGAATCCATAAAATAAGTTGTGGGGTTCCCCAAGAGTCAGTTTTAGGTTCAATACTCTTTAATTTATACATGTTGCCTCTTGGGGAAGTCATCAGGAGACACGGTGTTAACTTTCACAGCTATGCTGATGATACTCAGCTTTACGTCGTCGTGTCTCCTGATGACCTTGAACCTATAAACACTCTTTTAAATTGTATTTTAGATCTAAAGTCCCCACTTTTAATATAAACAAGCCAATGAGAGAGGAAGCAGTAATATAAACCTGCAGACCTGGAGACCCAACAGCGCTCACAGGACCACGTTCTCAGGACCCAGGTCTTTTTGAGACAGCGCCTCCTTGCTGCTCGACGCTGTTTGTCTTTTTTTCTTTTAGCAAATGTTACTAATCTCAGTTTTGACTGAATATTTCTAATGTTTTTCTTACAGATGCATCATACATTTATTCTGAACCCTTTAGGGTTTTCAGTAGAAACATAATTTAGTACATATAGATCTTGAAACATTTGGCTAGAGAATCTAAACTGATTTCTCTTTATTGTTTTATCTAACTGCTGATAGAGTTGAGTCTGGTGTTTTCCAACCACCTAAAACGTATCAGAAGTTGAGAATATTGAGATCTTAATATAAATTCGTCTTTACATTTTGTCATATTCTATTCCACTAATTTAACACATTCTCAATAAAAACACATGTATTTAATAATTAAGTAAAAATGAAATATAATATGTCAGGGTTTGTGGTGGAGGACCCAAATGCAGGAGACCAGACTTGGTGGCAGAAACAAACGTTTACTAACTCAACTAAAACATGACAAAACCAGGAGAACAAACCAGTGCAGTGACAGAATGTAGAAGAGCAGATGACCTGACAATGACAACTGAAAACCAGACACTTAAATACAATGAGGTTGATTAACTAAATGAAGACAGCTGTGGATGGCTAACCTGAACATGGTGAAGCTGACAGGGAAAACAGAACATGACAAAACCTAAGCACTGAAACATGACAGTACCCCTCCCCAAAAGGGCAGATCCCAGATGCCCTAACACCTGTGAGGAGGGGACCTGGAACAAAAACATAAGTCCAGAAAACAGGGATCCTGCAGCCAGACGGACGTGAGGGGTATTGAAACCCCTCCAGGAACAGACGTGGAGAGGAGCGGTCCTGGTGACTCTCCCCCGGGACAGGAACATGAAGAGGAGCAGTCCCAGCGACCCTCCTTCAGAACCAGAAACAGTCTAGGGGGGCATACGGTGGCCATCCTCAGGGACAGGAAGGAGCGGTCCCGGCGACCCTCCTCAGGAACAGGAACATGAAGAGGAGCTGCCCCGGCGACCCTCCACAGGAACAGGAACGGATGGCCCCAACAGTCCCCCCTCAGGAACGGAACGGGTGGAAGATGACAGAAGTGAAGACGGCTACTGGAACCCCATCTGGCATGGCGTGGACAAGGTTCTCCTGCTGGGTCCAAGGTGGTCAGGTCATACTGTCAGGGTTTGTGGTGGAGGACCCAAATGCAGGAGACCAGACTTGGTGGAAGAAACAAACGTTTACTAACTCAACTAAAACATGACAAAACCAGGAGAACAAACCAGTGCAGGGACAGAACAAAGAAGAGCAGATGACCTGACAATGAGAACTGAAAACCAGACACTTAAATACAGTGAGGATGATTAACTAAATGAAAACAGCTGTGGATGTTAACCTGAACATGGTGAAACTGACAGGGAAAACAGAACATGACAAAACCTAAGCACTGAAACATGACATAATAAATTAAAAAGTGCCAGAAAATCAAAGAAAAACCAAACCCAAAAATACAAAAATGAAGTATGCTGTAAAATGCTGAAAGATGTATTCCTAACAAACCATCATGAATTTATTTTTGCACAAAGAACATTAATTTGGATAAAAGCTAAGATAAACTACATATAAATATAATATAATAGCTACATATAAACATCACTGTTTATGTTTCTGCAAAAAACAGGAATTAATTGGTCATTTACTTTTTATACTTTAAGATTCATGTGATAAATTACTTAGTTGTTTAACGCTCATTACTCATGTGTGCAATGTCTCTCGTAAAGTCTCCAGAAAATAACAAAACAAACTCCACCTTGTCGGAGGCGCTGTGTTAAAATCGCCTGGGTCCTGAGAATGCGGTCCTGAGAGTGTTGTTGGTTCTCCGGGCCTGCAGATACAGCCTTCTCAGCGGAAGGGTTACATCGTCCTGAGGGTGCTATTAATCATCCAGCCAGTAGGGGCGCTGTCTCAAAAAGACCTGGGTCCTGAGAATGCGGTCCTGAGAACGTGGTCCTGTGAGCACTGTTGGGTCTCCAGGTCTTCAGGTTTATATTACTGCCTGTCGCTCACACTAGGGAAAGCTGAAAACATTTTACAGGATTCATCCCACCCCGGACATTCTCTGTTTGCCCTTCTGCCTTCAGGCAGAAGATACAGAACAATAAAATCAAGGACAATTTGACTAAAAAACAGTTTTTTATCCCAGAGCCATCACATTCTTAAATGCTGCTAGGTATTGAGTGCCTTTCTATTATAATGTTTTCACTTCTTGTATGGTTGGTTGGATGCGTGTTTGAATTCAATTTATCTTTTGGTATTTTTATATTTCATTTTATTTATTTATTTTATTTATTTATTTATTATTTATACTATTTATTTTTCACACCAAAGAGGATTGCACTCAATTTTGTTGTATATTGTACAATGACAATAAAGTTATTCTATTAAATTCTATTCTATTCTATTCTATTATGCGTCTAATTATTCGATAATTATGTTCTGACCATAAAAAATTGAATACAAGAATGCATACCTCTCCCTCTTTCTCCAGGTGATATAACATGGTAGAAAGTGTTCATTCTACAACCAACCAAGATGGCAAATTTATTTTTATTATTTTTACCTCAAATCTGCTGAAAATTAACAGGCTGTTTGCACATTTGTTTATACATTCATCTTTCTGAAAAGTAAGCACAGAAAAAAATTATTTAAAATGATTTAAAGCAAAGTTATCCTCTTTTTCTTTTAGTAGAAAACCAATCTCAAGATTGTGAAACACAATATTTGAACAAATCATTTGTAAAAGTAAAGTTAATAATAATAATATAAATAAATAATAAACAACATGCAAACAAATGATGAAATGTGTGTTCCAGGAATTGCTAAAGCCAGAGTAGGAAAAAAAAAGTCTTTTTTTTTTCTTTATATATATAAAAATAAATTAATGAATACATATCTTGTTTTATTTCCCCTGCAGTTCTCCATAATGAACAGTAGGGGGAGTACATCCACATGATTTTGAAGCTTGTTCTGACTCCAAAATAAAAAATTCCCTCTATGCATCATATGTTATGGAGATTTTATTTTGTTTTTTTCTTTGCAAGGTCGTCTCTGCATCTGAAAACAAGTGTTTCCTCAATTTTTCAAATCTAACTCTGCATGCATTTACATTAAACTAGATTTACCAGAGACTAGGAGAAGTCTCACCTGCAGCTCCTCCCCTCCACTCACCGTCCCGTCCGTTGATTCTACTCATGGATCACCTCGGTACCTTTCAATATTGTATATGCTCAGCATGAATTGATATTCTCTCGACAGCATGTTTCCTCTCAGATTTTAGGTAAGGTTTCAAGTCAGGGTTCAAGTCAAGACTCAAGTCAGGGCTCAAGTCAAGTACCAGATTAGGTCTAAAGTTAAGTCTGAGGTGAAGTCTCCGATCAAATTCAAGTTAAGTCCCAGATAAATGTCTCCATTCAATATCAAAGTCAAGTCTCAATCCAAGTCTCAAGTCAATTCTCAGGATAAGTTTCAGGTCAAGTCTCAATTCAAGTGTCAAGTCAAGTCCGAAATCAGGTCTTTATTCAGGTTTTAATCCAGATCCCAAATCATGTCTCTAGCCAAATATCATTTCACGTCTCGAGTCAAGTCTCACGTCAATTCTCAATTCCATTCCCAAATTAAGTCTTGAGTCAAATCTTCAAGTCAAGTCTCAATTGAACTCTCAGTCAAAGTTTCAAGTCAAGTCCCAAATCAGATTTCAAGTGTAGTCCCAAATCTAGCCTCATGTTAAGTCTCAAGTCAGTCTCAGTTAAAGTCTCAATTCAAGTCTCAAGTCAAGCCCCAAGTCAAGTTTCACATCAAGTTTTAAGTAAAGTACTAACATCAGGTCTTTATTCAGGTTTCAAACCAAATCCCAAATCATGTCTCCAGCCAAATATCACATCAGGTCTCAAATCAAGTCTCAAGACAAGTCCCAATTCAGGGTTTGGGTCAAATTTTCAAGTCAAGTCTCTGTTGAACTCTCAATTGAAGTGTCCACTCAAGTCTCACATTAAGTCCTAAGTCAAGTCTCAAGTCAAATCTTTAAGTCAAATCTCATTTGAACTCCCAGTTCAAGTCTCAAGTCTGGTCCAAAATCAGATTTCAAGTGAAGTTAAGTCTCAAGTCAGTCTCAGTTCAAGTCTCAATTCATGTCTCAAGTCAAGTCTCAGATAAAGTCTCAAGTCAAACACTAACATCAGGTCTTTATTCAGGTTTCAAACCAAATCCCAAATCATGTCTCCAGCCAAATATCACATCAGGTTTCAAATCAAGTCTCAAGACAAGTCCCAATTCAGGGTTTGGGTCAAATTTTCAAGTCAAGTCTCTGTTGAACTCTCAATTGAAGTGTCCACTCAAGTCTCACATTAAGTCCTAAGTCAAGTCTCAAGTCAAATCTTTAAGTCAAATCTCATTTGAACTCCCAGTTCAAGTCTCAAGTCTGGTCCAAAATCAGATTTCAAGTGAAGTTAAGTCTCAAGTCAGTCTCAGTTCAAGTCTCAATTCATGTCTCAAGTCAAGTCTCAGATAAAGTCTCAAGTCAAACACTAAAATCAGGTATTTATTTAGGTTTCAATCCAGGTCCCAAATCTTGTCTCTAGCCAAATATCACATCAGGTTTCAAATCAAGTCTCACGTCAAGTCTTAAGACAAGTCCCAAATCAGGTTTTAAGTCAAATCTTCATGTCAAGTCTCAGTTGACTCTCAATAGAAGTCACAAGTGAAGTCACCCGTCGAGACCCAAATCAAGTTTCAAGTCAGATTTCAAGTGAAGTCCCAAATGTATTGGATCACAATAAAACTAGACCAAAGGTGTTTGGTTTCCAGCTTAGGAAGGGTTGACAGTAAAGTTTCGAGTCTAGTCCCAAGTCGAGTCTCACACCAACTCTCAAGTTAAGTCCCAAATCAGATCTCAATTGAAGTCCAAAATCAGGTCTCAAGTCCAATATCAGGTCTGAATAGAACTTTACATTCAACGTTCAGGTCAAGTTTCAGGTCAAGTTTCAACTCGATTCTCAAATCAAGTCAAATCCCAAATAAGGTCTCAATTCAGGTCACAAATAATATTTTTTAATCAAATATCAAACCAGGTCAAGTCCCAAGTCTGTCTCAAGTGAAGTCCCAAATTTGACCTTAAATCAAGTCTCAAGTCAATCTCAGTTGAAGTCTCGAGTTAAGTTTAGCATCTATTTATAGATAGTTTTTACAAATTTATTTCTATTTTTTTTCTCTTACTATTATACCAAAAATGAAAAAGCTCATTCACTGCTGCCTGTTGTGTCACAATGTTCTATACTCATTTTTTATATCTATCTTAAAGGTTATTACCACATTGAATTTCACTGCAGATCGCAAATAAGGAGGAAGTGTATGTGTTTGGGCGTGACTTCCGGAAGCGCTGCAGATTCAGCACCCTGGACAGCGACATCAGAACTCACTGCTGGTCACCTGTCCAGCATCGAGGAGCGTCCAGCACGCAGAGACTGGGTTTAAAATCGTTTATGAACGACTCTAATGAGGTGGTGCAACAGGTGTGTACATCTGCCAGCAGGAAACCTCACAGTAAACCTCGAAGATTTTTTTTTTTTTTTTTTTTTGACAGAGTTTGGAGGCGCATCAAGCCCTGCAGGAGCGGAAACACCTCCGCAGGAGATGCGGGAGTTTGGTGGTGAGGAGCGGGATTGCTCCTCTGCAGCATTCTCCGAAATGTTACAGACGGTGTGGCAGCCACGTGTCGGCACAAACTGGAAAACTGTTTCCACCAGCAGGACTGCAGCAAGCTGCGCGAGAGCGCCGGAAGAGGACATTCCCTTCAGAATAAAAGCTTCTACAGAAAATGCAATCTACTGCAGAAATCACTTTAAAACTATTTTTTTTTTACTTTAAAAGCATATCTTTTTAACACAGTTATGAACTATATAGAATTATATGCAATAATGCTGGTGTGAAAGCGGGATTTTGTCGCTGAAGATGCTGAAATCGATTGCTAAAAACCCTGAAGCTAACAGCTGAAGACGCTGAAGCCGATTGCCAACTAAAATATTATATATATAATTATATTATCATTATTTGTAAATGATCTTATAATTTATATTATTATTTTTATTGTTCAACCAAAACAGCTAGCATGTATCTTAATATTTATATAACAGACTAAAGAAAACTAAACTCAAAGCTAAATTAGAACGTGCTGTAAGCATGTAGCAGAAGACTAGCCTAACTCAAAACAGACAAAAAAACTAAAACTTTAAAGCACGTGTTATTATCAACTGTCACACCGGGGATGTGACCGAACCGGCGATGATGATTTTATTAAAATTATGACAAATTGGGATCAAAATCGAGTGGGAGACTATTTCTATCTAAAGCAACAAAGAAAAGTTTAAAATTCAAGACAAATAGCTTCTCTTTGATATTATGGCCAATAATCTACTGACTTTTTTTGAATTATTGTTCAAGTCCCACTCCTCCAGAATCATTTTATTTTTATTTTTTTATTTTGTGATACAGACCTAATATGTATTTTTTAGTCTTGACCATTGTTTTTTTTGTTTTATTTAGGCTGTTTTGGAGTTAGCTAACAAGTAGCTTTTTGGCTAATTTAGACTTTTCAGTTTTTTTTTTGGCTATTTTGAAGTTGTATATTTTTGTGCTAGCAAACTTACGTTTTTGTTTTTGATTTGAGGCTAATGTCAATGAGTACCATGCCCAGATGCGGATATTATTATAATACAATAGCGTATATGTACAAAAAAAGCTCAAGTTTTTAATTAAATTTGAATATTTTTTTTATATCATTTCATCGTGTTTATTTCATTTTAAGGCATGTTGGAGAGTTTCTGAAGCATGTTCAGCGGTAAATTTCATCTTACAGCATTCACATTAGAATTATCACAGGTAATGCTATATATCTAGTTCATGTTATGTTAAAAAGTTATGATTTTAAAGTTTTAAAAAAGTGGTTTGAGAGTGTTTAATAAATGTTTATTCTGTTCGTGATGTAAGGTGAGTTTAAAATAAAAATGTCTTTTATTTTGAAGGGATCCAGCGGATTGAACATCCTGTTCGAGTCTCCTGACTTTCTTTCTGGAAGCGTATCGATAGTCACTGCACCTCCTCGCGCCTCCTTCAGCGCTCTTTAACGCAGCTTGAGAAAAAAAGACTTTGAAGCCTCTTCTGTGACGCACGCGGGTCCAGGAACCACCTGCCCCGTCCGGGTTCTGGACCGGACCGGACCCGCACCGGAGCCACGTTCCAGCAGCTTCTTTTTGATCACCACGGTGAGGAGGAGGAGGAGGAGCCAGACACCGGAGTTTATGGATTATTGAAAAAGTGAAGGGCGGATCAATAATTCACGAGGACTTTCTTCTGAAACAGAGCTGAGATTTCCGCGCGCCCACATGCGGGTCCGGCGCCGCGTGCGCGCACTGACCAGATGAGCGCAGAGGCTGCCGGAGGAGGACGGACCGTGTGAGAGTGCGCGTTTGGAAAGGAGCCCCCCTACTGCGGTACTTCGCTGCCGTGATGCCACCGACCTGCTGACGGACACCGGGCAGGGATCCGCACCCCCTCCCCACCGACAGACGCATCGACCCCCCCACTAATATGCAATGGTTTTTCGTGCAGAAGCCGAGCGCCGCCGCGTACCGCCGACTCCACGCTAGCGCCGCCGCATGCCTGTGCGCCGCCGCCGCCGCTCCTCTCCCTGCGCGGCGCGGCAGACGACGCCATTTGAAGCGGAGCGCTCCGGGGCTTGAGGAGGAGCGGAGCGCCGCTGTCCTGCCGCGCGCCGGGGACGTCGACGCGGAGTGCGCGCGGCTGGTGGAGCTCGTGGCGAAAGCGGGCGAGAATCCGGGCGCGGAGCCGGGCTTCCTGCTCCTGCTCCTGTCTATGGTGCAGATCGGGGCGGCGGAGTCCAACAGCTGGCCGGCTCTGCTGGCATGCAAGCAGGGGGGTGGACCGGCCCCCGTAGGATGGGTGAATTTTAGGCTGCCGCATCCGGAGAGCCTCTCTTCCTCTTCCTCCTCCTCCTCCTCCTCCTCCTCTTCCTCCCCAGTGTCGGCCAAATCCATGCGGTTTATTTGGAGCAACATCTTCAGCAAAGGATCGCATATGCTGCAGTGTCTTTGTGGCAGGAGCCTCAAGAAAAACAAGAACCCAACTGGTGAGTTCTCCCCGTTCTGCAGACATTTTATTATATTTAATAAAGGGAAGGGGGGGGGACTTCATGGGTGTTATAGGTGCGCGCGCCCGAGTGGAAGAGCTGTGTGTGCGCGCGTGCATCTGCACTGTTGGACGGGTTGGTGGTGTTGCACTGCAATCGCAGTTGTGCAGCAAGTGAGAGGGAGGGGAGGGGAGGGGAGGGGAGGGGGCTGGTGGTAACTTATTAGCACAGATACGGGATAAAGTAAAGTGTGCGTGTGCGCGTGAGGCTGCAGGAGTCTAATGCAGCATGCAGACCCCTTCAGGCTCCAATAGCCCGCATGATAAAGCGGCACATGGCCTTTTTTTAGACTCTGGACCATTAAAGGGATTTTTTTTATACCAGCCACTCCGTCATTTGATGCTCATAAATGAGAAGATTTGACAGATTTTACTGCAGTTTATCTCTGAAAAGCAACAAGGTTAGACTATAAAAGTTTTTCATTTTTATAAAAATAAAAAAACAGATTCCACGTTTATGCTGTGATGGAGTTGCAGTTAGTTTTAGGCTCTTTTTTGGAAACCAACTGGTCTCGAGTTCAGTTTTAGTTCCTCAGTTTTAGGTAAAAGACGGAGTTCCTCAGGGCTCCGTTTTCGGTCTACTTTTATACAGCAATTCTAGAATCTGTCTTAAACTTAATCATAATTTTTTAGTTTTTGGCTCGTTTCTGGAAACAAAAACATTCCTAAGGTTTAATTCAATTCTCTGTTTATTAGGAGTTCCCCAGGGTTCTGTTTTTGGACCACTTTTTTTTACAGTAATCCATCTTGACGTTCTTTGTTTTTTGTTTTTTTTTTAGTTTTAGGCTCTTTTCTTGTAAACCAAGTATCTTTAGGCTCAGTTTTAGTTCCAGGTTTTAAAAAAAGTTCCTCAGTTTGAGGTAAAAGACGGAGTTCCTCAGGGCTCCGTTTTCGGTCTACTTTTATACAGCAATTCTAGAATCTGTCTTAAACTTAATCATAATTTTTTAGTTTTTGGCTCGTTTCTGGAAACAAAAACATTCCTAAGATTTAATTTAACTCTGTGTTTTATAAGGAGTTCCTCAGGGTTCTGTTTTTGGTACGCTTTTATTGTGATCTTGAAGTCTCTCTTTCTTTCTTTTATTCCATATTGTTTCAAGAGTTCCTCAGGGTTCTGTTTTTGGTCTGCTTTTATTCTGTGATCTTGCAGATTGTGTTTTTTTTTTCAGTTTTAGACTCTTTTTTGGAGACCAAGTCTCTTCGGGTTCAGTTTTAGTTTCAGGTTTTAAAAAAGTTCCTGTTTTTGGTAAAAGATGGCGTTCCTCAGGGCTTTGTTTTTGGTCCACTTTTATATAGTGATCCTACAGTACATTTTAAAGTTTTTCTTCTTTTTTTTTGGCTTTTTTTGTACAAATAGGGTTTAGTTTTAGTTCCACGTCTTATTAGGAGTTCCTCAGGGTTCTCTTTTTGGTCCACCTATTATTCAATCTACTTTGGAGTTCTTTTGTTATCAGTTTTTTGGTCTCTTTCTGAAACAGATTCTTCTTGAATTTAGTTTTAGTTAAAAGTTTCTTTCTGAGTTACTCGTGGCTCCATTTTTTGTCCACATTTAAGTCAGGAGATAAGTTTTTTTTTTAACTATTTTTCAGAAACAAAGTCTAATAGGGTTCAGGCAAGTTTTGTCATGCCTTTCTCAAGGCTCAATTTCAGCTAAGAGGTTCCACAGGGCTCAGTTATTGGTCCACTTTGATTTTATGATCCTGCTGGCTGGTTTGAAGTTCCTCTTTGTTTAGACTTCTTTTTTTTTAAACAAAAAGATTCTTTGGGTTCACTTTTATTTCCGTGTGTAATTAGGAGTACCCCAAGGCACGGTTTTAGGCACGGAGTTCCTCAGGAGTCCATTTGAGTTCCTCTTTAATCAATTTTTGATTCTCTTTTTAAACAAAGCCTCCTATAGGATTTAGTTTTAGTTCCAAGTTTTCAAAGTTCGTTGTTCTATAAAATGTCTCATTTTCTGGTCCAGGTTTAATGTGCTGATAAGTCTCTCCATTATTTCATGCTCATAATATTTTGTTTGGATTTCTCCTTGGATGTCAACTGCTTTGTTTGGTTTGTTTTCCGCCTTAGGAAAGATTAACACTAAAGAATCCCTGACTTAATAATATTGATGTTGGACAAAGCTGGTTGCTGTTAAAAAAGTATTTGGAGGGAGACGTGTCAGAAGAAGATCGATTTATTGATCCAGGGGAATCTTTCTGCTCTTGAGAGTATTTTCCTTGAGTTAGTGTGATAATTGTCATTCAGAAACCAAAAAAAGTAACTTTTCACTTTTTATTTTAAAAAAAAAAGCTCTGAACGTAAAGAGAGTTGATCACTTCAGGTGAACGTTTCTGTGTTGGATGAGGTCATCCCCCAATGCCTGCTCCCTGTCCTCGGATGGCAAACCGTCATCTCTCCCTGACTCATTACGAAGCATCGTCTGTCGGATTTGAAGCTGACGTGTGAAAAGCACAAGCTGGCAAAAATTTCAGCACCACGGATACAAGGCATGTCCGTGCAGCGCCAACTTCTGTCAGAGAAACGTGAAGAAACATTTTAATGTCCTTGTAAGCTTTTCACAGAGTTTCAGTTGTACTTTTTTGTCTCAAATGATCCTCTTGACGTCTTCACAGTCAGTAGAACCAGATTTGCTTGTTGGATTCAAACACATTTTGACCGAAAACTCTCCGACAATAAAATAGCAGTCAGAGTCGTCATCTGTCTTCCAGATTAAAACAGGTAACTACAGAACCTTTTGATCAGATTCCTGGTCATTGCCGGCAGTTTGCAAAGTGTCACACAAACTGTTGTGTTATTGTCTCCTCTGTGCCTGTTTCACAAACCAGCGCAGAGCCAAAGACGTGCTGGGATTGTCCTGTGCAGCCCTGGGATCTGCAAGATGAGTGAGGTGCAGTTAAATCAGGGGAGTCAAACTCAATCCCACAAGGGGCCAAGATCCAAAACACACCTTAGGTCGCCGTCCCAACAAAATACACATTTATTGAACAGTCTATATATAGCATTACCCATGCCAGGGGTCTGCAAACTGCTCTTTTATCTCTCCGTGGTGGCTCTCTGGCTAAAGAAAAATAAAAAAAAAATTTTCAAAAAAAAAATTTAGAGATTAGCTATTATCTTAGCAAAATACTAACGGTTTTGGCTAATTTGTGACCTACTGGGGTTTTTAGGCTAATTTAGTGTTTTAGCTTCTATTTTAGCAACATGCTAACGTTTTTGACTCATTTAGTTTACTGAAGAATTTAAGCTAATTTGGAGTTTAGCTAATATCTTAGTAACATGCTGATGTTTCTGCGAATTTTTAATCAACTGATTTTTTTTTTGATAATTTTGAATTTAGCTTCTATTTTAGCAACATTCTAAGGTTTTTGAAATTTTATGTTAATTTGGAGTTTAGCTAGTAATTAAGCAACAAGCTAGCTTTTTTTTTTGGCAAATTTGGTCTTTAATTAGTTTTTTATGCTAATTTGGAGTTTAGCTAGTATTTTGGCAATATGTTAACATTTTTTGCTAATTTGTTATCTACTGGGGGTTTTAGGCTACTTTAGAGTTTTAGCTTCTATTTTAGCAACATGCTAATGTTTTTGACTCATTTAGTTTACTGAAGAATTTTAGCTAATTTGGAGTTTAGCTAATATTTTAGTAACATGCAATGTAGCTAATAATCCACTTATTTTTGGATAAAAATTTTTATATTTTAAAATTAGCTTCAATTTAGTTGCCCTAATAAATAAGCTTAAATTTTTGTTGCAAATCTTAATAGTTTTAAAAGCAATTAAATAGCTCTTACTCTAATATATTTAGCAATATGTAAAACAATTATGCAACATGTGTTCTTGGGGGTTTTAGGAGTAAGATTTATGTTTAAAGCTTTTATTTTAGCACAAGCATGCTAATTTTGGGCTGAATTAAAATAACAGAAAATCCGTATTATAAAATTTAAGTTTAGCTAGTTAATCTAATGCTAAAGCTTTTTTTGGAGTTTTGGCTTTAGCAACAAGCTAGCTTTTTTGGCAAATTTGGCCTTTAAGTAGTTTTTTATGCTAATTTGGAGTTTAGCCAGTATTTTGGCAAGACGTTAACATTTTTAGCTAATTTGTTATCTACTGGGGGTTTTAGGGTAATTTTGAGTTTAGCTTTTATTTTAGCAACATGCTAATATTTTGGGCTGATTAAATTTACAGAAAAATGTTATGATCATTTGAAGTTCAGCTAGTAATTAAGCAACAAGCTAGCTTTTTTGCTACTAAAGTTAAGAACGAAAAAAAAAATCCCTTTTTTATATATATTTTTGCTTTTGTTCGTGCCAAAAATAGACGTTACTCATACTTATTTTAAAAAAGCAAAAAACAAAAAGAAGGTTATAAATGAAAATCCAAATTTCTTAAAGGCTAATGTAAGTCAATGCGGCTCCTTCTAGGTTTTAATCAGCAGAAAACAAGCCCAAATGGCTCTTTTACTGTTAAAGGTTGCCGACTTCTGACCTATGAGAATGCTAGTGTGAATGCTGTTAGCTGAATTTGGCAGCAGAAGATGATAGTGCTGATAGTTGAAGAAGCTGAAGCTGATAGCCAGCTAAAATATTAGCTGAATGCCAATTTATTCTAAAAAAAAATAAATAAAACTTATGTTAGCCTAACATTAATGGTAAACCTTAAAATATATAAGTAATATTAATACAATATTTAGAAGACAACAACATTAATATAGCTGAAAAAATAGCCTTACTCCAAAGTAGCCTAAAAAAACAACAAAAAAATCCCAAATTGGCTAAAATAGCTAGCATGTAGCTGAAATATTAGCTAAACTCCAAAATACCTTTTTAACATAATAATGAATAATAAAATGTCAGGAATAAATCAGAATAAATCAACTTAAAACTTAAATAACTTTCAATATTTTACTGTCTATAAAAATATATTTTGTAAAAATTATAAAAATAAGAAATAAACACAATGTAACATTGGGCCATTAATAAAAATAACAATAAATATCTGATCTGGATTACCCGGAGGGCCAGATCCGGCCCCCGGGCCTTGACTTTGACATGTGAGTTAAATGGACAGACTTCAAGTCACAGTTAGTAACAAAAATGAAATAATTTTCTTTGTTAAATGTGCCTTTTTAGTAATTATATCCTGACTTGTTGTTCTTTTGTTGTTAACTGAGACCTCTAGAAGCGGAAACTCAAGTAACTGTTATGGTTTGTCTGTCATCTACACATAAAACAACCACTTGTTCTTTTCAGTCACTTTCTTCCTTAATCAGGGATTCCATCCTTAAATTTTAGTGCATGTTGTGTTGGTTTCTGAAGAGCAAAAGAGTTTCCCTGACTCAGCTTCTGGGAGCCTTTTTCTTTTTTTGTGTGACTTGCATTTTGGAGTGGTGGCCCCACTGGCTGAGCTTCACCGGGCGCTGAGGGGGACGCACTTGATCATGAATCCTAAAGCAATCTCTTCAACTGCAAAGATGACCGGTCATATTTAAATGTTTGCATTTTTTTAATGTGACAAAACAGCAGAGTTCCTCAAGGTTCTGTTTTTGGTCCACTTTTTTAGTGTTCCTGCAGGCTTCTGTTTTTGAAAAATAAAACTCTAATAAGGTTCAGTTTTTGCTTCATGTTTAACAATGAGTTCCTCAAGCTTCAGTTTTAGGTCAATTTTCTATACGGAGTTCCTCAGGGTCAGTTTCTGGCTGTGTTTTTTCTAAAACAAAGTCTCTTTAGGTTCAGTTTTAGTGACACATTTTCAATACACACTCATATACACGGAGCTCCTCAGGGCTCCTTCTTTTGCCCCACTTTTTCAACAGGGATCCCTCAAACAGTTTTAAAGTTCCTCATTATTAATTCTTAAAAGGAGGTTTAGTCCCATGTTTAATTAGACATTCCTCAAAGCTTTGTTTTAGGTACGGAGTTCCTCAGGGCTCTGATTTTGGTCCACTTTTTATGCAGTGATCCCGCAGGCTGTTCTAGAGTTCCTCTGTGGTTAGTTTTGGCTTTTTCTTTTGGAAACAAGGACCACTGGGGTTCATTTTAAGTTCCACATTTCTGATGGAGTTCCGCAGGGCTCTGTGTAAGTGCCATTTTAGTTCGGAATTATATAACAATTTTTTTTTCAATTTTTAAAATTTCTATTCAGCCAAACTATAACCTTTGAATATTTGTTTGAATATTGAATGTTTGAACAGTTTCTGTAAGAACACTAGACCCATTGTTTCATGCTGATGCAATGGATAGATCAGGGGTGGGCAAACCTTTTGATTTGTGGGCCAGAAAGGGTTCTAAAATTTGGCATAAGGGCCGGACAAGGAGCAGATGGAAGGAGAGATTGGGTAATCAACCTCATAAACTAAAAAGATAATATGGAATTTAGAGAAAAACATGCTTTAATTTGGATTAAAATTCAAATGTATTCATTTAAAAACTGAAAATTTGGGAATTTTAATTTCTAAATTTTGATTTTTGTTCTCTTTTGGGTGATCCAATGGGTTGATGTTCTTCAGAGGAAAATGTGAACTCAAAGAAATCAGAAAAATCACCTTCTGACTCAGAAAAAAACATGCACAAACGTCAGAGAAACAACACCATTCATGAGAAGAAACCAGAAATACAATGAAAATAAAACAATAATTAGGATTTTTGATTCAATGTATTTTAATTTGGAGGGCCACATTAAGTAGTTTAGGGGGCTGCATGTGGCCCACCCCTGGGATAGAAGATGATTTTTGTTCTTTGACAATAAAGATGCATGGAGGAGCAACAAAGTTTTTTATCGTTTGTGGTGACTTTTCGTGCTGTTTTGGGGTCATTTTTAGCTTCTCTTTTGGAAATAAGTCCTCCAGGGTTCAGATTTATTTCCACATTTTTCAAGGAGTTCCTCAAGACTCTGTTTTTGGTCCACTTTTATACAGTGATCCTGCGGGCTTTTCGTGGTCATTTTTAGTTTCTCTTTTGGAAAAAAGTTCCCTATAGTTCCTCAGGGCTCAGTTTAGTTCCACAGATAATAAGAAATTCCTTAAGGCTCTGTTTTTGAACAACAAAATGTTGTTCAGGACTCATCAAATGTACTAAAGTTCATGTGGCGCCTGAATTCTATTAGTGATTATAGCCAGCTATTTTTCTCTGGTATTCTTATCAAAAACAACCAGAAACTTTGTTCTAAAAAGTTAATAAAGCTAATAAAAAAAAATCAAATTCAGGTGGACTTCAATCCAGTCAGGAAACGACAGCATTTGGTATCATTTCTGGTGTCTTTGGGCTGTTGTCTCAAAACTTTTTTTTCATTGAAGAAAAGTTTTTAAATAGATGATCTAAAGGATGATTATCCAAAAATGACACACGTTCTGATCCTACTAAATCAGGGGCGTAAAACTCAATAGCTAAAAATATTAGCTGAATTCCAAAATAGCCTTAAAAAAATCATAGTAAATGCCAAAATAGTCCAAAAAGATGGCAGAATGTCAATTTTTAAAACTTTAAAACTGTTACTTTTTAATATAATTATGAATAATACAAATGGAGGAATATTATTCCTGAATAAATCAATTTTAAATTGAATTGTTAAATTCAGGATTGATTGTGGGATAATCTGCATTGTGTCTTTTTATTTTGTTTGTTTGTTTTTTTTACTGTTTTTTTTTTTTTGCTCTTTTTCAAAGATAATAAATAACTTTCAATATTTTACTCTACATAAAAATATATTTTGTCAAAATTAATACAAGTTAGAAATAAGTGTAAGATAACATTGGGCCGTTAATGACACTAAAATAAAAATGATCTGGAGGGCCGGATAGAACTACCCCGAGGGCCAGATCCGGCCCCCGGGCCTTAACTTTGACAGATGTGGCCTAAATGGATTTTATTGTGATTTATTTCATTGAGTTGAACGATCTGAAGATTTCTTTCTGTGTAAACGTTCCGATCGTCGAAGGGTTTGTTTCCTCTGGATGAACCGACTCCTTCATTGTTGAAGAGAAAGACGCTCCGTGTTGCTGATTGTCTCGTGTCCCAGGTGATGCGCCCCAGATAGAGACATTCACTTTTTTGTTTTTTAGAGCACTGGAAAGCGTGTGCTCTCATGCCTGCTCATGCACTCACTTGCCAGCCCACCTTCTTTTGAGAGTTGCCATTAAGGCATCATACTTTATATTTTATTTAAACTCTGGAGTACAGCAGCGGGGTTGGTGCCAGCTTCCATCTGCTTCTGGAAATGTTCACAGACTTTCTCATAATTCCAGTCGAATCTGGGAGGATTTTTCTGTGTTTTTCCAGGTTTGTTGGAGCTGAAACGCATCAGCAATGTGGCTCTCTGTTTGGACTGGTGCGTTTTAAGCTCCGCCGCTTTGTTCAAACATGATGAGTTGGCAAAACGGCAGGAGTCGTGGTGATGCGTGTCCTCTGAAGTCACCCCTGGGCCGTGTTTGGTTGGGCGTTTGAGCGCTCATTAGCTCATGCCCTGAATTCACTAAGTCTGCAGAAAGTCCGACGACTTTGCAGCTCTGATCTGCTTCTGTCAAACTCAACGTCATCTTATGTAACGCAGCCCCAGAAAGCCAGGAAGCAAACTTTCAAAATGGGCCTACACTGATGTCATCCACATCTCATTTATTATCTGTAAAGAGCTGGATGTCCAGGTCAAAGTTTTTTGTTTGTTTATTCTAGTATTTTATAAATCAGATTCAATTTAATCCATATAAATTAAATTAAATTCAATTTAATCCATATAAATTAAATTAAATTAAATTAAATTAAATTAAATTAAATTAAATTAAATTAAATTAAATTAAATTAAATTAAATTAAGGTGTACGTTAAATAAAAAAACAGCTGACCAAAGTGCTGTAAAAACCCTCATTAAAATCATATAAAAACACAACACAACAATTTCAAATAAATACGCCTAAAACTGAATTTAATAAAATAAAATCAATATTGGATCAATTATAAGTACTTAATTCTTGTTATTTTTCTTATTTTAATCATTTTTCATAAAAAAGTGGACATATCTAGTGTAATTCGTTACCATGGTAACCTGCAGCTGGTGTAGGAGAACTAACCAGCGGTGGAAAATGCTAAACGTCATGTAAAGTGATTCAAAGTACCATTTCAGAGGGATAGTTCACCTCTTACTGCTTGTTTATTGACCAGATGATGAAACTTGTTTCTTTAAAACAAAGTCTACAAGCAGTTTCCTCTGAAGATGCCTGGAGCCAATCAGAGTCGAGGATAGAAGTATAATCATAGCAGTGAAACACCACGATAAATTAGAGATTGAAACATTACATAATTGCTAAATAATAGCATCTATGGCAAAGTTGTGAATAACATTGTATGGACTGCAGGCGCTGACTGTCTTCATCCTTGTCGCCCCTCTCCAATTTACCCCAATATACCCGCCCTAACTTAACTGGCCGCTTGCTTTAGATCAGAGGTGTCAAACTCAATCACACAGGGGACCAAAACCCAAAACACACCAAGGTCGCGGGAAAAACAGAATAAACATTTATGAAACTACATTTTTAAAAACTTTAAAAATTATTATTTAAATTTATTATTTATTAGCTAAATACCCAATAAACCTAAAAAAAACTAAATAAGAACCAAGGTTAGCTGAAACAGCTAGCATGTAGCTAAACTTCAAAGTAGCCTGAAAAATTGTGAAAAAAAACTAAATTAGCCCAAAAAGATAGCTTGTAGCTGAAACATTCGCTAAACTCTAAAACAGTCGTACAAACTTAAAAAAAAAATCCTAAATTAGCCAAAAACAATTAGCATGTAGCTAATATATTAGCTGAAGTCAAAAACAGTTTAAAAACAAAAAACTAAAAAGCCTAAGTAAGCAAAAAAGCTAGCATGTAGCTAAAATATTTGCTAAAGTCCATAGCCTACAAAAAATAAAAAAAGCCTAAATTAGCCAAAACAGCTAGCTTCTAGCTGAAATATTAGCTAAAATCTGAAATAGTCTAAAAACAAAAAAAGGGCTTAAATTTGCCAAAACAGCTAGTATGTAGCTGAAATAATAGCTAAAGTCCAAGACAGTCTTAAAAACTTTAAACAAATTAAATTAGAAAAAAAGGCTAGCATGTAGCTGAAATATTAGCTAAAGTCCCAAAGAGTCTAAAAAATGTCCAAATTAGCCGAACAGCTAGTATGTGGCTGAAATAATGACTAAAGTCCAAAATAGTCGAAAAAACTAAAAAAAAAATCGTAAATTAGAATTAAAAGCTAGTATGTAGCTGAAATATAAGCTAAACTTCAAAATAACCTAAAAAAATCTTAGTAAATGTCTAAATTATTCCAAAAAGTCAGCAGAATGCCAATTTTTAATACTTTAAAACTGTAACTTTTTAACATAATTATAAATAATGAAAAGACAGGAAAATTATTCCAGAATAAATCAACTTAAACCTTATATAACTTTTAAAAATATATTTTGTCAAAATTATACAAGTTAGAAATAAGCACAATATAACTAAGGGTCATTAATAACAATAAAATAAAATGATCTGGGGGGAATTACCCTGAGGGCCGGATCCGGCCCCCGGGCCTTGACTTTGACACGTGCGTTGGAGTTTTGGTGACATCAGCTGACAGCAAAAGCTCTGCGTATCTTCTAAAGGAGGGCTGGAGGGGTCGGCGGGTGCTGAGTGTCATTTTTCCAAGAGCTCTTGAAAAGCAGCAGGATGAAAGACTCCAGACTCGAGTGTTCCTACAGACCTGCTGATAAGAAACAGCCAAACACCCGATGCTAACTCGGCTTGAAAAAGATCCGACTGGCAGACGCAGGACATGACGATTAGACGACAGTTGGAGAAAGTTCTCAAAAACCGCATCAGAAAGGCAAAATAACTCCTGCAGCTTATCTCGTCTCCTTATCTTCATTTCTTCCCCTCACTCACTCACAGTCCAGACTAAAGATGGTCGTCTGCGTTAACCCTTCCCCCGATGACAGCCATGCCCCGCACTATCTCCAGATCCGAGACCGGCAGGCCCAGCGCGGCGCTGCTCGGGTCCGGAGGACCTCAGAGGACTGGTTTCCAGTCCGAGCGTCATGGAGTTTGAGGTGGTTCTGAGGGTAGCAGAGAGGAGAATCAGGGCTGCTCTGGGGAAAACTGAGGCAGGTAAGACGGAGCAACAGAAACGCAAAAGGAAAAAACGTCCTTATGACCAATTCATTCATCAGAAATTTAGCGTTTGCTGCAGTTCTGTTCAGGTTCTGTTTTTTCAGAACCGATGTCTAGTTCTGGCCAAATAAACAGCTTGATATAACTGAACTATTTCAAGTATAAAGTTTTACAAGCTACATGCTAGCTGTTTTGGTTAATTTAGGCTTTTTACAGTTCTTTAAGGCTATTTTGAAGTTTAGCTAATATTTCAGCTACATGCTAGCCGCTTTGGCAAATTTAGGCTTTTTTCAGTATTAAAGTTTAGCTAATATTTCAGCTACATGACAGCTGTTTTGACACAAGGCTTTTTACAGTTTTTAAGGCTATTTTGAAGTTTAGCTAATATTTCAGCTACATGCTAGCTGTTTTGGCAAATTTGGCTTTTTACAGTTTTTTTAAGGCTGTTTTGAAGTTTAGCTAATAGTGTATTTTTGCCACATGCTAGCTGTTTTTTCTAATTTAGGTATTTGTTTTAGTTTTAAGGCTATTTTGGACTGTAGCTAGTATTTCAGGTACATTGTAGCTGCTTTGGCAAATTTAGGCTTTTTTCAGTATTTTAAGGCTGTTTTAAAATTTAGCTAATATTTCAGCTACATGCTAGCTGGTTTGGCTAATTTAGGCTTTTTACAGTTTTTTAAGGCTGTTTTAAAGCTTAGCTAATGCTGTATTTCTGCTACATGCTAGCTGTTTTGGCTAATTTGGGTATTTGTTTTATTTTCAAGGCTATTTTGGACTGTAGCTAGTATTTCAGGTACATTCTAGCCGCTTTGGCAAATTAAGGCTTTTTTAAGTATTTTAAGGCTGTTTTAAAGTTTAGCTAATAATTCTGCTACATGCTAGCTGTTTTGGCACAGAAGGCTTTTTACAGTTTTTAAGGCTGTTTTGAAGTTTAGCTAATATTTCAGCTACATGCTAGCTTTTTTGGCTAATTTATGCTTTTTGTTTTTAGGTTTTTAAGGCGGAGTTTAGCTAATATTTCAGCTACATGACAGCAGTTTTGGCACATAAGGCTTTTGGCACATAAGGCTTTTTACAGTTTTTAAGGCTATTTTGAAGTTTGGCTAATTTTTCAGCTACTTGCTAGCTGTTTTGACTAACTTAGGCATTTGTTTTAGTTCTTGAGGCTGTTTTGGAGTTTAGCTAATATTTCAGCTACATGCCAGCTGTTTTGGCTAATTTATGCTTTCTATCTTAAAGGGTTTTTTTTTGCTATTTCCGTGTTTAGGTAATATTTCAGGTACATGTTACTTTTTTGATAAATTTAGGCTCCTATAAAAGTTAACCTTTTTTAAAATTTTGCTAATATTTCAGCTATATGTTAGCTTATTTATTTGAAACAGAAGTTCTTTTTTTTTAGTTTTTAAGGCTTTTTTGGAGTTTAGGCAATATTTCAGCTACTTGCTAGCTGTTTTGGCAAATTTAGGCTTTTTTCAGTTTTTTAAGGCTGTTTTAAAGTTTAGCTAATATTTCAGCTACATGTTAGCTGTTTAGGCAATTTAAGTTTTTTGACATTTTTCTAATATTTTACCTAGCTTTCAGCTTAATTAATTTCAGCTATTAGCTTCAGCATTTTCAGCGTATCAATTTCAACATCTTCAGCTATCAGCATACTAGCATTATGTTAATAAGTTACGATTTTAAAGGGTTATAAATGTAGTTTTAGTGCGTTCGATAAATGTTTTTCCTGTTCGGCCCTTGATCTAAGGTGTGTTTTGAATTTTCCTCCCTTGTGTGATTGTGTTTGACACCTCTGCTTTAGGGGATATGATGGAAACATATAAATACATTTAATTACTTTTTAGTGTATTTTATCACATTTTTTTATTTTAAAAGTACATAAAATCACATGTTAAAAGATTAAATGGAGAGTTTGGAAGACTTTATGTGTATTTAGTGCATTTCTATTAATAAAAGTAAATGTATTCTCAAATGGTGTTTTAAATGCAATTACTTTTTTATTATCTTTACTTTTTTCTTAGATTCTGTGGGTCTTTATTGTAATTTTTAGGGAAAAGAATCTTTTTCTGACCGACTGATCTTATATAAACTAGGTACCTCCTCCTCAGAAGCAGATTTAGACTCTTAGATATTGTTTGTTATACATCTACAGCAAGATATTTAGATAAAATGCAACATTTTGAGATCTATTTTTTCCAGTTTTGCTTTGGAAAACTTGCTGCGTTTGCCTTCGAGTCTGCTTTTATTACAGGTCTTTAATCTGCTTTTTAAGGTTAACAAATTGGTTTAGAAAATCTGTTTCCAATCAAGGAAGAATAATTGATAAATTATATGTTTTGTTTTAAGAAATGAAGTTTTCTGATGGTCCGGATTCCAGCATGAACCCTTTTTACTTCTGGCGCTCCTCCTGAAGTATCACGGAGAGCCCAAATAACCCAGTGAGTCACTCTGCATGTGAACGCCTCTCGTGGCCTCCATGAGTGAGGCAGCGCGGCTCTGCAGCGTCTGTCGGCAGGTCTTTGTCGCACAGCTGTCAGAGGACTTCAGTGACTGATTTTCCGTGACTATTTTTACACATTTTGAAGAATTGATGTGAGAATTTGTGGATGTCGTTTTGTTTGCTTGGGTTTTTATTTGGTGTGTTTTGGTTTTTATGAATGGTTTCTTTTATTTCTTGTGTTTGTTGCTTTGTCAGGTTTTGTCTTGGCTTGGTTCATTTGGTCCTATGTTATTAGAAACCAAACTCATCAGACTGTCCTGAGTCACAAATCACGAGTTTTATAGAAATACGCATAATTTACCTTTTTTGACCTCATATTTGACCAAAAACTGTCAACATTTTTATTTTTTTTTTACCATGAAAACACTAGTTCAAAAAGCAAACACATAAACTACAGAAAACGCTAAGTTACTTGCTACTTTTGCCACACTTTTGTCAAACTGTGCAGCTAATGCATTTGTGTCATTTTTTCCTTAAGATGAACACTTGTAGTTTAATCAGCAGTAATTTAGAAAAGTAAAGCAAAAAACAATGAGTGTATAGAAAACAGTAATATATAGAGTATGATAAATATTTAAGATTTTTATTATGGTTTATTAATGAGAAGAGCGTTCACTCCTCCCTGGAATGCCACATCACCAACAGGGAAATTGTTTAAACCGTTGGCAATCGGGAGACAAATTGGTCAATGTTTTTGGTACTTAATTCTAAACTTTCTATACTTTTTCAATACCTTGTTATCAGAAAGTATTGATACCAAGTTATCATAAAGTAGTGATACCAAGATATTGAACAGGATCGGTACAAAGGTATAAAAAAGTATCTATACCAAGTTAGCAAAAGTATCAATACCAAGATATTGAAAAGTATCGATACAAAGATATTGAAATGTGTCTATACAAGGGTATCAAAAAGTATCGATGCCAAGGTATCGAAAAGTACTGGTACCTTGGTATTGAAAAGTACCAAGGTATCAAAATGTATTGATACCAAGGGATCAAAGAAAGTATTGATGCAAAGGTTTTAAATAGTATCTATACAAAGGTATCAAAAAGTATCGACACCAAGATGTCAAAAGGTATTGATACCAAGATGTAGAAAAGTATCAATACCAGTGTATTGAAAAGTATTAGCACCTAGGTTTAAAAAAAGCATTGAAACCAAGGTATCAAAAAGTATCGATACAAAGGTAAAATTATACACACCAAGGTATCGAAAAGTATCGACACTAAGATATTGAAAATTACCGGTACCCAGGTATCAAAAATTATCGATACCAAGGGATCCAAAAGTATTGATACAAAAAATGTCAAAAAATATCGATACAATGGTATCAAAGAGTATCGACACTAAGGTATCAAAAAGTAATGATACAAAGGTATAAAAAACTATCGATACAAAGGTATCAAAAAGTATTGCCTCCAAGGTATTAAAAAGTATCGGTACCAAGTAGGGCTGGGCGATAAAACGATAATTATTGATATCGCGATAGAACATTTTTTCGATAGCAGAATGAGTCTATCGCGATAGACTTTTATTTTGAAGGGTCCGCAAATAACAATTGCTAGCGAACATTTTCTTTTAACGAGTAAAAGTTAGAGAGTTAGTCGCCACATGGCGAGTAACTGTTTCCATCTAATTATTGTGTTTATTATCTCCAGTGCTTTAAGTGGGCCGGTGCGCTCCGGTGCTGAGCACCGGCACTTCTCTAATTCCCAAATTAGAGCACCGACACTTCTCACCTGATTAGGACCGTCCGGTGCTATGAGTAGATCAATTTGTCATTTAAGTATGCAGAGAAATCATAAAGTACGCGCGGGACATCCTACACATGAGTGATAACACATCTCTCAATGCGCTACTCTACCAGGACAACACAAGCTCCTCATTATCCTTCCCCTCTCTCTCACTCATGGTGCAAACAGAAGTAAACACATCCGAATAATAAAGAGAAAAACAGAGTAACACAACCAGACAACAACTCACGCAGACAAAAACCCATATTTAAAATCGAATTTACCTAGAAAAACAAAAGTGAAGGTATCCCACAATTCATTGCGCTTGGCAGACAGCAAGCCAAATTTGTACGTCAACGTCAGTGGGCATCTCTACACCATGTTATCACTGGACAGAGGGAGTAACATCCCCGTATAAATGCCTTAGCTCCGGTGCCACATCTACTGACAGTGACAGACCGAGTTTGTCTGAGTCGCGTTTTTAGGGCAGCTACAGTCGACAATCATGAGTAAGCTTATCCACCTTATTCCTATGCCCCATGAGCCTTTGCGTGAATTATGGGGGATACTTCCTGTAGACGCCGGAAGTAGCATTTATTTACATTAGAACTCTAGAGCCGACAGCGCAATCCCCCTTGTTTTGGATCTATAACTACATATAAATGTGGAAACAGCAGCTGTCATGTCTTTAAAGAGGCGACTTAACAATTCCGGTGCTGTTAAAATTGAAGGATGAGCTTAAAAAATGTCCAAATATAACATATAGTAGCATTTTTAGCTACTTTCTCAGTTCGGTTGCGGCAGATGGTGAAGCTCTGAACAATCTTAAAGCTCCGAGACATATCAATACCTTCATACATGATTATTTCTGCTGGAGTTACCACACAGTGCTGATCAATTGTAACCTTATCGTTTTACGTGCTTGTGTTTACATGATGCGAGAGCCAATGAGGGTTGCATCGCGCGGTGTAGCTTTAGCCCGTTTCATGTTTTGACAAAGTCAGCTGTGGTTTAAACATCGGTAATTTTTAAATAGTTAATACCAGGAGATGCAGCAATTACACAGAAAATATCGTCCCTGTTCTTGTGACGCTGCAGCAAATTCATCGCGCTGCCAGGTCTCTGTAGTACCCGGCGTCTCTTCTTCTATGGTGGTCTGGAGTAACCCAACCAGAATGTTGGATACGGATTTTCCTCCGTGGGTACTTTATCCACAAAATGAAACGAACATACATATAAAGTCTTAAGTGGCTTCTTAAGATTTACATTTGGAGCCAAATCCTTCTGACTTCATCCTCGGCCCGATGGACGGTAAATATCTGTAAGAGGGCAGCTGCACTCCCTCTTCGTCAGCGGCCCATGTTCAACACAACGCTCCTTAAGCCACAAATTTAATTTAGTTTGGGTGTTAGAACAACCATGAGCTGTGTAAAGCCATTTTTGAAACTTTTGAGGGATTAAGTAAAACATGCTTCTAAAGTTTCTATACACCGCTAAAGCTAACAAAACTGCCAACTTTCAATGGAAACAAATAGCGCTGTGTGACTTCCGGTTGCTATACCGAAAGTTGCACCCATGACCCGTTTTACATCAGCGGCCCCAGGAATAAGGTGGATTGGCTGTTCACTGAAAGCAGCTCGGGAGAAGATGTCAATCAAATGCTCAAGGTGGGGGCCAGCGGGCACCACACGCTGTTTTGACGCGTCTGATTGGTCAATTTTTAACTTTACTAACTTGCGGTAAGGACAAAAAATATCCTGGAAAAAATAATAATTTGCAATGAGAACGTGTTAGGAAAATACATACTTGTTCAAAAAGGGTTATTCTGACAAATAAAATCAGTAATAACATTTTATTTCTCTTTAGAAGTTTACAGGATTTGGGCTTCTTGGTGCCTGCGGGAACTTCCTGTTTAGCACACAAGGGGGAGGGTCGAGCGGTCTCGAGATTTCTACACTACACCGTCAACACAAACTGAAAGATTTGTCTGAACAATGTAATAAGCAAAATAAATTACTTTAGCTTTTTACTTTTTTACTTTTCAAGAAGCTGTACAAATGTGAAAGTAAATTAATGTTTTTAAGTTCTGGTATTTTTATGTATATTTTGAACATTATTTTGGCAGTATTTTGATCAGCACATTTCATTTAATGACAGCATCACTTAGTTTTTAAATCTTAAGAAAATGTTGCATTTTTTTGTTACAGTGTTGTTTGTTGCCTGGTTTTCTATTATGACATACATTTAAAAATGAATGTTATAATTGTGCACACATTAAAATAATTTTACAAACACATTAGTGTTGGACTACATTAATTTTTAGACTAGACTTGAGCTCCCTCTTTCTTATTTCATATTAAGACACATTGAAAAAGGACTTCTTTTTATCGATTAATATTTACATTCAAGATAGTATTTTATGTTTCGACTTCCGATAAACAGAGCACCGCCACTTCTTGTTGTCCACTTAAAGCACTGATTATCTCTCATTTCGGTCATTTTTTGGACTCTACTCCGCGTCCTTCGTCTGCATGAAAGGTAAACAAACGAGCACGAGCCGACTTCTACCAGCAACCCCCGCTGCTGCTGCGCACCTCGCGCCCCGCGCGCTTTATTACAATCAATTCTCTGTCCACGCTGAATGCATTTGGCGTCAAATTAAATTACTGTACACTGTATTAGTTTTAACAAGCGTCAGATTTGATGCTTATAGGTCATTAGAAACTAAGTCTGTCGCTCTGAAGCCCCGCTGAGTGTGGAAGAAGCTTCCGTCAAAACTTTAGCGCGGTTAAGTTAGTTTCATATTCGACATTCGTCACACATTCAGCGATGAACGGCAATATTCCTCAAACGGCTCTCCTAAAAGACACAAAAATGTTTTTGCTGGCTGATGATAAAACAATAATCATTTCACATGACTCGTTTTCATTATTCACGAACCACGTGACGAGCAGTCCACCGCAAACGCTGCTTCAATGTGAGCGGCGCTGGAGCGCTCGGCCTGAGCTGCTGCTGACAGTAAGGAACCGTCAACAAAGTGCCAGTGCGGAGTGTTCCGTAAAATCTCTAACAGGAAATGCTTATTTAATAAGAAAAATACTTGTAGGATTAATCATTAGAAATCTGTCAGACACGTATTAGTTATTGAGAATATTCACAGAAATTAAATAAAATGTGTAATACACCAGCTGAATGAAGATGATAAAGAACACCTCAAACAACCAAAAATCCTTATACAAGTTATGTACAAACACAAAACCACCTCCATTCATTAGAGGAGGATATGGAGCAACTTTCACAATCAATGTTTTTGCCCCTAGAGGTCAAATTGTGCATCACACTTCAAAAATGTAATCTTCTTTTTGCAATAGCTTTTTCTGTGTAAATCATAGAAATGTGAAACCACCTCCATTCATTAGAGTAAAAGAGGAGCAACTTTCACAACCAATGTTTTGTCCCCTAGAGGTCAAATTTGGAATCACACTTTAAAAATTTAATCTTCTTTTTGAAATAGCTTTTTCTGTGTAAATCATAGAAACACAAAACCACCTCCATTCATTTTTGGAGGATATGGAACAACTTTCACAACCAAAGTTTTGTCCCCTAGAGGTCAAATTTGGAATCACACTTTAAAAATTTAATCTTCTTTTTGAAATAGCTTTTTCTGTGTAAATCATAGAAACACAAAACCACCTCCATTCATTTTGGAGGATATGGAACAACTTTCACAACCAAAGTTTTGTCCCCTAGAGGTCAAATTGGAATTACACTTTAAAAATGTAATCTTCTTTTGCATAGCTTTCTCTGTGAAAGTCATAGAAACACAAAACCACCTCCATTCATAGAGGAGGATATGGAGCAACTTTCACAACCAATGTTTTTGCCCCTAAGGTCAAATTGTGCATCACACTTCAAAAATTTAATCTTCTTTTTGCAATATTTTCTGTGTAAATCATAGAAATGTGAAACCACCTCATTCTAGAAGAAGGAGCAACTTTCACAACCAAAGTTTTGTCCCCTAGAGGTCAAAGAATCACACTTTAAAAATTTAATCTTTTTTTTGAAATAGCTTTTTCTGTGTCAAATCATTAGAAACACAAAACCACCTCCATTCATTTTTGGAGGATATGGAGCAACTTTCACAACCAAAGTTTTTGTCCCCTAGAGGTCAAATGGAATTACATTTTACAAATGTAATCTTCTGTTGCATTAGATTGGTGTGGTGTAAATCATAAAAACACAAAACCACCTCCATTCATTAGAGGAGGATATGGAGCAACTTTCACAACCAAAGTTTTTGTCCCTAGAGGTCAAATTGGAATCACAAAAAATTTAATCTTCTTTTTGAAATAGCTTTTTCTGTGTAAATCATAGAAACACAAAACCACCTCCATTCATTTTTGGGGATATGGAGCAACTTTCACAACCAAAGTTTTGTCCCCTAGAGGTCAAATTGTGCATCACACTTTAAAAATTTAATCTTTTTTGAAATAGCTTTTTCTGTGTAAATCATAGAAACACAAAACTTGACCTCTAGGGGACAAAACTTTGGTTGTGAAAAGTTGCTCCATATCCTCCAAAAATGAATGGAGGTGGTTTTGTGTTTCTATGACTTACACGGAAAAAGCTATTGCCAAAAGAAGATTAACTTTTTAAAATGTGTTTCCAAATTTGACCTCTAGGGACAAAACTTTGGTTGTGAAAGTTGCTCCATATCATCCTCTAATGAATGGAGGTGGTTTCACATTTCTGCGACTTTCACAGAAAAAGCTATTTCAAAAAGAAGATTAAATTTTTGAAGTTTTATTCCAAATTTGACCTCTAGGGGACAAAACTTTGGTTGTGAAAGTTGCTCCATATCCTCCTCTAATGAATGGAGGTGGTTTTGTGTTTCTATGATTTACACAGAGAAAGCTATTGCAAAAAGAAGATTACATTTGTAAAATGTAATTCCAAATTTGACCTCTAGGGGACAAAACTTTGGTTGTGAAAGTTGCTCCATATCCTCCAAAATTGAATGGAGGTGGTTTTGTGTTTCTATGATTTACACAGGAAAAGCTATTTCAAAAAAAGAAGATTAAATTTTGAAGTGTAATTCCAACATTTACCTCTAGGGGACAAAACTTTGGTTGTGAAAGTTGCTCCTTCTTTTACTCTAATGAATGGAGGTGGTTTCACATTTCTATGATTTACACAGAAAAAGCTATTGCAAAAAGAAGATTAAATTTTTGAAGTGTGATTCCAAATTTGACCTCTAGGGGCAAAAACATTGGTTGTGAAAGTTGCTCCATATCCTCTTTTAATGAATGGAGGCTGTTTTGTGTTTCTATGACTTTCACAGAAAAAGCTATTTCAAAAAGAAGATTAAATTTTTGAAGTGTGATTCCAAATTTGACCTCTAGGGGACAAAACATTGGTTGTGAAAGTTGCTCCATATCCTCCTCTAATGAATGGAGGTGGTTTCACATTTCTACGACTTTCACAGAAAAAGCTATTGCAAAAAGAAGATTAACTTTTTATAGTATAATTCCAAATTTGACCTCTAGGGGCAAAAACATTGGTTGTGAAAGTTGCTCCATATCCTCCTCTAATGAATGGAGGTGGTTTCACATTTCTACGACTTTCACAGAGAAAGCTATTTCAAAAAGAAGATTAACTTTTTAAAGTGTGATTCCAAATTTGACCTCTAGGGGACAAAACTTTGGTTGTGAAAGTTGCTCCATATCCTCCAAAAATGAATGGAGGTGGTTTTGTGTTTTTATGATTTACACAGGAAAAGCTATTTCAAAAAAAAGATTAAATTTTTGAAGTGTGATTCCAAATTTGACCTCTAGGGGACAAAACATTGGTTGTGAAAGTTGCTCCTTCTTTTACTCTAATGAATGGAGGTGGTTTCACATTTCTATGATTTACACAGAAAAAGCTATTGCAAAAAGAAGATTAAATTTTTGAAGTGTGATGCACAATTTGACCTGTAGGGGACAAAACATGGGTTGTGAAAGTTGCTCATATCATCCTCTAATGAATGGAGGTGGTTTCACATTTCTGCGACTTTCACAGAAAAAGCTATTGCAAAAAGAAGATTAAATTTTTGAAGTGTGATGCACAATTTGACCTCTAGGGGCAAAAACATTGGTTGTGAAAGTTGCTCCATATCCTCCTCTAATGAATGGAGGTGGTTTTGTGTTTCTATGACTTACACAGAGAAAACTATTTCAAAAAGAAGATTAACTTTTTAAAGTGTGATTCCCAAATTGACCTCTAGGGGCAAAAACATTGGTTGTGAAAGTTGCTCCATATCCTCCTCTAATGAATGGAGGCTGTTTTGTGTTTCTATGACTTGCACAGAGAAAGCTATTGCAAAAAGAAGATTAACTTTTTAAAGTGTAATTCCAGAATTGACCTATAGCGGACAAAACATGGGTTGTGAAAGTTGCTCCATATCATCCTCTAATGAATGGAGGTGGTTTCACATTTCTGCGACTTTCACAGAAAAAGCTATTTCAAAAAGAAGATTAAATTTTTGAAGTTTTATTCCAAATTTGACCTCTAGGGGACAAAACATTGGTTGTGAAAGTTGCTCCATATCCTCCTCTAATGAATGGAGGTGGTTTCACATTTCTACGACTTTTACAGAAAAAGCTATTTCAAAAAGAAGATTAACTTTTTAAAGTGTGATGCACAATTTGACCTCTAGGGGGGTTGTGAAAGTTGCTCCATATCCTCCTCTAATGAATGGAGGTGGTTTCACATTTCTATGACTTTCACAGAAAAAGCTATTACCAAAAACAGAAGTGATTTGAAAGGAAAGTACATAACTTGAATAAGGATTTTTGGTTGTTTGAGGTGTTCTTTATCATCTTCATTCAGCTGGTATTATTACACATTTTATTTAATTTCTGTGAATATTCTCAATAACTAATACGTGTCTGACAGATTTCTAATGATTAATCCTACAAGTATTTTTCTTATTAAATAAGCATTTCCTGTTAGAGATTTTACGGAACACTCCGCACTGGCACTTTGTTGACGGTTCCTTACTGTCAGCAGCAGCTCAGGCCGAGCGCTCCAGCGCCGCTCACATTGAAGCAGCATTTGCGGTGGACTGCTCGTCACGTGGTTCGTGAATAATGAAAACGAGTCATGTGAAATGATTATTGTTTTATCATCAGCCAGCAAAAACATTTTTGTGTCTTTTAGGAGAGCCGTTTGAGGAATATTGCCGTTCATCGCTGAATGTGTGACGAATGTCGAATATGAAACTAACTTAACCGCGCTCAAAACTTTTCTGGAACTCTTCGTGAAGAACGCGGATACCGAGAGATTGATTTATTTTGAAGAGTTGAATAAAAACATCGGTACACATCTCCATGTCGGAGTTCAGGAGACCTTCCAGCGAGGAGCGGCCACTGTCGCGCTCCTGCACCCAGCTGGCAAGAGCCGCCAGGGGAAGGTAGAGCTATGGCAAGCCGTTAGGGTCAAAATTCACCAGGAAAAACGCGGGTATGGCAGTGCGTCACCTGGACATGTGCTATGGTTAATAATACTTATTTGACATATTTAAATGTTCCCACAGTTAGTTTCAATACAACAATTAATACCAAAAATAATGAAAGTTTCATTTCAAAATTGCAGTTTAATTTGGTGGGATAGCATATGAAGCATTCCTTTCTCTCTCCAGACATGTAGATGTAATCAGAAATACATGTTTTGTTTATGCTCAAAGTTCAAAATGTGTGAGTTAATGCTTTTAAGTACTTTTTATTAAACATATATTTTTAACTTTTTAAAAAAATTAATTTTAGGCTTTTATCTTCTTTTTTCTTGTTGTTTTTTTTTACTTGTTACTGATCTGAAAAATGATCCAAACCGTGATCTTAAAGCCGTGACACGATCCGAGCCGTGTGTTTTGTGATGCGTTACACCGCTACTAAATACAACAAAAATAATTTGTAGTATATTAAAACATTTTTATTATATGAACCCTGAAAACATTAAAATTTATTTGTAGACTTAATGCTTTGTTTTTTAAATGGAACTGAAGAAACAGTTTAGTAGTCTAATATAAATAAATATAGTCAAATATAGTTATTTGGTTTATATCGTGACCAATATCGTTATCGCTCAATATGTAAAAAGCTATATCGTGATATAAAAAATCCCATATCGCCCAGCCCTAGTACCAAGGTATCAAAATGTCGCCAGTTTTGGTATGGACTATACCATTAATGAACAATAAATAAGAAAATAAAAGTAAATACGTAATTTCTAGATTTTGGTTGATTTGCTGAGTTACTTCAGTGTTTGTGCCTAAACATCCCCCTGTCCACAGCATATTGGACTGTTCCACCAATCATATAACCAGAGGAGTCTAGAGTTGTGGGCGTTACTCTTAACAACTACACAGCACAACACGAGAAGGTGATTTTAGATAGAATGTGTTTGTATTTTTAACCTCATAAAATAAAGTTTGTTTTTAGGATAACAAATAGAATGCTTGAGGAAAAAAATATCAGCAGTAATTCTCTGTAATTAATGTGGGTAATTTTAGATTTTTTAGTTTATGTAGATAAAATAATGACAACAGTTTGAGTTACAAGCTGAAATTTTTTAATTGTGAGATTTTTACAATAAAACATTATTGTATCTGAGTGACATGGTTTTAGAAAATTATGTATAACTTTCTTACCAAAATAGTGTAAAAAAGAAATTATAAGTGCGTTCGACAACAAGATTTATGCTCCTAAAGTAACTAGCTACATGCTACTTTGCTAGCACAATAATGCAGCAACATGCATCTTGGCCGCACACGTTACATGTAGCAAAGATGACTTCCCATCAATAAAAAATTCTCATTATGCAGCTTTTTGGACTATTTTTAGGCTATTTTGGAATTTAGCTCATATTTCAGCGACATGCTAGCTATTTTGGCAAATTTCAGCTTTTTTACTGTTTTTTTCAGGTATTTTCAAGTTTAGCTATTTTTTCAGCTACATGCTAACTGTGTTCGCTAATTTAGGTGGTTTTCAGTTTATAGGCTATGTTGGAGTGTGGCTAAAGTTTCAGCTACATGCTAGTTGTTATGGCTGATTTCGGCTTTTTTCAGCTTTCTTGGCTATTTTCAGGTTTAGCTATTTTTTCAGGTACATGGTAGCTGTTTTGGCTAACCAAAATGTATTTATTTATTTATTTTTAGTTCTTTAGGCTAATTTGGCATTTAGCTAATATTTTTTCTGACTATCAGCTTCAGCGTTTTCAGGCATTTGCTTCAGTGATTTCAGCTTCAGCGTTTAAGCTGTCAGTTTCAGAATCTTCAGCTATCAGCACTAGCATCTTCAAATTCAGCGTACAGCACTCACACTAGCATTATCACAGGTAATACTATATATCGAGTTCATAATTATGTTAAAAAGTTACTATTTTAAAGGTTTAAACATGTAGTTTTAGAGAGTTTAATGTTTATCCTGTTCGTCCACGACCTAAGGTGCATTTTGGATTTTGGCCCCTTGTACGATTGAGTTTGACACCCCGCTATGAAGCATCAAAGTACAATCAAGTTTTACTAAAGTAAAAATTACTAAATTCTTTCTTTTGCGTTTGATGGATAAAATATTA
The DNA here is from genome assembly GCA_003999625.1 of Oryzias javanicus. Classification (NCBI taxonomy): domain Eukaryota; kingdom Metazoa; phylum Chordata; class Actinopteri; order Beloniformes; family Adrianichthyidae; genus Oryzias; species Oryzias javanicus. The sequence continues at coordinate 22,292,654 of CM012438.1, forward strand.
AGCAGGAATATTAAGGAAAACTTAGACATTAATTTTCTTTTATCTTGTTCAAAAATAATTTTTCTGAGACCTCTTTTTTGTTTTGAATGTTCTCCTCATATGTATTTATTCAAATTTTGTTTCATTTTATTTTTTTCTCACAAACAGATCACATCTAAAACTGTCTTCCTGATTTTTGATTGGAGGCTGCTGGCAGCTCTCAATGTGACTCAGTCATTACAGAAAGGTCAGCAGGTCGCGGAGATGCAAACATCTCAGGGCCTCAGGAGGAAGGTCTGCAGAAAGAGGGGAGAGCGGCGGGCAGCGCTGAGATCACAACGGAGCCCGGTTCTGACCCAGATCGCTGCTACATCACCCCCAGTGGGAGGGAGAGAATTAGCCAGAACAGATGTATAATTTATCCCTGACATTCGTCCGCTTTGAGAGCTCTAGGAAAGGTCAATTAACCGTCTGAGACGCCGTGGAGAGAAATCTCAACGCTCTGGTTTGACTCAACGCTCAAATCGATCGGCTTTTGAACAAGAGCGTTTGCTTTTTAACCAGCTGACTCATCAAAACAGTAGCTGACCTAATATTCTGGAGCAAAAATAAGGTAAAAAATAAAAGTCATGGGGCCTCTTCAGCTTCAAAAAGTAGTTGGAAAGTTTGCTGATCGAAACAAAGACATTTAAATGGGCCAAGTTGGCCCCACATGGAATAACAGTGGTGTGCCCACCTGCATTTGCCCACATTGGCTTAAATGGGGATTCAGTGAGTTAGCTTGCTACGCTAGCCAGCTGCCCAGGGGACAGCGGAGCGT